>KZ613502.1:242668-524710 GCA_002865625.1 Hyaloscypha hepaticicola | reverse complement strand
GTTATTGGAAAGTATGCGTATTGGGGGGCTCGCCTCTCTCTTATTCTTCCTGCTAGGTTGCTCACGATGTACAACGAGATTCAGGGTCTTGACCCAAGCTAGCTGGATGCTGTGCGTCGTGCATGAGAATTGCTTCAATCGCGCGCTTTTGGCAAGCCACCAAAAATGAAGAGTGTGGGGGTTTTCGGGTCGTTCAACCTTTGGGCTGTGGGCTGTGGGAGTGGGAGGACCTGCTGCTGGTCAACGCCCGTGTTGGTGAAGGCGGGGTGCGCACGCCGGGGGGTGTTGGTCAGGAGAAGATGCTTGCCGGCTGGTTACTGTGCGCGCTGAGCGCAGTCTGATGGTGACTTCCGGTAGACGTGACTTGACTCGACTCGACATGAGTGAGGTTAGAAAAAGGAAGAGGAGATGCGATGCGTCGACGTTGAGATCTGAAAATGGGGAGCGCATTTCAACCGTTCTGCGCCCGTCCCGCCTCCACGATTCCTTCCACTACTACCGATCTTTATCTTCTAGCTCGCCCCTACCCACGACGGAGTCAAGTTGTAGCGCCCTATGCGCGGGTGTTTCCGCCATCATATTATTAGTATTCATGATTACCACGCTCGCTTCTAGCTCTCCTCGGTGACAGCATCGTGAGACCCAGCAGAAGCTCTGGAGCTGGCCGTGGAACCTCATTATCTCTCTATCGCAACGTCAAGCGTCAGGGCAAGGTCTGGTTATTCACGGTCCAGTGGAGAGTGGGGCGTCGCAACCACGCCAGCACAGCACAGCACTCCAGCATCGTGAGAAAGGGAACACAGAGTGGCAATCACGTCCAGAAAGTGGGATGGAACATCGACGTCTCCAGCGCTTGTAGCCACGGTTGCTGGTCTCTGCCCCCTCAAAATGAAACTTCACGCTGCATGGTGATGTATGTATAAACCGGATCTCGACGCGTACCGCACTGCATTGTCGATGTGTTGTTGAGCTGCGAATGTATAGATGTATCGTCAGAAGTGCGTGATGTGACGTAAAAGGTGCTTCATAGAGAGATGAGCATAAAGAGTCCTAGAAGAGACATCATACGAGCTGTGCTGGTGGTGCATTGGCCCGTATTCGTCAAATACGATGTACCTTTCGTCCGGACTCGAAAATAGGACCTCAGCTGAAGACTGCAATTTATATGAGAAGATGATATTGAAAGTATCTGCTGCTGAAAGCTGGGCTCCTAAAGCATACTTGCAGGTAGCCCCTTACTTTCCTCGCGCGTGTCACCTCCCTGTCCCGTGACTTGAGACAGAAAGTCATTCGTTGTAGTGACGTAACTGTTATTCAGATATTTTAGTCGTCTTAGATGCCCCTTCATTGAAAAGGTCGTTTATCACTCTACCATTTGTAAAATTGGCGAGTTATGCCGTATGTACCCAGGTAGGTAGGAAAATTAAGAGAGGCCATGGTCACGTGAATACTTGTTGGATTAACTATTTGCAACCATGAGCAGCAAACGGAACTGTAGAATCACGGGTCTGTAAACCCTCGAACATGGCCCGAGCCTGTTGAGATGAAGTAAAGTATACAAGTTCTTCTAAAAAACTTTACCTGAGACCTTAAAACTTGATAGGCAAGATGGTTGAATTAAAGCGTGGGGGCCAAAATGAGCCCTAGAAAGGAGAAGGCCCAGACTATCAACCTGCAACCGGCTCAAGACTTTAGGTATTTCAAATTCAATTTCAGTTACCTAGGTCAAGTCAAGGTTCATAAACCCGATAAGCAAGATCGTTGTTCCGAGGTTCTAAGAAATGCAAGCCATCCTTTAGTGACCGGACTCGCTTATTCGGCACTGGGGCGCTGTGGATACAATCGGTGAATGCGTGGCTTTCAACGATCAACCTCTATCAAACTACTAAACTTATCCAAGCATTGCTCATCAGGAACTCCATCTTATCCTTGAACTTAGAGCATTCAATGTCAACTTGCACCACCCATATCAGCCTGAGTGGTTCGCAGATTTCACAGCCCAAGCGTTGCGCCTCATCGCTCTACATTCCAAGGCCAAGAATCCAGGTACCGTTTTCCTACTAACTCCTAGTCCTCTACGATGACCTCCAATTCATCGCATCAGGCAATAACCAATCATTCCTTCTTCTAGCAGTAAAGTTCGTCGCCCGGTACATCAATGATCATCAGCAGCTGGAAATCTTTGACGCCGTTGAGGTGAAACTCACCTCCGATCTCAAACCCTGAATCTTGATCAAGCATCAAGGTCCGTTCGGCTTACCTTGTAGCTTGCCAATTCTTCTCACCGATCTCATATCGATTAACTCTGGGAGCTTAGATCTACTGACGAAGAAATAGTTGCGTGTCTCACCTTTGCGTACTTAAGAGGTTTGTATTTCCCTATGCTAACCTTGATTTGTACCTGCAGGTAGCCAATTGTCAAGATGCTACCACTACTCGCCGAGAATGCCTTGATAGCACTCTTTTTTTGTGCTAGCACAGTTTCAGGGTCGAATCTTAGAAGTCGGACACCTTACACAGTCAAAGATACTCATCACGTGCCGAGGAGTTGGACCCCAGTTGGACCTGCGCCCGCGGAGCATATGATCAGGCTTCACATTGGATTAAAACAGGGCCAATTTAGTGAACTTGAGAGACATTTATATGAAGGTACATATATTCTGAACACTCTGTTTTATGGACATCACATGACATTTTCAATGTCTATCTTCCCGTCTCTCAGCCGCCAAACTAACTTCAAAATAGTATCCGATCCATATCATGAGCGTTATGGCCAACACCTATCTGCCGAGGAAGTGAATGAGCTTGTCAAGCCAACAGCTGAAACCTTCGACCAGGTCCATGAATGGCTTGATGACAGTGGGGTTCACAGCAGTCAGCTAGAGTACAGTAGTGCAAAGGACTGGATCAAAGTCACGCTTCCAGTCAAGGATATCGAAAGATTGCTCGACACCAAGTACTCTGTTTACAGGCATAACGACGGCTCGCACTTAGTCCGGACACCCAATTGGTCTCTGCCTATGCATCTACATGAACACATTGAAACTATTCAACCAACCAACTCATTCTTCCAACCCAAGCCGAAGAGATCCACCCTCAACCTCAAGACCGTACAAGTGGCTGGCCTTGGGCAGTACTTAAGTGGCGAGTCTGTCAGTCCTGTAAACAAGGCTACAGTTGCCGAGGCATGCAACGTCACTGCGGTTACACCGGCGTGTCTTAGAACTCTTTATGGTCAGTAGAACTTTAAGAAACAACGCATTTTGCATGCGCTAACATTCATCCAGGAACTGTCGACTATGTACCCAAAGCTACGGATAAGAATAAAATTGCTCTCTGCAATTATCTCGGAGAAGCCAACAACCGATCGGATGTGAATCTTTTTTTGTCAATATTTAGACCAGATGCAGCCGGAGCTGGCTCTGATTTTACTGTGACTCAAATCGCCGGAGGAAATAATCAACAAACCCCACTCAATTCTACTGAATTAAATAAAGGACTGGATGTCGAAGGCAATTTAGATGCTGAAACTATTATTGGGATCACGTATCCCACGAATTTATTTACATTCAATACTGGGGGGGAACCTCCTTTTATCCTGGACGCTGCAACACCAACCGACACCAACGAGCCGTATCTTACATGGGTTCAATTTATCCTTAATCAAACGGATATCCCCCAAGTCATCAGCACATCGTATGGCGATGACGAGCAGAGTGTTCCGCTCTCGTTTGCTACATCTGTCTGCAACAGCTTTGCACAGCTCGGAGCTCGAGGAGTATCACTCATCTTCTCGAGTGGTGACAATGGCGTGGGAAGCCCTGGTACTTGCCAAACCAATGACGGCAAAAATACAAGCACATTTCTTCCAGATTTCCCAGCAGGCTGCCCCTTCGTCACCACCGTAGGAGCAACCAAGAATGTCAAACCCGAGATCGTGGCTACCGACATAAACGGTTTCGTCAGCGGTGGTGGTTTCAGTAACTACTTTGCTCGCCCTTCCTACCAGGATAAGGTGGTGCCAGCATACATCACCAGCCTCAAAGGGCAATTCAGTAATCTTTTCAACGCCTCTGGACGCGGATATCCTGATATCGCCGCACAAGGATTTCACTACGTTGTTGTCTGGAATGGAACCGTCCTTCGGGACGTAGACGGTACTAGGTGACTTTGATAAACACCCGAACCCAAGACCTGTTTCTGACAGAATATCTAGCGCCGCTGCACCAACTGCAGCCTCAATCATAGCACTAGTCAACGACATGCTTCTCGCAGCGGGCAAACCAGTTCTCGGCTTCCTCAACCCAATGCTCTACTCAACTGGCGGAGCAGCATTCACAGATATCACTAGTGGATCTGCAAGTGGGTGCGGAACTACAGGTTTCCCAGCCCAAGCTGGCTGGGACGCAGTAAGTGGTTTCGGAACTCCTGTAAGTCTCTTCCTCTCACGCACACAATACCTTTCTGACTCGATAGTACTTCCCCAAACTTTCAGCGGTGGCGATGACCAACGATACGAGGACCAACGGTATCTGGTAAGGTGGTTTTTTCCTTTGTGATTTTTGTATTTGATTTGTTTTTTTTATGAGTGTGGTCATTGATGATAACGTTTTAATTTTTCTCGCAATAGGTCTTCGCCACGGGTAGACATATACAGCATGTTGACTGTATTTATATGTGCGACGATAATGATTGGGTTCTGATATTGAGCATTGGTCTTGTAGTTGCAATATGTGTTACTAAGTTTAAGGCTACTTTACCCTGCCAGCCGGGGTCTCTATTTCCTATCATACGAACGGGAATCCTTGAGATCGTGTTTAATGCGTTTGCATTCGGACTTTGTATCCACACTTGCAAATCATATCAAGCCATAGAGGAATTTCGAGATACATGTCCCTTACTTTGGCTATCGCTAAAGAAAACTTCGATAGTTTAAAGCAAGAACAAACGCCGACAGGTTAATGTACAACGAATTATGGCATAGTGTAGGAGAAACTGATTCTCATCCCGTCGCCTTCCCCACGGCAGCGCAGACTACTGGTCTTACCAGTGGAACTTCCTCGAGTATCCTAGCGTCGTCTTCCACCCACCTTCGTAGATTCAAATTTGAATAAAAAAGGTGATAATTATGTACCGAAGAATGAGAAAGGCAGGTTTCATTGGTGACAATATGTTGATGCGCAGCTCGGCTACTAGATTGTTACATTTCGGCTGAGGATGAGCATGTCTTGCTGTGCTGGGGGTTGCGGAGAATGCCATGGCGAGGAATAGCCGGGTGAGGGAGGGGTACTGTAAACAGTTGTTGAAGCGGTGAAAGAAGGAGCCGCATTCAATGCAAAGCTTGAGTGCCGTCACACCGGCACTTGTTCGTAGGTGGGATATTCCGTGCCGTTCACGCTTGGCAAGCCAAAAGGCTTTGTAACCGTTTGGAAATTGAAGTGATTCGATTTGTCAAAGGACTTCATGGCAAGCCTTCGTGTCACAGCCATGTTCGGGATTGGATGCAAAGTGGATGTGTAATTAATTGCATCTCGATCCCTTCTTTGACGCCCTCGGTTCCAGTTTTCCAACTCTCTTAATGAGAGATCAGTGCAGTACTACTAAGACCGGCCTCTATCTCAAGTAACAACCAAGTATCGTTCTAAATTCTACTCAATACTCAAAACGGACTCACAGTAAAACCCCGTTACACAAACGTAATAACTCCCAATTCTTGACCTGCGACCGCTAAAACTCAGGGGTTCGGACCCCCAACATTCCTACCTTTAGTCTCAAGGCTAACCCCCATGGCGATAACATCCTCTCCTCCCTTTCGTCAACCATCATGGAACACCTCCAAGCTCAATTCCCATCCCGCAAAAACCATCTAGCGTGCGGCCCCAAGATCCCCATTGCTCTAGACCCCCCAATCTTCACTTCTCCTTACCCTTGCATACCAGATCCTCCCGTGTCAGAACCAGTTCCTTCCCTTTCATCCCATTTCCTATTCTCATCTCATCTGCATCTACTGTAAAGCATCGTCGCACTCGCTTAGGATACAAACGGTTTGCAACCAGTTCTTACCATTCTAATCCCTACAGAAAAATAACCTTAACATATGATTATTGTTGAATTGATATTGGGAAAATAGGCAGGGTTCTCCGCTTCTGCAGCTCGTGCAGAAAGATGACGAGTGTGGGGGTACAGTACCGTGCTCGCCTACTTCAAGGGATGAAAGGATGAATGACGAGGATGGTATCCTTGTAATGGGACTTTATGTGAGTGGAATGAGAGATGTCTCGGGTGTTATGCACTGAATTTTGGGCACGTGAGTGAGAATTTGCTGTCGTCAGCTTATTACGGTGACATTTTTGATATGATATGTTTGCAACTGAGGGCTCGTGACGAGTTGCTCGGAATCACCGACGGTGTGAGAGTCTTGACTTTTATCATAGGTTTGTCTTGAGCTCACGTCATACAATTATTGTACAAGCTGCAGGCAGTGAGAGTGAGAGATGGTAGATTGTAATCACCATCCTCCGCCTCGGCCGCGATAGTTGCCTCTTCCACGAGGCCCGTTCCAGTTCCCATTGTAGCCTCTCCCAATTCCTTGCTGCCAGCCGCCTGGTCCAGATGGGGGTTGTGGGTAGTTTCCTTGCTGCTGTTGATAGGGCATCTGTGGTTGATTTCCCAGCGGGGGAGGCGGTGGAGGCCAAGAACCGTACTGTTGTTGATTTTGAAGATTGAAGTTCTGTAAGGGAGGAGGTGGCGGTGGAGGCCATGCTCCAAATTGGTTTGGGCCTTGACCATTGAATTGGGGAGGTGGCGGTGGAAAATTTGGATTGAAAGGTTGCTGAAATGGCGGGGGGGGAATGGAAGGGATAGGCGGTCTTGGTGGTAAGCCCTGTAGAGGTCGATTATCTCTTGGATAGTTTTCTGGACGCTTTGGGCTTGGTGATCGCCGCGGAGACCTCGAATAAGACCTCCTGGACCCAGACCCCGAGTTCCCATTCTTTCGTGCAGGCTCTGGAGATGGAGAGCGTGACGAGGAGTAAGAACGTCGCCGACGTGTAGGCCTGCGATCGTCTCGACTCGATCCGTCATCAGAATCGCTGTATCGTCGCTTTCTCGCATCCGGACTCGAACTTCTGCTCGGACTCCTACCTCGTCCTTCATCTTTCTCAGGAATATCAAGTCCCTTTTTCCGTCTTTTCATCTTCTCACAGAATGATCGAGACCACCCGTAGTACCCTTCTCCATCTATTACCTCCCCAGTAATCTCATCGAGGATGATAGGCTGACCGAGCTCATCAATATCCAATGATACCTTCTCTTCCTGATCAATCTGGCCTCCAAATATTGTTTGAACATCCTCTAGAAGAGCTTTCACGGCTACAACTAGATTTTCGTCGGCGGGCCCTGCCACAAATTGCAGAGGTTTAATCATGTCCGGATTGATAGGTCTTGTTGAGTTGGGTACAATATGTGGCATCAGATTTCCAGCAGGTAAATCGAACCATGGCGTCGATGGATCCCCATGCACAGCTGGCATGACATATGGCGCAGATTTGGCAGTCTTCGTTGCGAGTCCTTGCTCCCTTTCTACAGATGCAGAGCTTCCTTCAGCGTGCTCTCCAGCCTCTGCGGCATTCTTCACAGCTTCGCGAAGCTTGTCGATGTAGTCTTTGGAATAATAGCCTTTCGCGTCCCATATATCTAGCAAGTTGAGTACTTTCTGTTGATGCTTTGGACACCGCTTGAATGATGCTGCGCTCCCAAACAAGCCCACTAATATTGGCTGTACCTTCCCACATATTGATGCATCTTTGATACGGTACTTTGAGTGGTAGAGGATATCGTTGACCAGGTAGAGAATATGTATGCGCTTTCTCTTCACTGACGGGTCGCGCTTCGAAGTCGTTTGGCCATCAGATCCCGTAAAAGAAGTAGCCAAAGCTGTCAAGTATTTCCCCAATGCTGTGAACCTCGCTGTAGACTGCGCAATGTTCTCCAATATCCATTGCTTGCATTTCTATCCTCATGGACCATTTAGCCATCGCGTTGACAGAATCATTAGAATGTTTGATCAAACCTGGACGTTTCTCGGGGTGCATTGTACGATTGTTTCGTTCAGCAGGGTGTGGAAGTGTGCAATGTCATCTCGGGATAGAGAGGTGGGATCAGGCCGGAGGAGACCTGCAGAGAACGAGGCTTTTGCGATGGCAAGTTGATGGGATGCCATTTCAACCTGGCAATCTGGATGCCCTTCTACTGAAGAAGATAATGTACTTCATCCGTGGATGGGGTTGGGGCTTTGCTGTGTCGGTGTTGAAGAGCAAAGGAGGTCGCGAACACGCCTCTTGAAGTTCACGGGAAATTTTCAGCCTTGCGGCCCGTCAACCACGCCACTATTCTGCTTCAAGGAACGACATCTTACGCAGAGCTAGCGGAGGAGACCAGGACGGCCATAAATCATTGATGATATTCGAAATCAGAAGATCACTATTCTGCCATGCATCATAGGACTACAGTACTCTTCCCAATGGCTGGCTTTCCTGCTCTCGCGACCTAGCTCCAATAGCCTCCACTGGTCCACCAATTCCACCTTGAACGCCAAAAGAGGAGATGGATCTGCTCTGTACATGAATATAGCCATTTTCCTCTCGTGATTCCCATGCTATGCTTCATACCGTAAGCTTTTCGCCGCAGGACTACCCCTCAGCTGAATCTGTCACCTTTTTTAGCCCTAAAAGGTTCACTCGTCTCGTATTTGCTCTTCTCCCGAACCCTTTCTCCCTCTGTTTGTGGAGCATGTCTTGTTGGTGCTGGATCTATGGTTGCTTCTTGACTCGGAGATCCTGTGCTATCTGATCGAGCAGGACCTCCATTTGTCTTTCCACCACTTGGCGATTCGAATTTCGCGGAGTACTCGAGTGACTCCTGTATCCGTCTTCGTCTCTGCTCGGCCTCGAATCTATTTGCGCGGTCCTCGTTGATTGACTTCTTCGCAAAATAGTATGCTGCACCACCAGCTGCTTGGGAATCAGCTTCCAGTTCAGATATGCTATCCCATTGAAAACATACCAACACATAGCGAGCCCCATCCTACCCTGTAATCTTGTCAATATCAAGACTTTTCCCGTACGTTACGCCATTGAAGCGCATACCAGAACGATTTGACCTTTCACTACGTCAGCAGAGGAGCTCGTAACCTAGTAGAGAGGCTTCTGACAGTATTCATTTCGGAAGATCTGAAAGCTTCCCCAGCAGTAAACTAATCCGCAATATTGGCGTCGAATTGATAGGAGGAACTGGAGAATTGCCTTCCTGTGATTGTTTTTCAGGTTGCACGTTTGCGAGAAAAATGGGAAAAAGATGAATGAATGACCCGTAAGTGAGCTGATCTGATCTGGTCTCCTGCCCGCCTCGCCGAAGTCCTCAGCGCCACCAAAGTGACATCCCTGTCTGGCGGGCGGGACGACAATCGCCTCGCAGAAATAGCCTCAGGTCTGGATACGTGCCCAGCAACACAACAAAATTCGCAACACGGCGCCGAAGTCATGACAGCGACTCCACGTCCTGCTGATTCCGCATAATGTGTCTGCAGACGGACAACCTCTGGCTCGCACCCCCACCCGATTGCACTACGACATCTGCAAAATCTCTAAAACGGATCGAGGGCCCTCTAATTAAAGATTCTCCCCTGCACGTCCTTCCCCACATTCGAGACGCCTCCCGCTCTTGATGATCGATTTCGATAGATATCCTCAACAGAGTACCGGGGGACCATCCAGAGAGAACGGCGGATTCCATGAATT
This sequence comes from Hyaloscypha hepaticicola, assembly GCA_002865625.1. Lineage (NCBI taxonomy): Eukaryota > Fungi > Ascomycota > Leotiomycetes > Helotiales > Hyaloscyphaceae > Hyaloscypha > Hyaloscypha hepaticicola. Next base: position 514,913 of record KZ613502.1, on the reverse strand, counting down.
CGTGGTCAACATACAGATGGGCTTGCGATTTGTCTCTGCATAAGCCTTGTCTGCGTCAGCAGGCTTCAGCATGGAGGATCCCCCGGAGGAGAGCCTAGATGGCTCCTCCATAGTATGTTATACCATCTCTAAGCTTTATGTTTGTCCCCGCTGACAAAATCTCCCCCAGAAACCGGTATCCTCTCTGCGCTCGCACTTCGAGCAGATGGCAACATCGAAACCGCCTACGTTAGGGCTCCGGTCTCTCTCACCCCAACCTACAGGGGGCAGTGTTGGTGGAAGTACCAGAGACCCCGCTATACCAGGTTCTGCGCGTTTAGAGGGTGTTGCTTTTGGGGAGGGCCCTCGAACTGGGAGATCAAGAGAGAATGAGGGCGCAGACAATGGACTACGACCACCACGAAGAGACCCTTCTAACTTGTCTCTGTCCCCGACCAGGAATTTACGGCCAAGACCGGTGTCGACGATCTCTACCCCTCCTCCAGCGGTGACTGTTGAACCACCTCAATCACCTCCAAAGTCGAGGCAGGCGTTAAACTTGACTCTGTCAAGTACTCCGTCTTACCTGTCAACAGATACCCCTCTATCAGCTGTCACAACAACCTCTTCCCCCAGGAATTTCCGAATACCAAGCAGACCCGGTACTCCTCTTCTGGAACCAGGAAAATCTCCCAAACTTTCAGCATCCGGACCTCCTTCCCCCCCTCCACCGAGAAGGTCAGGTGAGTTCCGGCGAGACAATTCTTTTATAAACAAAGTACCTCCACCAATCAATCGGGCAGAGAAACCCAAGATTGCCAGCAAGCCTATGGCTCTGAACTTCCGAGCTGAGGCCACCACCCTCGAACCAGGGCCCCCTCGCCTTGCCGAAAGATCTTCACCATTCAGCACTCCTCCGAGTAGTGGTAGTAATAGTAGTCCCGAGCAGGAACTCCCTGCACCAGCTATGCCGCGGCGACCGACGCATGCCACTGAGAATAACATTATGACTGTGACAACATTCGAGCCACCTCCAGTTCACCATTCCGTTGCTACCAGGAGGAGACATCAGGAGATGAATGGGATAGGCCGGGCTACGGTAATGGAGGAAGAACAGAGACCCGTTCTACCGTCTAGACCCCCAGCCATCCCGGAAGCGTCAAAGCCTAGGTCTATTCAGGCCTCAATGATGCCACCCCCCGCTCGACCGTCTATGGACAAACCTCGACCTGTCGTGGCTACCATGGAGAGTGTAGGACCGACATTTGCTCCTCCTCCAAAACGAGTCTTCTCTTCGCCTATCAATCAGCTACAGGCACCTCCGAGGTCACATGGGAGGTCAATGACTGTCGATAGAACATCTGATAGAACACCAGTCGAATTTCGGGCTCCCATCACGTCTGCTATGCCTCGTCTGGATGGGACTTCACAGTTTGATCCACCTCCTACAACTGCTATTCGATCTGCACAACCAACCACACAAGCTGCTGTAGGAGATTATCCAGATCCATCTCTTTCGAACAGGCGTCCACCTCACTTCAAGCAAGGTGCACACGAGATATTTACGAAGTACGATACAAGAATTCTTGATGTTTGTGGAGAGTTCGCCGTTACATCTGGCCATGTCACGAAAGTCTTTAGCGTCCTCACTGGTGAGACGGTGATGAGTTTGGCTCACATGGAGGCCACTAGAGTTATGTCAATCATGTTTAAGCCAGCTTCGAACGTCGAGGATGAAGGCCTTCGGCTATGGATTGGTAATAACATGGGCGAGATTGCAGAAGTCAATGTCAACACTGCAGAGGTCTTGCTAACCAACAACAATGCTCATACACGTCGAGAAATCATCAGGATATACAGACACTTAAATGAAATATGGACCCTGGATGATGCGGGAGGGTTTACATTGTGGGGACCTGATGAGACTGGCACGCCGACATTGATGAAATCTACTCCCACAAACAGGCTTCATAAAACTCATACCTTCTCTATGGTTGTTGGCGATGAGCTATGGCATGCCGCAGGCAAAGACATCCGGATTTATCACCCAACCCTTGACAACTCGGCTCGATTCCATGTGCAGAATGAGCCTTTGTCTCAAGCTAGTGCTGGTGATATTACCTCAGGGACTACGAATAGTTCTCAGCCTGATAAAGTGTATTTTGGCCATATGGATGGAAAGATTACGATATACTCTCGGAAGGAGTATGCATGCATCGGGGTGGTGAACGCCAGCATGTACAGAATCTCTTCTCTTGTCAGTGTTGCTGGAGATATCTGGGCAGGATTTAGCACGGGCATTGTCTATGTTTACGATACCACTCAAACACCGTGGATCGTAAAGAAGGATTGGCAGGCTCACAAAGATCCCGTCATCAAGTTGTATGCAGATCCAAGTAGTTGTTGGACCCTCGACCGGACGCAGGTGATCTCTCTCGGCCAGGATAATGCATTGCGAATCTGGGACGGTCTGCTGCAGGATGATTGGATCGGTATGTGCGCTTTCTTCCTGACACTTCACATGCTAATATCTGAATAGAAAATCAGATGCAGTCTCAGGAAACAGACTTCTGCGACCTCAGCAGTATCAAGGCTCTAGTAATGACCTGGAACGCCGGCGCAACAACCCCCTACCACTTGCAGCACGCGGAGTCGGATAATAAGTTCTTCCCTGATCTACTCAAAGGCAGTGACTCTCCTGATATTCTCGTTTTTGGATTCCAAGAGCTTGTTGATCTTGAAGATAAGAAGACGACAGCCAGTATGTAATAGGTGGTCCGGACATCATGCAATGCTGACCCTTCCACAGAAAGCTTTTTTAAATCAAAGAAAAAGGATCCTTCGGAGCAAGAGCATATGAGCCACCAGTATCGTGACTGGAGAGATTTTCTTACACGGTCTTTAGATGACTGGATGCCTAGGGACGAACTGTACCATCTTTTGCACACTGCAAGCTTGGTTGGTCTCTTCACTTGCATATTTGTCAAATCTTCGTTGCGAGATCGGATACGTAACATCAGTGCAGCCGAAGTGAAAAGAGGAATGGGTGGAATGCATGGGAACAAGGTCGGTGTTTCCATCTTAAATTCTGGCCAATTTCTAATTTCAATAGGGTGCTTTAATTATTCGCTTTGTCTTAGACGACACTTCGATGTGCTTCATCAACTGCCATCTTGCTGCCGGCCAGAATAATACGAAAGATCGTAATACAGACATATCAACGATCTTGGAGAGCTCGATTTTGCCTGCAGAGAGAGACCACAGCGTCCGACAGGATAGTTATGTTGGTGGTGGTGATGGAACTATGATTCTGGATCATGAAATATGTATTTTGAACGGAGACTTGAATTACCGCATCGACGCCATGGGCAGAGATACAGTCGTCACTGCCATTAAAAACAAGAACCTTGGCAAGCTCATCGAAAGAGATCAGTTGCTTGTATCCAAAAGGAGAAATCCTTGGTTCAAGCTACGAGCCTTCCACGAGTTGCCGATCACCTTTGCGCCAACTTACAAATACGATGTGGGAACGGATAATTACGACACCAGCGACAAAAAGAGAGCGCCTGCATGGTGTGATCGATTAATGTACCGTGGTCGTGACCGCATCCAGCAGTTAGATTATCGACGACACGAAGTTCGAGTCTCGGATCACAGACCTGTGACTGGATCTTTCCAGATCGTAATCAAAACCATCTCGCCGAAGAGACGCGCGATGAAGTGGGAGGAATCCCAGAAGCGCTCCGCGGAACGGAAGGAGAAGCTTTTACATGAAGCTGAGTATGTTGATTCTTTGTTATGCAATGTATTTGCGATGCTAACATATTGATAGACTTGAGTACCTCACCAATGTCGTTGGGTACAGTGTTAGAGATAGTAAAACGTTGATCCTTCAAAAGGAGGGCCGATAGAAGGATCAAGCGACCGGCCGAGAATATATCTCGGTCGTACAAACGATCCAAAGCGTTCTGGCAACAGATGATGTTCACAGAGAACTGATTTGGCCAGTGATGTTTCATCACATGATTGTGGATCTACAAGCGTGGCGCTTTAAGTGTCAACGTCACCTTCTCGATTCGACCGAGGCGAAAAATGAGCTATCAATCTCAGTTGCTCCACGCCGACTACCGATGTGGTATAACTGGGGAGAATCTCACGCAGGTACAATTCCAGAATCGGGGGTTAACTGGTGACCAGCCTTATGTAGTCGTCCATCAAAAGCCTTTGTTGCACGAAATAAATGCAACACAGCACATGGAACGTCTTCTCAAAACATTACAAGTTTTGATTAAATTTATAAATCCTCGTTGACGCCAGTATAAGCTGTTAACCCTTCTTTGAGCTCTTGGTCTCCTTCTCCTTGGCCTCTTGCTCCATCTCCCTCTTCCGCTTCTTCACCTCCTCCGCCGGACTATCCGCAATCAACTCGCTCTCACCCTGCATCCCACTCCACTTCGGCAACCCATCCGGAATATCCACAATCCGCTGCGTATAGAACATGTGACACCTGTAATTATCAGCCCTTTTCTTCCCCCCCTGGACCACTTTCAAAAAGAAAAAATGAGGAAGACTTACGAAGGCGCAAACTTCTTCCTCTCCTCCTCACTCTTCCACTTGATCAGCGTCGGAAACAATAAGATCATATTCCGTCCCTCGTCCATGATTGGCGTCCGACAGTAGGCACAAGACACCTTGCAAGGCAGTTTGTGCTTAGTTGTCTTCTCGCCGCTGTCGTACCAGCCTAGCTCGTGATGGCCGTGCGTGAAGTTGATATCCTCTTTGTGGAAGATGGCTGCCCATTGGAAGGGAGCTCCTGTAGCATCCATTAAAACCCTCATTCAATACCATGCTAAAAGAGAAGGTCGTGAGGGAGAGTGGGCGTAGAAATGAAGGAACGAACCATGCAAAACCTGACAAGTCGTACAGTGGCAATACTTCGCGTCCAGCGGCTTTTCCCTACTGAGCTGGTACTTCACTCTCCCGCAATGACAGCTCGCTTCATATAATGTGTTAAACCCGCCCCCGTCTTTGTTCTCGTGCACCTTGTACGGAGCACGGAACTTCCACTCATTTTGCTCCCCTTCGACGTCTGAGGAATTGCTACCCGAGGACTTAGCTTGGTATTTCTCGGTGGCTGAGGGTGCCATTTTGAAGGTTGTAGTGTGGAAGTGACTGTGAATGGTTTGTTGTGGCAGAAGTTGAGGTTGGAATGATTTCAATAAGTGGTGTGTGAAGGAGGAGGAGGTTGATGAAAGTACACGCAGACGAGCGAAATTCATGACGTCAACTGCAAACGCATTTTTCGATGGAGAGCTCGAGGCTCGCGTGTGAATTTAAGAAATCTTCATTTGAGATATCGTAATGCGGGGAAGCGTGTATTCAAATCGATGACGCAAAACCCCTATTTGACGACGTTTACTTTTTAGAGTTTAGGCTTGAGGTAAAAGGTGGGGCGGTGAGGTGAGGAATAAGGGGCTCGGCTCGGCTCGCTTAGGTATTTAAGCATGACTTCATCCAAGCTCGAAGTTCTACAGTGCAAGTGTAGTTAAAGTATAGGCTGCCCAGATGAGTTCGCGCCCAAGCACCGAGTAGGTTGTGCGGAGCTACAGAAAAGGGCGAAAACACAACTCTATGTAGAATGGAAAGATAATCTTCGACTGAGCAGAAACTCTAAAGATTGTGGAACCAATACTAGCCATTACCACCTACTTAACGAGATCTCTTTCCTTAGTTCCGCGACAACAAAAGTTATCCCAGTCACCGCAGTTGTCTTCCTGACCATACTGATCATTGATCTGAGAGTGTTGACTGTTGACCAAGACCCCGACAGCCCACTAGCTGCTAGATATTGTAGTATGGCGTTGGATGATTACCCTCTTTGACTCGCGAAGCATGTTCTTGCCCTGTCCTGCCAAATGGTAAAGGTAGCTGACTACGCAGTTCAAGCTGGAGTATACATCTTTATTGATATCCACCTAGGTTTCTAATCATTTTTGCATGGTATCGTGACCAGTCTACTTCTATGTGGACTTTTATTGGTTGAGAAATTGAAAAGAACTTGTGGCACGTGATGGCACCCTTCTCAATGCGATTCGAGAATGTCTATAATCGACAACAAATATCCGATCTTCAATAGAATATGGGATGAATCTTCCCATTCGCCCGATCCAAAAGCCTTGTTGGCAACAGTTCCTCATAAACATGCTTCAGCCACTCGGCAACGATCTGCCTCGTTGCAGCTGGATCGATGATTTCCTCCACCCCAAAGGCATTCGCCGTACGCACGGGGTTCATGAGTCGAGTATACTCTTCTTCCAACTCTTTATATCTGGCTTCGCGCTCTTCTTTGTCTTTGATTGCTTTCAACTCCGCTGCATGACCAACTTCTATTCCGCCGTCGAGTGGGAGACTACCCCATTCGCCGCTTGGCCATGCTACTCTCATTCGCGGCTCACGACAATCCAGCATTATTCCACCAGCAACACCATACACTCGTCGAGTTACAACACTGAATACTGGTGTTGTGGTAGAGAAATATGTTGTGGCCAGTGCCACTCCATGTCTCATTGTTGCTGTCCTCTCCGCAATGGTGCCAATAGCATACCCTGGCACATCGACGAATTGAAGAATTGGGATGTTAAAAACGTCACAGAACTTCAGATGACGAGTAATTTTTTGACTTCCTGCAGCATCCAAAGCACCGGCGTTGACTTCACAGTTCGGAGATATGATGCCAACAGAACGGCCACTTATTCGAGCCAAGCCAACAATGGCTGTCGTGCCCCAGAGGGCACCAATCTCGAACCAGCTGCCACTGTCTACTACAGTTGTGATGATCTTTCTTGGGTCGTACATTCTTGCTTTTCGTCTTGGTATTATTGTCCTAAGTTCTTCGCAGAGTCGATCGGCAGGGTCCTCGGATGGTAGAACTGGAGGCAAAGATCTTCCAGAGTTTGGTAGATAACTCAAAACATCACGCAATTGTTCGAAACACTCTAGCTCGTTTGCGGCGAGATTATCGATCGTCCCATTCGTGCAGTGCATACCTGGCCCACCTAGATCTCTAAAGCTCAACCCCTCCTCGAATGTGGCACCCGCTACAACCTTGGGACCAGCATTGAACAACGCCCCCACATCTGCAGCCATGACCGAAAAATGACAGGCAACAACCCTTGCAGCTCCAAGCCCAATAGCCGGTCCTAACACCGCTCCCAAATTCGGAATGCCCAGATTCAACTGCTCCGTCACCATCTTGAAAGACGGCATGGGCGGTATATACGAGAAGCCCTCCTTCATAATCGTTGTTACTGAGCCCCCACCAGAGCTTCCGTCTACCAACTTAACGATTGGGAGCCTCAAGGCAATAGCCAGCCTCTCCATGTATAGCGTCTTTTCCATCAACGCGCCATCAGCATGTCCAGCTCGAATTGAGAAATCATCCGCGGTAAACACCACTTTTCTGCCCCTCAACATCCCAAATCCTTGGACGTTATTGCTTGGTATATATGATACGGGCTCTTCTCGCGTCCCCTCGAGCTTCTTCCATTGTACTGTGCCGGAGACGGAGCCTACTTCATGGAAACTACCCGCATCTAGTAGCTGCAGAACCCTTTCTCGAACCCAGAGCTTGCCAGCTTGCTTCTGGCGGATATAGCCTTTGGTTTTTGTGTCTGGTGTGTTGGCTATCGTTCTGAGGGCGTCAAGTTGCCCTAGGATGTCGGAGTAATCTGCTGGTAGCTTGTCTTTCTTCGAGGACCGTCTGCGCTTTGGAGCGACATGGCCGGCTACCTGGGAAAGTCTCGCTGCGGGAGCTGTTTTCGGTGGATTGTCGCCATTGCCGCCCGTCATAATGGCATATCAAAGAATTGGTATGCGAGTGTGTATCGGGACGAGGAAAGTAAATTCCTCATTGAATATGTTGGAGCTGTGTCGTGGTTTCCAAACTGCCTCGGCTCGGATACCCCAGGTTTTAGCGGGGTAAAGCCGGAAAGGGGTCCCCACATCACAGGCTTAGAAGCCTTTCATTGTTTGATAGCACGTTTTTAAGATTTCTAATTGTAACCATGATACTTTGATCAATTTGAGATAGTGAAGCTCGCCAGATATAGTGTTTTCTGATTTCCTATCACTGATGTCTTCCCCATATCCCAAACCCATAAAACGTCTCCTAGTGGCGAATCGGTGAGCAGGAACCATGAATATATAGAAGACAAGGACTCACATCGCAGAGGAGAAATCGCTACACGGATTATATCTACAGCTAGGGAGTTAGATATTGAGACATATTCCATCTACACCTCATCCGATGCATCTCACACCTTTGGCTCGACCCATTACGAACAGCTCGCCTCACCGGCCTCATTTCTAGACATATCAGAGCTCATCAGCATTGTTAAGAAGCATAAGATAGACGCCATTCATCCAGGATATGGCTTTCTCTCAGAATCATCTGAATTTGCCAGACGTGTGTGGGACGAAGCTGGAGCTCTCGTGATCGGACCCGGCCCTGATATTCTATCCAGGACCGGTGATAAACTACAAGCAAGACTCCTGGCAGAAGAATGCCAAGTTCCGGTTCTTCCTGCTCTCCAAACGCCAACTAGTGATGTTGAAGAACTTAGAAAGTTCGCTTCTTCTGTCAGATACCCGATTATCATCAAAGCTGTGGATGGTGGCGGCGGACGAGGTATCAGGATCGTTAGGAAAGATGAAGATTTGAGTTCGCTTGCAAAGAGAGCGTTGCAAGAAAGTCCAAGCGGAAAAGCGTTTGCGGAGAAAGCTGCCATTGATGGTTACAGGCATGTTGAGGTGCAAATTATAGGTGATGAGAGAGGCAATGTGAGGCATCTTTGGGAGAGGGAGTGCAGCATTCAAAGACTGTTTCAGAAAGTCGTAGAATTTGCGCCGAGCTCGATACCGGATCGAAAGTTGATCGGGAAGGTGATCAATGCAGCACTGAGGATGGCGAAGAAGGTTTGCTGCTTCATCGAATGTACGACTCTATGCTGACAGGCAAAGGTGAATTACTCTTCCCTGGGAACTTTTGAGTTTCTCGTTCGAGCATCACCACCAGAATTCTTTTTCCTCGAGGTAAATCCACGCATACAAGTCGAGCACACGATCACCGAGTCGATTGCCATGGGCATCGATCTCGTGAAAATGCAGCTTCTCCTCGCTCAAGGAACGCCTCTATCATCACTCGGCCTCTCACACCTTTCTGAAAATCCGGAAAATCCCCCTTCTATGCATTCTTTGCAACTTAGAGTCACAGCCGAGGACGTTTCAAATGATTGGACGTTAAGTGTTGGAAAGACCAACTCATTCCGCTTCCCAGCTGGAAACGGCATCAGAGTAGACAGCCACCTTCTTCCCTCGCAAGCCACAGTCATTGGAACGGATTTCGACAGTCTGATAGCAAAGATTATCATCACCGCACCTACTTGGGAGGATGTTGTCCGAAAAGCAAAACGAGCTCTGGCAGACACTTACATCGAAGGTGTCAAGACCAGTCTCGATGTTCTCAGAGGAATTGTAGCAAGCAAAGCTTTTGCCACGCAAACTTGTAACACCCAGTGGCTGGAAACGAACCTCCCGTCTATCTTAGAATCAGGAAAGCAGATCTCAGAACAAACAGCCTACCATTCTGTCATCACATCAAGCGCGCCAACTTCAGTGGCAGCAGCATCTAACGTTCTCTTCCGCAAAGGAGACGCCTGGTCCATCTCCCTCACTCCAGAAGCTTCAAGATCAGAGACCAAAGCAACACCGTCCCACCTCCAACTAACTCGCGTCCACCGCAACGAATTCCCCACCTCCCTCACAGCCTCCATCCTCTACAGCTCCCCTTCTTCCGAGCCAACACCGTATACCCTCACGCTCGCCTCAACAACCGCATCTTTTGGCTCTCTCGTCAACGCAGCCACACATAGGCGGGGCGACCCGGGAAATCAGAACCACATCATCATTCCTTTTGCAGGGAAGCTGATGGAGATCCTGGTTGATGTGGGGGATGAGGTGAGGAAGGGGGAGACGGTGGCGGTGGTGAGGCAGATGAAGATGGAGCTTGAGATTCGGGCGAGTAGAGGCGGGAGAGTGAGTTGGGTTTATGAGGGGGAGGAGGGGGATGAGGTTGGTGAGGGAGTGTTGTTGGCTGAGGTTGAGGGGGTGGGGTCGAAGTTGTGAGGCTGTCTTGTCGCAGGATACGCTGTACTCCTTGAAACTCGTTGCATATCGTCATATTTATAAGAAAGCTACCGTAACCTTGCTAGCGCTGGTAGTGGTTCTTGTAGAAAGATCAAACAACCCAAGCTTATAGAAGTGAATACTGTGCCTGGAATCTTCTCATCAACCTTTGCTGAATATCGATAAGGCTCTTTAATTTTGAAGGGGAGATAAGTTGTAATTGTTGTATGTCAAATTTATTTAGAGAATAGGTCTGGTTTTCACCTGATGAGGCGAGATCAAAGTGGATACAGAGCAGAGGTGTTTCAACCCATTTCGCTAAAACTTAGCCAACAATTGGCTTTCATCGGAACTAAGACTCTCAACTGGGACGAGAGTGAATACCAAGAAGGAAATTTTGTTGCATATCGGATTTGTTTACTTTCGTTAGCATGGGGGCCAGCCGCTTTTGCTGTTTCTATACCTAGGGGTATCTTCACCTCGCTTGGGACATTTGACGACCCCTTTTGCGACTCGAGGCTTCGCTATCGACTTCACTTGACTTTTCGGAAAGGTTTCTTTCGCATCGTATGTTTGTTTGTTTGTTTGATTGCTATTCTGGCGTCGGCCTTGCAAGTAAATCTGGTCTTTTGACGTGGAGAGTCTCGAAACTCTGTTGATTCCTTCACGTGTCTCATCTTAATACAGCACCTCGGATGCTCAACCTATTTACTTCTCGAAGTTGAATTTACTTAAAATTGGTAATCTGTTCTGAATGTCCGTTTGAATGTTGTCTTTGTAAACCCGTTATATCGAGGCTTTTTGTGATCTGAGTGATCTTTGTAAAAGGGGACGACTTCTCTTCTGCTGGTTTTAGTTGTAAGACTTTGACATTCTTCTTTCATAAAAAAAAAATAAAAAAATAAGTTAATAATAAAAACCAATGGCAAGGAAGAAAGTCGGGGTATGTATCTAATAGAATTTCAACTACGGACCTCTCCGGGTGCGGTTGAAATTTAGAAGCATTCTGAGCTGAGTGAGTTTTGACGTAGACGAACCACTCCCCAAAGCTAAAAGGGATAAGCATGAGGCTTCCGACAACACGCAGAGAACAGCGTAAGTAATCTCATCTTACTCAGGCATCAGATCGAGTTGGGGCTCCTGGGATTCGGGGGGTGGCGCAGGGCTGACCTGTGGCTTGAGGCTTCCGATGGGCACGGCCCACATGATTCACATGGGAAACCTTATTCGCGCCCCCTCCCTGTAATGACAAGCGCGGGCTGCTGAAGATGCAGATTTGAAATTAGAAGAGGCACGGCACATCGCATACTTACACTTTACAGTAGTAATATATGTCTCGCTGCGGCGAAGCTTTTACCAGGTCTAGACAGACACGAACCATTGCACTCTTTTTTCTAATTCGCCGCAATTTGGCAAGAAACTCGCGATGCTGAATATTTGGAAGTTACGACACGTCTTTACTTCCGAGATGGTGTACGAAGTGCAGTGTTGGCTTTTCTTAAGTCAGCCGCGTCAATGATTGGTTGTGCCTTGGTGCAGCCTCACCCTCCTAGTTCTGAGCTGAAAGGCCGACTAAATACGGTAGCCGAATACCAAGACAGCAGGTCGAAACAAACAGCGCGTGAGGATTCCAAGTTTCCAACGAACGTTGAAGATTGAACATGCCGCTCACATTGAAAAGAATAAAGCAGAAGGTGGAACTCCTGACAGCAGCAAATGGAAGCGCTTCATTATTCCCGATTGGGTGCAGGAATACAACGTATATCGGTGTAACAGATTAGGAAGGACCCGAGGCGGCGGGCGTGGGTGTGGGGCGTGCCTGATTTTCTGCAGCAGACCAGCCGTGCAGGGAGAGACATGCCCCATGCCCCATGCCCTATGCCCCATGCCCCGTGCCCCATGCCCCATGCCCCATGCCCCATGCCCCATGCCCCATGCCCCATGCCCATGCCTAGTCAGGGGTAAACTGTCAGTGTCAGCCCGTGCCAATTATTGCCCCGTTACAGAACCGCGACCGCCACTTTACGCCCCGGCTAAACTCCCAAGTCTCCCAAATCTCCTAAACACGAAAGGCCAAGCCTCATCTCATCTTAAATTCCACCTGTGACCCAGCGCTTCACCTCTTTGCCGAGAGCTGTCCCCTAATTGGATCGGTTTGATTCCTTGAATGCCTTCATTGGTGCGACTGTCTGCTTTCCACTCCTCCGCCATCCTCTCCGAGTCTCCGCATACTCCCACCTACTGTACGGGAGACTCGGATGGCTCTAAGAGTCTACCTAGGTACAGTAGGTGAGCCCCGTCGCAGCTCGAGCCGGCAAAGCCACGCCGGTGAAATCGTGAATGGTGCCGGTGCCGCAATGCTGCATACTGCACAAGGTCGCAGACGGCGCCTTTCTCGGACACGGCTTGAGCCATGGCATCACTACTGGCAAGACAAGCCATTAGCCATCACCCATCACCGAGTAGGAAGGCCATCGTGAACGCCTGTTTTTGGATAGGTGTCATAGGCTCAGTAGCCAGCATTGGCAAGATGCCATCGTGCCACCCAGAATAAATAGTTGAAGGGACCCCGCCCACCCCCAGTGTTGGAAAGAGGTAGGGTGTCGATTGTTCTATTCCGTACCTTCTCCCTTCAACACACTCGTTCAAGATGTTTCGGCCCTCACTCCAGTCACTCTTTACTGTTTGCGCTTCCTTTTCTGCGGCTTTTGCCTCTGCCTTGCCTAACGATGGCTCCTATATTGCGTACGAGACGACCGTCTATGAGACGATGACTAATTGCTATACCACGTCCTCTGTCTATACCATCGCTCCCCCCTCATCCACGACCTGCAGTCTCAGCTCTGTCAGTGTCATAATTCCTCCTCCAGCACCCCCAACCACCAGCCAGGTCCAGCAGTACCCGGTCTCGAGCCAAGTTCAAGAATACACCACCTCGACCGTCTATGTCACGACTGTAAAGACCATCACCAGCTGCGCTTCAACTGTCAAAAGCTGTCCCGCGACTGAGGCGACACACACATATGTTGTCACGGATACCATCTCTTCGTACACGACTATCTGTCCGGTCACTGCAACCGAAACCCCTGGTGGACCAAGCTCCTCGTCCTACCCTACCGCGTCTGCTTCCTCAAGCGCGCAGACCTATCCGGTGGTCTCTTCATCAGTGTCCAGCACAAAGAGCCAGTATTCAAACTCGACTTCGACAAGCAGCTGTTCTTCCTCGGTTTCTGCAAGCCCTTATAGCTCAGTGAGCAGCCTGACTAATTCAGCGTCTGTATCCTCTGGATCCTCGTCAACTTCATCCCAGCCCACCTACAGCCAAACTTCCAGTGCTTCCGGATCTGCACCTAGCACAGTGTCTCAAAGTTCGTCTAGCTCGACCTACTCAGTGTCCCAGAGTACCTCGTCGACCGTGTCTGTTCCAAGCTCTTCCAGCTCATCAACAGGATCCAGCACACAATCATCCAACACACAATCATCCAGCTCCCAATCATCCAGCTCCCAATCATCCAGCTCCCAATCATCCAGCTCCCAATCATCCAGCTCCACCCAATCGACGGTTTCATCCAGTATGTGACATTCTTTCATCTCAAGTCCTTTTCCCCAGATACTCGGCAAGGGTTTTTTGTTCTCTGGACATGTCTTCATAGTAAAGATCTCATGAAACAATTCTCAACTCATGAATTCCTCCCAAAAGACCATACTGACTCTGAGATCGTCTAGCATCAAGCAAAATTTCTTCAAGCTCCTCAACAACGCAAAGCTCATACACGAGTACCTCGTCAAATGTATCCTCAACGAGCTCTGCCGTATCTTCATCAACTAGCTCTACAAGTAAGGGAACGCCCATTCTTGGATTCTTTGTTCCTAAATTCCGAGGCAATCTTTTCTCATTTCATGTGCCTTTGATACATCAGATAAAAGAGATCTTCCCTTGGTGAGACCTGAAATAGGCAATGCTGACTCCTGATCTGTAGGCACTTCCAGCTCCGTGAGCAGCACATCTAGCTCCATAACCTCCATATCTTCATCATCCAGCTCCACAAGTAAGGGAAATCCCGTTCTTGGATCTTTGTTCCCAGATTTCGAGGCACTCTTTTTCTCATCTCTTGTGCCTTTGATACATCAGATGAAAGAGATCTTTCATTGCTCCACTTCTTGGTGAGATATGCCGAAATAGGAAATGCTGACTCCTGGTCTCTAGGCACTTCCAGCTCCACAACCTCCAGCACCTCATCTTCAACCAGCTCGTCCACTCCAACCCAATCAGCATGCTCTTATTGGATGGAAAACATCAAGCACCAAGGTGTCGCACCTTACGCTGGCGCCGGCTACCAAGTTTTCCGGAACGTGAAAGATGCAGCTTATGGAGCAAAGGGAGATGGAGTTACTGATGATACTGCCGCTATCCAACTGGCGATTAGCAGTGGCTCCAATTGCCCGCCCACCGGTGCTTGTCAGTCATCAAGCACCACTCCAGCACTCATCTATTTCCCACCGGGAACGTACATTGTTTCGGCTCCCATTCTCATGTATTACGGCAGCTCGCTCGTTGGTAACCCGAACTGTCCGCCCGTTCTCAAGGCAAAGAGCACTTTCCCAATTAATCCTAATCCCGCTTATTCGACGTACGTTGTAGATGGAGATGCATACACCAACACTGGAAACTTGGCATTTGGCGCAACGAACACATTCTGGCGACAATTCCGCAATTTCGTTATCGATACAACTGATGTGAGATCGAGCGGTTACATCCTCGGTCTCCACTGGCCAACAGCTCAAGCAACCTCGGTCGAGAATGTTGTTTTCAAGGCATCTGACGCTCCTGGCACCCAACAGGGCGGTATTCTCTGTGAAAGCGGATCGGGAGGTTTCATGGCGAATTTGACATTTTATGGAGGCCAGTTTGGGATGGATGTTGCCAACCAGCAATTCACCATGAGAAACCTCAATTTCTACAATGCAGTTACAGCAATCAAACAGGACTTTAACTGGGGATGGGTGTACAAGGGAATTTCAATCACCAATTGCACAACTGGAATCCAATTTGGAATTAATGGCAACACCAACCCTGCTTCCGCCACGGTTTCTTCCGTGACCCTTATCGACAGCAGCATTGTAAACACCAAGGTCGGGATCTCGTTGCAATTCTCAACCGAAGCTTCTACCACGCCTAGTGCGGAAAGCTTGATCATTGAGAACCTGTCTATTAGCAATGTTCCAACCGTAGTGGGGACAGTAGGAGGTGCTACCTTGCTTGGGGGAACGACTGGCAGCACTACAATTGCTGGTTGGGCACGAGGTCCTTCGTACACAGCGACCAGCCATACCAGAATTCAGGGGAGCATTACACCAGCTACCAGACCAGGTGTCCTCACAACATCGAACGGGGCCTTTTATTCACGCTCAAAGCCTCAGTACGAGGCTTATCAAGCTTCGTCGTTTGTCAGTGTTCGCAGCTTTGGTGCAAAGGGAGATGGTGTCACGGACGACACGGCTGCCGTCTCTATTGCAATCACCTCGGCTCTTGCTTCGGGATCCATTGTTTACTTCGATGCAGGCTACTATGTAGTATCAAGCCCAATTTACATTCCTGCCGGAAGCAAGATCACAGGAGAAGGATACCCGGTTATCCTAGGCCATGGCCCTGCGTTCAGCAACATGAACGCCCCATTGCCTGTCGTTCGGGTTGGAAGGTCGGGTGGAGAGCAGGGAACAGTTGAATGGTCCAACATGATTGTCAGCACCAAGGGAGCGGCACCAGGTGCCATCCTTATTGAATGGAACCTGGATGCCACAGGACTCGCACCAGCCGGCATGTGGGATGTCCACACTCGAATTGGAGGCTTCACGGGATCCAATCTCCAGCTTGCTCAATGTCCAACCGGATCTTTCGATAGCCGCAAGGGCAATGTAACGATGACTTCGTCCAATCTCCCGCAACAATGTATTGCAGCATTCATGTCCATGCACGTCACCAAGTTCGCCTCGAATCTTTACATGGAGAACAATTGGCTCTGGGTTGCTGATCACGATGTCGACGACGCATCGGTGACTCAGATCACCATCTTTGCTGGCCGTGGTCTTCTCGTCGAAAGCAGATTTGGTGCGATCTGGATGTATGGTACAGCGGTCGAGCACCACTCTCTGTACCAGTACCAATTCTACACCACCACCGACATCTACGCGGGAGAGATCCAGACGGAGACACCATACTATCAGCCCAATCCGAACACTGCAATCCCTTTCCCAGCAGTTGCAACTTACCATGATCCTCCTGTTTCCAGCAGTGCGCTTGGTCTCCTCATCTCGTACAGCGATAACCTGTTGGTATACGGAGCTGGCCTGTACAGCTTTTTCTCAAACTACAATGTCCATTGTTCTGATGCGGTATGTAGCCCCTTTCCAGTCCCTTGAATTAATATCCCCAATGGCCAAAACAAGCTTCTTCAAACAATTACTGATTTCCATAGGGCAATGGCGAATGGTGCCAATCACGCATTTTCAGCGTTGAGCAAAGCAGTGCCATCACGGTGTATGGTCTTCAAACCGTTGGAACGCAAAACATGATTACTGTCGATGGAATGGATGTTGCTTCCTACGCGGATAATATTGGAGCTACGGGCTTCATTGACACCATTGCTGTGTTCAAGGAGTAGAGAATTGGCGGCTTATATGGAGGAATTCGTAAGGATTTACATCCTTTTAATTTGTAATTGATAACTTTTATGTGGAAGATGTGGTTTGAAGAGGAGTGCAGTCTGAGATCTGGGAGGATATAGAAGTGTACCTGGAAACGATAAGCGACAGTGACTTACTTTGTGTTACGCTATGACCCAAGGCTTAGATATCCATATCAGGACACCGACTAATCTCTCGGAATTCAAGAGGCACAGCCTCACATGCCAAGTTCCACCGGTAACTAAATCACCAGCCTTAAACATTGTGACTCGTGAATTACAGGCTGCACGTAACAACTATTGAGAGATTAATTCTTCCGACTTACCCCGCGCTGTGTTCTCAGCCCCCATCACAGTATGTCACTGCCGCCTCTCAGCCCCAGCCAGACCGCCAGCCTCCAAGACGTAAAAAGCCGCACACACGCACGCAACGCACATGCGGGATTTTCTTTTTCGCCTCATTCAGCTGCACTTTATTTATTTATTTATATACTGGCATTGAATTGAGATATTTCCCCCACGCCTTCTACTCCCACTCAATCCCACTCCACTCAAGGCATGGAATGCTAGACAAAAGAAAACAACGGCACATACAATTTCCGAGGGTTTGATGCGATGGAGGAATCACAATCGGCGGCACGATCTAGCTCGGGCTCGAGCTCTAAATTGAATTCACATTCGAATCCAGAGGAGAAAGGGAAAGGGAAAGGGAAACAGCAAGAGAGCACAACGAAATCAACATCGAAAACGACTCAACGCGCAAGCTTTCCGAATTTTCATCCCGAGCGTAAACATGCATCGTCGGAATCCCTACCACGCAGGTCCTCGAGTCGCAGCCCCGCACGAAGTCCAGCACGAAGTACGCACTCCTCTTCGAATCCGCCCGAGAAGGACAGAACTCCTATAGGAGTCAAACAACAAGCAGAGGGAACGCACAAGTTGATAGAATATGTAGACGAGGACGGGATCAGTCACTGGCATCATGCTAGGCAGGAACATGTTAATCTGCATACGGAGTGTGGGAGGCATGGGGATGAGTGGTTGTTTGGGGGGTGGAGCTTGATGGAGGTGGTGAGGGGGTTGTTGAGACGGAGATGAGATGGTGAGGTGAGGTGAGATATACGAAGGTAATACCAATACCTTCAACCGAGGGAGGGGAATTGAATGTGGATGAGGCTGGGATGGATACGAAAGAGAGGTCGTTTGAATTGTGAGGTGATTGGGATAGTGGCTGGCTTGGTAGTGGTGAAGGCTGCATTAGGGCCTTGGCAGAGCACCACGTCTGGAGGCACGAGGCACGATTGATTTGCAGATGACAGTGGGATTGCGAGCAGAAGGAGGAAGAGTCGCAGTTGTGCGAGTATAGTGATCATTCTGGAGTTCTGGTTATTGAGTGTTTGATACCCACACTTCGCGTCTATCAGTCATGCTTTACGGTTCTTTTGTAGGTCTTCCCTGTAGCTGTTCACGAAAAACTTGCGGTTACAGGCACTTGCTCTGCTGCCTGCTTGGCTTTACTTGTGATATTTGGCGGGACAATGCGCCAAACTCTCTCACCTGCCATTTTCTCGAAGCGCTGCAGATGTCGCCAAGCACCGGAACAGCGTCGGCGTTCTTCCGCCTCCCGAGTCCAGGGACCACAGAAGTTCCACACACGCGAGGCTGCTGGCCTCTTCATCCCTCTCGAGTCTTGTACAACAAAATTTTCCTTCAGCTACTTTTAATTCTCTACCACTCTCCTAGAATAACCTTTATGTCCTCTTACCACCGCCAATCTGGAGCTAGTGCTGTATCGTGCCGTTCTTAGTCGCTGCGAGGGTGATGTCTGCCGACCATGATGCAATTCCCATCCAAGACCTGTCCTCGCACGATGCAGCATCACACGAGGTCGAAGAGGTTCCCACCATGATCGAGAGCCCAGAAGCGCCGAGTCTCCTCGACTCTCCCTCCCCCGACTCGGGCCCGCGCCCCGAGCAAGACGGCGCGTCCAACGAGACGATTGCGACGACGCTGAAGACGCCGAGCGTGCTGGACACACCGGCTTTCGGGGACCGAGAGGCTGCTGCCTTCGTTCGGGGGAAGAAGAAGGGCTGGAGACTGAGGGATCAGTACAGGTTGAAGAATAGTCTGCTGTTTGGCGTGGGGATGTTGGAGTTGGCTAATGCGGGGGATTTTGCTGCCAATGTGTGGAATGAGATTCCGGTGCCTCGTTTTGCAATGGTGTTGAGTATGTTCTTCCAGTCTTGCTTCTAAATTTTAGCAGTGGTTTTATGTAACAAGTTGCTAATCTCTCATCCAGTGGCCCTTGGCGGCACCCTCGCTCTCGCGATATCTATCTTCGCTTTTAAAGATGCCCACCTGAGTCGAGAGAATATTCGAAACCTCCGGGCGGAACGGCGATTCCTACATACACAAAAGGCAGATCTGGGAGCAGAAGTCTCCCGAGAGGTGCACTGTCAGCTGGATATCAATTTTCGGGAACTGGGCACAGAATACGTGGATCGACTCGGCATGGACATCGTGATGGGATTTGGATCTGTAATGGTGGGCTTCGGCACCTTCCTGGCAATAGATGGAGCGAACCCGAGAGTCTTTAGAGCGAGTAACTTGATGTCTGGATACATTGGCAACGCACCCGTTGCACTATACGGTCTGGCGAATGCGGCATTTTCAGTCTACGTTTGGAGGAGAGCGCACCGGCACAGCAAAGCAGCAGCGAAAGAAACAAGGTCTGTTGTTTTTCGCCGTCGGATACTGAGGGTCAAGACACATGCTGCTGTAAATGCTGTCACAGGTATCGCAGCGGGTGCTGCGTCGCTGGTCACAGCTACAAACTGGGAAGGCTACCCAGTTCTGATCCCTTGTATTATCTCGGCGATTACTTGCAACTACCTATGGCGGAACAGGATCGGTTACGATCGCCCGCTTGTTCGACAAAGAGTGATTTTAGACAAAACCTCGCTCATGGAGGAACTGGAGCATATCACCTCCGTTCGGGAGATCTTCAGGACTGCAGACCCGACAGAATGGTTCTCGAAAGTCATCCCTGATCCTGAATCTCTCGTCTCGGGTTTGGAATTTCTTAGAAGCAACGACCTGTTTGAGGATTTTTGTTCACGGCTTTTGATGGATGAAGCCTTGGCCTCGACGATCCTTGGGCCGTTGGGGCAGGAGATTGTGATTACTGAACAGTCGCTCTTAGCGGCTGACAAGGAAATGTACCCGAGGATAATGGGGATCGGAGAAGAGACCTTGAAGAATACGGGACCTTTGAGATTTAAGTATCGGGAGCGGTATGTACTAGAAGCGTTGGGGTGTTGTTTGTGCTCCGAGGGGAGTGCGCGAGTCACCGAGAAGTGCTGAGATTCCTTCTGTTATGTACAATTTAAAAGACAGATTCAAAAAGAAGGCCATTTCTTTGTGGAGCCGTTTGGAGTATGAAGTTTTGCCCGTGGCGTTAGTAGCCCCTTAATGCCACCACCTTTCCATCTAGCTCCTCTCTTCTCAAATAACCCCGCAATATTTTGGCCTAAGTATGGGCTGCCCCAAAAGCTAGTAAGATGTTTATTGCACTTGAGTGTCTTGAAACAGCATATTCGTTTCCTAGCAAGTTGCTCCCTGGGCTGTCTTTACAAGATCCACTCCCTCTGAAATTATGTTGGTTAGCTCCGGTCAGCTACCCAATCAAAGGCTGTTCTGGGTAGGTACTCTGCGCTTCGGCCTAGTCGCCATTGTTCTTCGACCTACATCCGCATGTTCCTACTCCGCCAGATACTCCCACCCATCGTTGGCATTTACTTCCAGGACCCCTCGATCCCCCTGGATCGAATGGGAGAAATGGATAGGATAGTACAAATCACTAATGCTCACTCCACCTCAGAACCTCTGGAATTACCGGCCCCTCTAAGAACCCTAGGCCCAATCCTTTTAGGGCACCCTCTTGGTCGTGGGCAGCCGTCGACGGCTTGATATTGTTTGTTAAGAATCCAGAGAAGGATAATAATTCGTTGCAACTTCGATGGTATTGCTCTGTTAGTGGAGTTAGCGGTCTCCCCTTAGGCCCAAATGCGTTTAGAGAAGTTTCAGGAGGATTGTTTGAAAGGAACTATCAAGGTGTAGTAGGCATCGATGCGGCGAGTGTCCACGAAACCTCCATATCTGGGAACGTCAAACATTCTTTGATGACTAATGCTGTCATAGATATTGAAAGCAAATCTTTGATTTATTTATATTGGGATTGTTTTGACGAAAGAGGAGATTATTACTATCTGCTCCCGCTCTTGGGCATACGTCATACTCCACTAGAGCAACTTGGTCAAGCATCTGAGTTTTACGAACCAAGTGAAATACGAGGTCTCTTACTTGAGCGAGAAGTAAACATTCGGGGATAATATAGGAGGATTGGGGTAATTTCCACGGAACTCTCAACGGACGCTAACACTCTGAGAGCGGTCATACTTGAATTCACCTCCAAGGAAGAAGAATTCACCAGCTTACGCCTTGACGAGAGCGGCAACAAACAATATGTCATTGCAATTGTGTGACAGGAAGTTGTGCTACAGAACGAGCTTAACACATTTGCCGGCAGTGTTCTGATGGTTTATTGATGCAGCCATGTACAGTACCCACGGGATTATCCCTCAAGCTAAGGGTTGGCAGCTTTAGATCAACAATACCAGTCCCTCCTCCTCCTCCTCTCTCCTAATGGAGAATGGTGCGAACGTAACCGCGAAAGATATGTTCGGAAGGACGAGCTCGCATCATGTCATTAGACCGTGGGAGAAGGCAATGGTGCCGGCACTTGTGCGACTGTTACTCAAGAAAGGGGTCGATGTCGCCGCAAAGGATCATTTTGGCTGGACAGCGCTGTACAGCGCGGTTTACTACCGTCATGAGGCAGCGGTACGGCTGAGGTGGTGTTGGCTCGAAT
Source organism: Hyaloscypha hepaticicola (assembly GCA_002865625.1). Lineage (NCBI taxonomy): Eukaryota > Fungi > Ascomycota > Leotiomycetes > Helotiales > Hyaloscyphaceae > Hyaloscypha > Hyaloscypha hepaticicola. The sequence continues at coordinate 493,139 of KZ613502.1, read as the reverse complement.
CTCTGCTCACGATTCCTGTATGATAAGCTAGATTCTGCTAAGACTCGACCTTCTCCGTACTTGTAGAATCCCCTGCGCAGACCGGAACGCGTTTGCGTCTTGGGATATAGCTTGGGTGCCTCATGACTCAAATCGTGTCTTTCTCGTGCCTCACCCTCATGGTAGTCATCATCGTCATCTGAATCTTCAACCTTCACAAAAGATGTCAGTAACATACGCTGCAAATTGACTCAATCGACTCACCTTGCGCTTCTTGCCTTTCGCAACGTCCCTGCCTTCCTGGTAATCATTATAGTCATCATCTGAGTCTTCTGTTTTCTTCAAGAAGCCAGAAAATGTGCCCCTGCTGATACTGAATTTGGCTCACTTCGCGCTTGTTGCTCTTCAGAATTTCCTTGCCGTCACCCAGGCGTCTCCCAGGTCCTGAGAAGACACACTTGGTAACCTTGCCGCCGGGATTTGATTTGTTCTTCTTTGGGGGCATGATTGAATTTTGTCAAATGTTTGTGGAATTTGAACTTGATGGATAATCAGCTAGGAGGCGAATGGAATATGTGAGGAACGAATCGATTCAATCGAGGATGTGGAAGTTGAGGGATATCTGGAAAGGCACAGGAGATGCAAAGTATGGTGAAATGATTATGTGAGTGGAAGCTAAGGGAGTTTCCGGGGAAATAAATGAAGGTCGGTTGAAAGAGTTTGTGAGTGTGGAGCTTGAGTGAAGACTGTAGATGAAATTATGAAAGTTGAAGAAGGTGAACCGTGAGTCTGCGCATAAGGATAGCGAGTTGCGTATGCATCCTTACCTGAGAATCACCTTCACATCGACGCATATTGTAATCGGTACAGGCTTTGGCTTCGCTTCTGCATTGTGTTTCCCCGCTGTCTGTGGTCGCTACTCTTGACCCCAATGTTCCTCGAGGACAGCTCGTCAGGGGACATTACACCACGGATATAACTAGTCATTATCGATCCTCATCCATGCTCCAAGGATCCGGGCACTTTGCTTCTTGTAGAACCTGCGTGCGAAAGTGTGTAGAAGGATATGACATTTCCACTTCCGCCGAAGTCCATTTTAAGCTTTTAGCCCCTGAGGCAGCCCCTCGGCTTATATTTTAAGCGAGAACCAGCCCCTATTCAGCACCAGTTCTTACCTAACATCTATTTCTTCTAAGCTGATATTCTTGGAGGAAAGAGTGACAGAGAACCTGGAATTCAGAGAATTTATGGGAAGATTTACCAAGCTACATTTCTACTGGTCCCGATGGATTTCGGCTTGATGTTTCCCCCCTAGGATTTCGAATAATTTTGCATGCCCTGGCCGCCATGTGCAATCAATCCCTGCCGGGAAATAGGCCCGCTACTGTAGCGCAACCTTAAAATAAACCTCATCGAGTTCTCTTGTCAGCGACAACGAGTTCACTTGGAACAGAAAGTTCTGTAATAGCGCCATGCTTGTATGTTTGAGCTTGTACATATTGAGCGATATCCTGTTCGAGAACCGATGATCAGACCGAGTAGCTTCTGGTGCCTTGAACGTGACGGGCGAAGCTTGGAAGGAGGAGCAGCTGCGGGGGCTTGAGCAAAAGAGAAGAGCTGCCAAGCTAAAAAGGAGAGCAGGGCGGAAACAGAGGACTGCAAGATCACGCACAATTTAGAAAATGATGCTAGAATGAAGAAAGTCGATACGGGCCACGATGAGTGAGGCACAACGGATTTCTGTCTCAAAATCCACGGCCTCCAGTTCCCAGGACTGCACACCGGCGACATAGCTCTGAGCATTTTTCAGCACCGGTACCTCACACTTGGGAGGCTAAGGACTTGGTGCTTTCCGTTCTTGGTGGCTTTGAACGGCGTCTTGTCACGATGTGTGATGTCAGCGACCCCGCCGTTGTCAGCACTTGTCTATGCTATTGAATGCGATGAGATGGGATGCTCATCCAGTGGTGTTGAGTTTTGGCTAACTTATCAGATGAACGAGATAATGAAACGTTTCATGTAACGTTTTCTGCGCCGTCTTGCCAAGAAGGATCTCGGACAGGCAGAAATCTGACAGCAGTGACTTCTCCTCAACAAAGCGGCGAAGTCTGCCCGTGCGACGGCTTATTTATGGTTATAGTCGTTCGAGGGCGTATCAATTGTAAATGCCATGCCCTGTTCCAAAACTTTCTTGGCGTGAGGTTGGACGGTTGAAACCTGGGCAAGCTTACCGTGTCACAGGGAAGCATCAGTGCAAGGAGGTGGCGAGACCGCCGCGAAGAAGCTCTGCTATGCGTCCATTAGACCGCTTGATAAGATAATCGGCCGGATCGCCTTTGGATTTCGTTCTCTGTGAAGCTTCATGTTCGATCCCGAATATCTGACCTCGTCTGTCCGCGCAATGATCATGAGCCGAAGACGACATCAGCTACCGAATCGCAAGTCAGGAGTACAGTACGATGACAACTGATTACTTGAATGATTCCAATTCTGGCATATATGCAAATCCTCGAATTAGTTCTTCTGAGCACCCCTAGCCCGTTTAGCCCCTATTTACGCGGCAGCCTTCTTCTTTCCCTTTCCCTTCTTCCCTTGCCCTTGCCTTTGCCCTTCCTAAACAGCGAGTATTAGAAGTGTATCTTATGAAGAGGGACCGGGCCACTCACTTTGCTTCTCTGCTGATGAGATCCTCGGATTCGGCACGCTCTTCAAGTTCCTCTACGTCCCTCTCGGAGTTTTTGATATCACGCTCCTCCTTTTTCCCCTTCCCCTTTTCCCTTTCCTTTTCCTTTCCCCTTCCTAAGAATCAAAGGTTAGACTTTTTTTTGTAATTAGAGACAGTGCCACTCACTTTGCTTCTCGGGCAACTAGGTCCTCCGGCTCGGAACGTTCCTCAAGTTCCTCCACGTCTCGCTCGGAGATTTCGACTTTCCGCTCCTCCTTTTTTCCCTTTCCTTTCTTTCCCTTGCCCTTGCCTTTCCATTTACCTGAAAACTGTGAGTCAGCTGCTTGAAGGCTCCATAAAAGGTATGAAACCCTACCCTTCTTCCTTTTCTTAGCCTCTCTCTCGCCAATTTCTCCATCAGTCTCACGAGCTTCAACCTCGATAGCTCTAGCGCTCAAGGCATCTCCTAAGTCGGCATCTCTGACAGCCAAGCCGCCGGGTCCAATGGGCGCTGGAGCGGCAAAGGTGGCTAGCATAGAGCAGAAGGTCAGAATTATGGTGGCAGTTGAGGCACGCATGATGGATGATGGGTTCTGGTGATATTTACACGACGATGTTGATTAAAATTATGAGTACGATGGTGACAGACCTGCTGTAGTGGGTGTGGTTGGTGATTCGATTAGTTGTGACGGACGAGAAAAGCATTGCTAGATCTAGGCCTAGGCGATGGGTTATATATTCCATCCATTCAGTTGCGGACCCCAATATCACATCACGGGGATTTCCTGACAATCCTGACAATATGCGCCGTTCTCGACTCGAGACAACTCTCTCAAAACAAGCTTCTCTGATACACACTTTACACGGCGGCAGGAGGTACGTGGATCCGATTGAGACTGGGGTTGTATTGGCCTCCCTGCTCCCTGTTCCCCGCTCGCATTGCGCAACAAATGCTTGACGCTGTTAAGCTTTGGCGAAGCTTTCCCGGTTTCACAATAGCATGGGTAAAAGGGCAACTCCAACCATCATCCCATGTACGGTTCGGACCAGGGCCTTGCTCATCACACCACCCATCAGATTAGATCCGGGTCGGAGAATTTGATCGATGTGTCTCGCCTCGCAGATCGCATACGGCATGTCCAGCCTCACTTGAGATGGGCCCGATTGGTCGCGGCGGGGTTCACCCATAGTTCACCTTTCGGGTTCAAACTCAACACCTCGTTTGCTGTTACGCTCCTGGTTTTGAGCAGCTTGTTAAATGCTTCAGTCTTGGCTCACGTGTTTTTGGATGAGATTTGTAGGTAATTGAAATGCATTTTTTTTCATTGGCTCTGTTCTTGTGGAAGCTTTTCAACCCGAGACTCATTCTTGGTGAACAACGGTGACGTGTTTCAGAAGCTTGCGCAACTAGTAGAGCATTCTGAGAATCAGGCACTCTGTTGTAGAGAAGGAGCAATGTTCCTCTGTGACGCCTGCACGGGTAAGGACCATTTATGAAGAAAGGAAGCTTGAAATTGACAGCTCGCTGCTATTGAGTTGTCAAAAGGACAAGATGATGTCATGCGAGGAAGCTGAAAATAGCCCTGAGCTAACCTAGACCGAGTACCGAATTGGGAAACTTTAGGCGATTCACGTGATGTCGTGATGCTTGGTCTCAGCCTCTAAATTGAATCTTCCATTAGATAAATCTCGTCCGGCCCAACTCAGTCTTGTTATCAACGAACTCCATGTCTCTGCAATTCGAACACGATGGATCGAGGTTTGCCGCCAATGTTCATACGGCAGCCAAGGTCCAAGGCTGTATCGATCATCAACCCGGATTCCGGTGAGGCTGTCGCACAACATAACCAGCCTGCCACAACTTTCCCGGCGCCGGTTCGTCCTCCTATGAATAATGTTCATTTTCCGGCCCTTCCAAGTGCTAATAAGAAAGACCATCCGGTATCTGCAACGAAAGTTAATTCTGCACACGAACGGGGTAGCCATGAATTCAATATCTATGCGCGTCCTTTCGTCCCTGAAGCTTTCACCATCATAAACAAGCTGGAGGGACCCGAGATCCATACTCCGGGGATCAAGCAGATTAACTTTGCCGCATATGTTGGTCGTTGTATTGGCTGGGATTTTCTCCCGCCTATACCCCGTCCCCGTCCTATTGGACCTACTAGGGACGCATCTTTGCAACTGGTAGACGGTATCATTCACACACGCTATGAGGAATACTTTCAATATCACCTGGAAGCTGAAATCCAGTCACAGAAGCTGGAGAATGAGTCTTACTCCCTCTTTGGACATGATCTCGCCATAATGTCTCACGTAACCACTCCAACGATCCAAACAACGTGTTCTTTCTTGGTCCCTGGCCTCCGAGAAAATAGCCCATATGTGGAAGAAGACGATATTATCCAACTTCGACAGCTTCTTTACGATCCACAAGGTAGACTGCTTGGAATGGATCAATGGCTTGCTCCAAATAACAATGTAATAGTCCGGGGTTTCCCCACGCCAGGAGGCCGTTGGAGAGGTGAGCCAGCACCTGGATGGACAGCGATAATCTACAACGCTCGAGTTCTAGCAGTCCAACGCAAAGAAAACAGGCTAGTGGTCAGAGTTGATGGTCTCGTACCTCGCAATGCGAGTTATCCCATGCGGTACACCCTTTCGCATATGGTTGGTTTGAAATTTAACATTCAGTTCCCAATTTCAAACGGCCGATATGTTCCAATGAAACATGTCTTACCCATCATCCAAGAAGTCTTGAGTCAAGAGAATCGCTATTCCTGGCTTCAGTCAATGCTTTTCCCTATTGAACCGGACTGTGAGGTGCAGAGCACGCTCAACCCCGGATCTTTCAATCGACCATTCTTCGACCAGGAGCTCAACTGGGAGCAGAAGAAAGCTATCGAGAGCATTTGCTCTCAAAATTATGGGGCCCTGCCATTTTTGATCTCTGGCCCTCCAGGTACTGGAAAAACGAAGACTTTAGTTGAAGTTGCCCTCCAACTAGTCAAAAGTGTCCATGGTGTCTCGCACGTGCTTTTCTGTGCACCATCAGATCCTGCAGCAGATATGATTGTCCAGCGTATAAGCTCTTATTTCAACTCGACTGAATTATTGAGGTTGAACAGGTCATCGCGATCCTTCGCTGAAGTACCTGGATCGGTACTGCCTTTCTGCTGTGTTTCGGACAATCACTTCGACATACCAAGATTCAACCAACTCATGGCATGCAAACTCGTCGTCACGACATGCCGTGACGCCTCACTTCTTCTGCACTCGAGAGTCACGAACACCGACCTCTATGCTGCCGAGTATGGCTTGCGCAGCTCTATAAATCCATATGCTACCCAACCTTCGCAGGTTGAACTCCACTGGACTGCCCTCATAATGGACGAAGCCGCTCAAGCCATGGAGCCAGAGGCTCTTATCCCACTTTCTGTGATTGCACCTCCGTCAGGGCCTGTCAAGCTTGCATTTAAACCTTTGTGTATAATGGCCGGCGATGAGCACCAGCTCGGCCCACGTACCTCGCTGCCTTCTTCGCCGTTGGGAACCTCCCTCTTCGCACGCCTTTTCGCACGGCCTGTATATGCTAAACACCCACTCGCACGGGGCAAGAACGGAGATGCGCCAAAAGTCTTGAACAAGGCCTTACTTCCCATCTCCCGCCCTGCATTTGCAAACCTAATTCGCAACTACCGTTCCCATCCTGCCATTCTCGCCGTCCCATCAGCACAATTTTATGCCGACACGCTTGAGCCTGAGGCCACTGATATCCGCCGGCTTGCTTCCTGGTCTCAATGGCGAGGAACAGGATGGCCCGTCCTATTCCACAGCAGCGACTCAGATGACGACATGGAGATGGATAACGGAGGCTGGTATAATCGTGGCGAAGCCCAAATCGCTTGCACATATGCTGCTCACCTAGTCAAATCGGAGCTGGTTGCGCAAAACGAGGTGTGCATTATGAGTCCCTTTAAAGCTCAAGTCAAGTGTCTTCGTGCGACCATCAAGGAGAATCGGTTCGGCTCACTCTGGGATGTGGATATTGGCCCTACAGAAGCTTTTCAAGGCCTCGAACGAGGCGTGGTTATTCTGTGCACGACTAGGTCCAAGCAGCAATTTGTTGAAAGCGATAAAAAAGCTGGCTGGGGTATTATTGGGTTCCCGAACAGGATGAATGTGGCGCTTACCAGGGCAAAGTTTGGATTGATTGTTATCGGAAAGAGGGAGGTACTGCACCAGGATACGAATTGGAAAGCTTTCTTAGACTTCTGTGACCGTAATGGCTTGGTGGCTGGCAAGGATGATGGGCATAGACCAGTTTATGATGGGGATAATGTCGAACCTACGAGGCTTGAGAAAGTCCTCTTAGCTCAAGAGCAAGAATTGCCGGACTCGAAAGTATTGAAGGTAGTTAATCAGGATGATGAGATGTGGACGAGTGGTGTGCAGGCAGCTCTGGACGTGGAAAGTGTTAATGGATATATGAGTAGCGAGCAGGACGAGGGCGATGAAGCTGAGGATTGAGAGATTCGCCGCACTTTTCAAGAGAGCCCCTGAAGGAGTATGTCGAGGATGGATAACGCAGATATGCTATTTGGAGTATTCTTGACCTTCAGGATCGGGCTTGTTGGACTTGGAGTTATGCAAGACGGATTACTGCATAGCGCTGGTGTTTGTGGAAAAGGGAGTGTCTGAGCATGGAGCTTGTTGTTTCCCTCCAAATAAAGGTTGTTAGATCAATGATGAACCCATGGAGCGTGAGATCGTTGAAGCAGCGCAAACATCACTTGAACACTACTTGAGTGAAGCCAGATTGTGGATTCTGAGGTGTTGGTCTTGTGCGGGATTTTTTTTGTTATAACCTCGTAACAGCCGATTTGGAAATACTTGGAAAGAGAGGTTAAGAGACTCAGCTGTTGAGATATCAAAGTCCAACTGTTTCGCTAAGCTGTACACACTCATACAACAGTGATTATGTACTTGTCTTCCTCGGTATCATACTCTTCATACAGCATATCCTGCGCTCCAATCTCACTCCTTTCTTCCTCTAGAGCTCTTTCAAGAAGGCCATGCTCGGTGATGGTGTCTTGCCCAAAATGGAAAACTCCTACGCGGCGGAACTGTCCTCTCGTGTGGCTTGTCGTTCGTTTCAACGCAAGGCCGTGCAGCATGGAACTCCTTTCACCGTGGAGAGATAGAGGAAGCAAATAGATATTTCCGATAAGGTCTTCATCCTGGATATCTTTGTAGATGAAAGGATGCTGACGCGTAGGACATCCTCTTATGCTGACATCCACTAGCCATTTTCCTGAATTGCGCTCTAAAAGGGTTTCTGGGGGTGCTGGAGTTGCTGGTATGAGACTAGCTTTCAGTCGAATATGTCCACCGACCACAGATCCCATCTCTGTCCCATCAATTGTCGTCACGCTGACATCCAAGATGTCAGCTACGGGCGTGTATTCCTTTAAAATTTCTGGCTGAACTAAACATATTTCGACCTGACCGTTTGTAGAAGCCCATGACCAAGACGGGGCTTGGTAAGTTTGGGGACGCGTACCTCCAATTCCCATGTCCCATAGCAATTGTTTTAGAAGATGGTGCTCCCAAAGTCCTGCCACGTATCGGCACCTGATATGCTCCTTCATACGGCTAGCCACACCAGAAATTGCAATCAGCTTGTCTTTCTCAAATGTCAGGTCACATCTTGTGTACTCCTCGACAATAGCTTGCCAAGCCTGATAAGAACTGGGCCACGAATCCATTTGAGGTGACCATTCTAGTGCACCGGCTGCTTCTTTGAAGTTTGAACTGTTGTGTAAAGGAGGTGGGAGGCCCGCCGGGAATGATTCGCATGCTCGAAATTGCATGCATTCGTAGAAGATTTGAGAATCTCTGAAGTGGATGATTCTTAAAGCAAGAATGCGTTCTTGCAAGACCCAGCCCCTTTTAAGAAGATCTGATTTTGTGATGTTGCGATCCCAGAGGCCCTTTTCGATGGCAGTCCAGCTACCAGGGGACAGCCGACCTGAGGCAAGTTTTCCCTTGTTGTGTACGCCGTGTATGTTGTCCCATAGAGCAGATGTTGCTCTATCTATGAGAGATTTTGGGGCTACTTTGAAGACCTTTGGTTTGATAGCGTCGACCTCGTTGTCATTACGGTCTACGAAAAGTCCCGACTTTCCATCCTTCGCCTCAGTTGCGGCAATATTGCACCAACCATATCTGTAGACATTTGCCATCCTCGCCGCCTCAACATGCCAGTCATCTTCGGAATCTTGGATTATACACAGCGAATCGATCCATATATAATCAATACCGAGTGAACGGGTAAAAGTAATAGCATCTTGAAAAGTTTGAGAGAGCTCCGTCATTTGAATCTCTGTTCGTAATATTTCAATGTTTTTGGAGGTAAGAGTGAAAACGAGAGATTTACCCCAACGATGACTCAATGTCGTGTACTTGGCATCCATAGATAACAGAGTGGTGTCGCATAAGTGTACTGGTTCGGACGGGTGAACGCTTATGAGGCGAGTTGGAAGCTGTCGTGAATTTGTTTCAACCAGTGACCTGCAATTTTTGTGTTCTGCGCTGCAGCGTTGGATCCAATTGATCGCCAGACTCGATATCGATGTTGAACTAGTGCTTCGGGCAATATGAAATCTCTCAATACAAGATCTTGGTGCTGGTTTCGAAAACCCAGAGTAGGCTTTGGTGGACCCTTCAGAAACACTAAAACCCTTTTAGCGACCATTGCCTGATACATGGACTAAACATGTTGGCTCATACACCTGCTCAAATAAAATGTTTCTCCATAAGACGTACGGCTCCGATGTCATCAGGAATTGAAATTTCGCTTCGTTGTGCTCGTCAAAAGAGTAGGAAATGAGAGATTCGTCCAGTTGATCTAGATCTTGTATGGTCCAGGCTTCGCGAGCACAGAGCTCTTGTAGCTCCTGGGCTGAGAAGGTTTCGTGCAACAATTTGCATAGAGGACATCCAGCTGCTGCAGCAGAAATGAGGTCGAAAAAGTTCAGGTGATGCTTGAACTTCTGAACAAATATTTTCTCTTTCTTTTGCGCTGGTTGACGATATGTGCCATTTAATAGACTTCTGCAACAGCTGCAGACCTTGGCCATGATAATTTTAAAATAATGTCGGGAGAAACCCAATGGAAGCAGAATAGTTGAAGTTAAGATGCGGTACGGAGCTCGTCATGGGGCTCATTACAACTTAAAACGGGAACTGTCAGTCATGTGCCGAGCGAATGAAGAAGGATCGCACTACGCGTACCCAAAAGCCCTGAAACTATTGAGATGCTTCGGTTCGTTCGGATCATTGGAGGTGTTGTAAGGTTGTGAGAGAGGGGTTCGAGGAAAAAGAAACTATTTTACCCTCAGCCGCACAACACGTGCATCAGGCTTTGTACCTATACCTACTGGGCTCGGAAAAAGGCCTATGTTACTGCGCAACTAATTAGCTTCTGTAAGCTGAGATCTTTAAGTAGCCGCTACTTGATATTCTCGGGTCAAAATCTTGAACAGTAGATGTTAACAATACACCGAGGAATGGCAGGAGTTGCACAATAAGTGGGAATATTTTCCGACCCTCAATTGACAAGAACTTGTGGCGTCAAGAACCTTGCTTGAAGACCGTGGATTCAGGTGATTCAGAATATTTACCATTCCTCGGGAACTTTCTTTTGCTATTCAGCTAGCCGGAAGCTTTTGACATGTAAACATGACGAGGTGTTTGGTAAAATTTGGAAAGGGCTCGCTTGAGAAGAGGAGCTTCCGGTAAAATTGGGCCAACCAGGGATTCAATCTAGCAAAATCGTGGCTATTGAATAGCTGATATGCTGATACTTACAGCAATTCCCTTTGTAAATACATTAGTTAAATACACACAGAGGTTGAGAGGCATAGGTTTCGAAGGAGCTTCACGTGACTGTAGTCTTTACCCCTGTCAAAAGGTGTGACCGAGCTTGACCTCGGTTCAACCTTCTCCTCTCCTCCTCGAGATCAACACCACGGACGTGTTTTAAGATCATCATGGCAGCTCCTCCTTCAGCCCATGATATTTGCTCCCTATCCCCTCCCAATTAATGTGCAGACAGCTTCTTCGACCACTACGATGACAGGACCACCTCCATTGACGGGCCTTCGTGTCTTAGAATTTGCTGGTCTAGCTCCAGGCAAGTTCAGCCCCGCATCCACCCCCTTAGAGATGCATAGCTAACCTCTTTCCTAGGACCCTTCGCAGGCCTCCTCCTTGCTGACAATGGAGCTTCAGTACTCCGAATCGATCGCGCAATTCCAAACCTTTCACATTCCTCCCCCTCTAACTCTCCTCCACCAACCAACGACCTCCTCACACGGCACAAATCCTCGATCGCTGTAGACCTTAAAGCTCCATCAGGGATTGCATTCGTCAAATCCCTCATACCGCACTCAGATGTCGTTATCGATCCTTTCAGACCTGGAGTTCTTGAGAAGCTAGGACTTGGGCCCGATGTTGTGCTCAGCCTCAATCCAAGGATAATACTTGGGCGCATGACTGGCTTCAGACGTGATGGCAGGTACAAGGATATGGCTGGGCACGACATAAACTACATTGCAGTTTCAGGAGCTTTGGCATTGCTAGGACGCAAAGGAGACAAACCACTCCCGCCTGCGAATATCCTTGGAGACTTTGCCGGCGGTGGAGCAATCCTGTTCCAAGGCATATTGCTTGCCTTATTGGCAAGGGAAAAGAGCGGAAAGGGGCAAGTGGTAGAGGCCAATATGGTGGATGGGAGTGCCTATCTTGCTACGTTTCCCAGAATGCTAATGAAGACGCCGATGTGGAATAGGCCAAGAGGTGAAAATACCTTGGACAGTGGATGCCCCTATTACGATACCTATCAGACGAAGGATGGCCAATATATGGCTGTCGGGGCACTTGAGCCACAGTTCTTTGCGGAGTTGCTGAAGGGCTTGGGATTGGCAGGTCAGGGAATTGAGAAGACAAGGGATGACAGGCACACGTGGCCTGGACTGAAAGCCACCTTCACGAGCCTTTTCCTGCAAAAGACGAGATCAGAGTGGGAGAAGGTCTTCGATGGCACAGATGCATGCTGCACGCCGGTTCTTGACTATCGAGAATTGGAGACAGATCCAACGAGAGAGGGAGATCAACGACCAGCTGTCACTCTGCGAGACACTCCCAGCTTAGCTGTATCGAAAGCATCATTATCCAGAGACCCCGGTACAGGCCAAGGACCTGGGATTGAAGGAGGAAGTTATAGCGGTGCGACTTTGTTTCCCGGCCAAGGCGGTGAAGAGATCTTGAAAGAGTGGCTGGGATGGGAAAAAGGTAAAGACTTTGAAGTTGAGAATGGAGGTTTGGTAAGGAAACCATCTTCAAAATTATGATTGGTCATTACTATCTATAATTTTCTGCCCATTTTTCATTTTGCCTCTAAGGAACGCCTCAACCCCAGTCTATCTATCTTTCACCAAATCAAATGAGTGTCCTTTCTCTTCTTTCCATACGCAGCCATTACGTCCCGTCCCTACTCATTTTTTTTATCTCAAGACTGTGCCAGGCGTAAAGTGTCGTCCCAATCGTGGTCGTCGTATTCGTGAAGAAGACCGTGACGAGGCTGCCGGCAAGGCTGGAGGAATATCTCTGCCCAGACGTCAGGTCTCTTATCGATGCGGCTGAAAATGGTAACATACCTCAATCCAAATATCCATTGTCAACAGACAAGGTTCTCGAAGGACTTGGAGGTGGGTTGGGAGGAGGAGAAGGCGGATCACCTCTCGATGCGTCAAGCATGTTTGCGAATGAGTTCGAAGTAGAGGTAACGAAAGCGAGTCCCCAGTATGGAGTTAAATTCGACATTTGACGTCGAACAGCGAAAGCGCTCTGAAGTGTTGTTCGACGAGTACACAAAAACTCTTGAGCAACAACAGCTGTCTTCTCTTTTCCAGCAGGAACTGCCCTTCAAGTTATATCTTTCCTTATTTCTTCCAAGACGAAAATAAGAAATATCAACGTCTTTGCGCTGCCGAAGTCGGGAGAAAAAGCAAGTTCCAAGCGGGCGCCACGCGGGGAATAGGTGTATGTCTCTCAGCTGAGGATGGATCTGCGTTCCTGCACAAGTGGACTCTCTGCTTTTTGCGGCTGAGCTTCTCGAATTGCTCTTGGGCAAGATCGACCATTCAAGGACTTAAATACCCATGTCCTCTCCAGCCCTAAGGGTTTCCACCCCCTTTCTTTCTCCACTTTGGGATTGGCATCCCACGCTGCCTCCCGTTTACCACGGCCCATTCGGAATGAGCCATTCCATTAAGTCCAGCGCAATAATCCAGCAAATGGAAGGCTGCACATTGTTTCTTGTCACACAAACAGCTGGCCTGTCTCCCGAGCGGGAGGCAACGAACGCCTCGATCAAGGCAATGCCCGTCCTTCTGTCTCAACCCCTTTTCCACCTCTCAGCTCTGAGCTTATGAAAGTTGTCCTCACTCTTCTGTCAAATCGCGCTGTTAATTGCTTTGCCTCGTTAGCGTTGTCACCCCATTACCTGTTCTACTTGTTCTCCCGTGCTTCCACCGCATGCTTCGAGATCGATCCTGCCGTCGGTAGGCCGCATGTTTGGTTGGCCTTCCCCGTCCCTGCCAAGCCAAGGGATATGCAGCAATGTTCCACGAACGTGTGCGCCACATCGCTGGCGGGTCCGGGAAGTCGGTTCGCTGCCGCTAGACCTTGCCATTGTCTCTTACTTTATTTTTCGCCTGAGATAGAAAAGAGCGCCATTGATGGAGACGTGGCTTCTCGTACCACGTAAGATTACTTCCCGTAAACACGAGCCTCAAGCCGTAGCTCTGTGGCCTGTTACTGGTGAGCCTAGACTTACCATCGAGCTTCCATACTTCTCGACATCTCGGTTAGTTTGTACCTATTTCGGTAGGACGCGAACTCCAAAGAAGCGGTGGGGATTAAGGCTGCCTATCATCTTCCGCGGGGCTTGCAACAAGGCCATGCCATCCGTGCCAGCAGGCCGCGTACTGCAGGGCCGCTGCAGAAACGAGATCTGCTCCGATCTCTGTGTCCCGATCCCAGATCGCTGTGCCCCGTGAGCTGTCAATTCTCCGCGCCGGGAGTATGATACGTCGAGCTTCCGAGAGCCTCACCGGGATGGGAGACAAACACCCGGCACTGGAAGAGTTGGTACAATGGAGGTGGCGAACGGAAGATAATCTGGATGAAACATGGAGGCCATTCGGATTGATTCCGCTGGGTATGATACAATGATACAATGGTACGGAGGAAGAGCATACGTTACCTTCAAAGACTCATCATGCTGTACATGCGGAGCTCGGTATTTACCATTTTTGTGTAAGATGGCGAACAGGAATGGCTTCACGATATGGAGCTTGAGTAGCAATTCCATTCCTAACGGTGTCTTCATGCTGTGATCTGACGGAGCTCGGTTTCAGCTAGTCTTTTGTGTGAAATATCAAATGTGCACGGAGGACTTGAGTGGCAGGTAATGAATCTCATGCTCGCACTATCTAATGTAAAGGTAGCAGAGAAGCGGAAATAAACAGAGCTCCATACAATCCACAATCTTCCTTCGCCTGATTCCATTCCCATCCCTCAACCAAACCCCTAACAAGAAGGTATCTAATCGCCAAGCAAGCCAACCATCTTGTCCCATCATCCACGTCATTCATTACTTAAGGTTCGTGCTCGTACGCCAGAAGAGGTATCGTATCGTATCGTATCCATAGATAATGCTAGCAAGGAAGAGAAGGGAGGGTATCTAGTGTGGGTGCTACAGCCCAGCATGATCATTGTTCTGCTGTCTAGCGTAGCTTGCAAGTTGTCTGCTGTCTGAGTGTCTGAAGAAATTCTATCCGGATATGCAACCTCCCTCCTCCCCTCCCACCTGCTTGCAAAGATCATGTGTGGCCAGATATGGGCCGTTGCGGTACAGTTCTCGGTTTGAGGACGATTGGAGAGACATTTATTGCACTTGGCTGACAATCTCGCTGGCACGTGATAGAGATTCAACCATTTGTTGGCATTCTTTTCTCCGACGGATGGTGTAGTCGCTCTCCTTCAGGAGGTCATCGAGCGTGTCGGTTCGGTACATGTTCTCAAGGAGTTCGCGCTGCATTTCGTCTTTTGTAAATCTATGGGAGGTCAGCTGTGCTATCAGGAATGCGAGGAAGAGCTTACTGTACGAGGTTGAGCATGATTGCCTTTGGTACCATGTCAATCATTGTTCTCTTGACGATGTTATAGTAAGAATTGATGAGAAGTTCTACAATAGTTAATCAACTGGTCCTATTGGTCAGAATACGTGGACTTACTAATAACTTCAACTTCAATTCCTTCTCTCTCAGACAATGTGCCTGATGCCTTGAGAGTTGGTGGTGGGGCTTCCATAGCTGCCATCTTCTTCTTGTTTTTCGAGGCAAAGAAACTTCCGAAGAAGCCACCGTTTGGATCATCAGACATGCCACCAAGCGTCGGACTTGCTGCTCGAACTGGGGTAGCCGATGCCGGCATCGGCTTGCCAGTCTTAGGATCGACTTGAACTGGCTTTGATGCAGCATGTTTGTCATTGACAAGAGCCATGGCCTGCTGGAGAGTTAGATCCAAATAGAGGAGTAGAAGGGTCAAACTTACCCTGTGACCGTTTAAGAAATCTGGATGGCCAGTGTTAATGTAGCATGCTTCCATAGCTACCAAGTCCCGGACCAACTTATTCGTAGGATCCATGGTCTTCTTGAAGAAGCTGATGACTACTTGATGGAACTTCTCCTTCAATTGCGGGTATCTTCTGAAGAGTTGCTTGCTCAATAATTGTGTGAGAATTCTGACAAGTTCGTCATAAACCAGCGACACACACTTGAGACTTGGCTCCTCCAAGCGTTTGATCTGTTGCTTGACAATAAGTTCAAATGCAGCTGTATTGACGAAGAGAGCTGGTGAAGAACCGGAGGAGTTGTAGAGTATGGTTCTGATGTCGATATCCTTGACTTGATCGAATGGATCCACTGCTTTCACACCATTGGCGTATAGCTCATGGAAAACAAAGCTGATTCTGGCGCCTCCTGATAGTTCAACACTTGAAAGTTCGGTATTGTTTCCCTCAAGCACTGTTCGCCATTCGTTGGTGAACTCGGTAATGATATTGAGAACAATATTGCCGCTGTTGCCAAGCATAGAGTCCCCCAAACCTTGTAGTTCCGTTGTGTATTTTTGCAGCGAAGCTTGGATGCGGGCCTTGATATCTGGAAGAGTCTGCTTGATGTGCATCATCAAGATGAGGTTAAGTTTCCTCGCCAGATATGGGGTTCCGCAGTATGAGCTCTTATTTCTGTATGCCTTGTGGTTCTCGAAGAAGTTCTTCTCATTTTCCAAAGCTGCCGTAATAGCCTTCTTGTTGTCAATATCCCGTTGTCCTCTGTTAACTACTGGCACATATCCTAATCTCAAGGGGATGATTCGTCCAGCCAAGATATCCACAACATCGGTACCTTCGTCCATCAAATCCACCTTTGTCAGTACTCCGATTGTTCTTTGACCCTCGGGATCGACTTCTCGGGCGAGCTTCAGACCATCTGAATTGGCTAAATCGGTGTTGGCGCCCGTGACAGCTAAAATGATGGCGTTTGGCTTGCTGATCTGCTTGAGTACCATCTCCTTAATTTGTCTCTCAATATCTCTCGGTTGGTCACCAACGGGAACCTTTGTTAAACCAGGTAAATCGACAAGCGTGAGGGTAAGAACGTTCGGAGAGTATATTCGAAGGTTGATGGGAGCGGGCGAGATGCCGGCATTGCGACCAGTCTTTGCCTCTGTTTCCTTGACAATCTCATCTCGGATCTTGTTGAAATCATGGAACTTCTGGCCTGGGATATGCAGGAACTCGCCCCATTCATCGATGTTTGCCTCCTTATCTTGCCCCGCCGATATGCTCTCCTGTTTGACTCCATTTGTCTTTACTTCTGATGGCTGACGGTTGATGAGTTGGAGGACGAGCGGCCGCCGAGTAACGATACCAGTACCTCGAGGTAAGCTACGCAGAGATGTTAGATATTGTTGTTGATCAAAGACATGTCGCAGCTTACAAGTCCCGTCCTACTATGTTCTCCAGCACGGAACTCTTTCCACTCGACTGACTACCCACCACCACGATTTGAGGGAGATCGATAGGGTTCTGTACGCCGACGGTCGTAAAGACATCCTGAAGCTTGTTCACCAGCCTGCAGAGGGAGTTAGTTTCGAGGCGCAAAAGGAAGGAATTCAGGGGATTCTGACGTTATGAGACCAGGATCCGAGATACCGCCTGCTGCGGGAACTGTTGCCATGGCGAAAGAGTGCTGGAGATTATGAAGTGTTCGATGCGAGTGTGTATGTGGTAGGAGTGATGGTGCAGCAAAGGCGAGAGTTTATGGGAATCGTTTCGCCGCTGCCTCGTTGAAATTCGTGGTGGTTGTTGATGCATACGCAACTTGGCGCGAGTGGCCAGCAGGGTTTCACGTGTGGCTTGTCTCAGGCCCGGTCCCGGTCTACACTGCCACACGATAATTAAGAGGAGTACCTTTCCACTCTGAAGAGCACTTTGAACAATTTTCATGAAAGTCTTCAAAAGCGATTGATCAACGACTTTCAAGAACTGTATGCTTCTCTTTCGTTTTCGGTCCCAATTTCTGTTTTGCGTCTTTAGATACTTTTGAATTGGGAACCTCGTGACTGAAGTCAGTCTCAGAATGGAACCTGGAAGCGATCGCTGTCTATGCTTTGGCTCACCCAAGTCTCAGAGCACCCATTTTTGTTCCCAAGGTTACTGTTTCATAGGCTAAGATTGTTTCCTAAGTAGCCTCGAATTCTCAATATCGGAGCGTGCGAGCATCGTGGTTACGACGCGTCCCGTGCCGCCAACAGGCACCGAGATAATCCTCTCCACGTGAGCAGAGTCGAGGAATTGCGATAGCGAGAACCCCTTTCCCGAACTGGAGAATCTCCTGGATTGTTTACTTTGAGTAGACGCCGGCGAACTTCTTACATCAACCATCTTTCTCCTTCAATACCACCTCCAAGTTTCAAAATGGCTCCAAAAATCATCACCATCATTGGCTCTCTTAACACGGATCTCGTGACCGTCACCCCTCGAGTTCCCTCAGGGGGAGAAACCTTAACAGCTTCCTCATTCTCGACGGGTTCAGGGGGGAAAGGTGCAAACCAGTGAGTCTCCACGAGTAAACCTTGAATATTTTCACTTTTTGTAATCAAGAAGCACCTCAAGTTATTATCATTAACTGCTTCCTCCTCCGTAGGGCAGTAGCCTGCGCTCGTCTCTCCCGTCCAAAACCCTCCACCTCCTCATCCTCAACATCCACTGCCTCTAGTATCAAAGTCAAAATGGTAGGCGCTGTCGGAGACGACGCCTTCGGACCCGGTATCATCCAAAACATGGAAAAAGACGGCATCGACGTCTCCGGCATAAAACTGATCCCCAACCAATCAACCGGCGTAGCAGTAATCCTCGTAGAGTCCTCCTCAGGCGAAAACCGCATCCTTCTCTCCCCCGGTGCGAACTCCACTCTCCAACCCGAAGACTTCCTCACCCCCGAAACTCTTGGCACTCCATTACCATCTCTAATCATCCTGCAGCTGGAAATCCCGCTGCCTACCGTGCTACAAATCATCAAAACGGCGAAAGAGGCAAAAGTACCCGTCCTCCTGAACCCCGCCCCCGCAGTCCCGTTACCAGAAGAAGTTTTCCATGGACTAGAGCACTTAGTGCTCAACGAATCCGAATCCGCGATCTTGACAGGCAGAGCGATAGGAGAAACAGAGTACGATTTCGACTGGTCGGTTGTCGGGAAGGAGTTCCTCTCCAAGGGTGTGAAGAATGTTGTGATTACGCTGGGTGCCAAAGGCGCATTTTATGCTGGCGGTAAGGGTGGAGATGGGGAGATGTGTCTTGTCGGTGTAGAGAAAATTAAGGTGGTGGATACGACGGCGGCGGGGGATACGTTTGTTGGTGCTTATGCGGTGCAGGTTGTTAATGAGGGCGGAGAAGGGGGGATGGAAAAGGTGCTTGAGCTGGCTTGTAGAGCGGCGGGAAGGACGTGTGAGAAGGCTGGTGCGCAGGCTGCGATACCATGGGTTGATGAGGTTGAGGGATTGAGGATGAGTTGAGGAGAATGAAGGTGAAGAGAGGACTATATGCCGTGAAAAGTAAACCATTGCTCTACAGAGGCGACTCAAGTACTTATTAACAATACATTGAGTTGACATCAGCGCTCCTAGTATGGCTATTTACAATGGAACGTTAAGGCGGTGGAGATGTAGCGGAAAGAAGCAAAAGTAGCAGAGCACAGAATCAAGTTTCAGGGCTTTGATTATCGCTACCTACAAATGATTGCTGCTGCTGCTGTCCTGAATCATCTGAGAGCAGTTCATCTCATCTACCATCCATGCCCACTATCCCTGGCCAAAATCACCCATCAACCCTTGCACCAACACCCACCCACAACCATGACAATCTATCGTGTCTAAAACAACGCATCGCATGCCTAACCCAATCAAACTCCCTCGTCAAACCAGAGAAACCGCGTGCCATGAGAGTGCAGCCCATACTCCTATACAAATGCCATTCCGTGATCCTCCAAATGCTCTTCGATGCTCAACTCATTGATTGGTTCGTATGTAGCCGCCGCCATGATGTATTGCGTTGTATGAGTGAAGTGATGTATGCTTGAAACATTGAATATCCAGTCTGTGTACCTGTGCGCCGACCTATGCATGTGTGATTAATGGATTGCTAGAGATTACCGGAGCTTGGACTCCGAGTAGGTGTATGGTTTGAATGATTTGTCTGCCATATCTGTCCATCTGCATATTGTAAGCTTTTGGAGTGGGGAGCTGGGGTCGGGTGACGTACATTCGGACTTTATGGTCGTCGCCTGCGGAGGCGAACATGGATGGATTTGTTGGACTCCATGCTATTGAATTGCAGCATCCCTTGTGGGCCTCCAGTTTCTCAATCAGCTTCGCTGTGTCCTTGTGCCAGATGAAGATGTGACCATCTGAGACAAATTAGCTAAAAAAGAAAGCCTTAGAGGTTGAACCATACCTTCGCTCCCAATTACAACGAAGCTCTCATTTGCACCACCATAGGCAGCTCTTATGACAAAGCGTCCAGCTTTTTCACCAGATTTGAATACTCGGACTGTTTCCTGAGTATCAAGATCGATCATTCGAGCCTCGCCTGCCACGTTGTGGGCAAGTAAATACCGGGAATTCTGACTTATGCTCACAGACGCCAGTTTCTCTTTCAGATCCAACTCATACTCGAGCTCGCGAGTAACGAAGTTGTAAACATAGATGCGGGTTTCGCATTCCATAGCTACCAGGAAATGCCCATTTGGTGAGACAGAAAGATCTTGTATTCGATGTGATCTCCCCCAGTCGTACACAAGCTCGCCTCGGGTGTTCCATTGGCGAAGATTCTTTTCCTTGTCGAGACAACCAGTGATAAATGTTTGCCCATCTGGAGCCCAGACAACACTGCTGACTGGCTCGCCGAAACGTGGTAGCCGCACTTTGATATTGCCGGTCTGAAAACAAAGGTCAAAATCACAGTCATCCCTTTGATTGGATTTACTCACGAGTGTGTTCCATAAAATGGCATCTTTGTCCATCGCAGCCGTTACCATCATCGTATCATCAGGACTCCAAGCTAATGAGCAAATCCCACCTTCAGAGCTTGCAAGACTTTGCAGTACATCCCAGGACTCAACATCATAAATTATCACTGTTCCGTCAATGCCACAACTCGCGAGACGTCTGCCATCATTTGAGAACTGCACTTGCCACACTTCACCAGTGTGTTTAGTGAGCTCTTTTGTAGGGTACCTGGGAAAGTGATCCGGTTGGCAAGCGTGGTCTTGATACAATGATGGTGACGTTGAAGTGTTATGATACAGACAACTAGAAATCTGATTTCTTTTTACTTGTGAAAGAAGAGTGGCAAGTCGATGTTCTGGTAGCATGACGGAAGGAGATATGCATTCTGAGTTGTATTAGCATGATTCTTCAAAAACTCAGCTTTCAATACTCACTTGACAACTCTGATAATAGTTGATACCGTGAAGTTCCCTCTGCTCCATCCCAATCCGCTTTGGTTTTTAGATCATCGATGGATTGCGACATGAGTAAGCTGATTTATTATGTTAGAGATGCACGACTTTCACCGAAATCAGCCTTACCTTGAAAGAAAGTGAAGTTTGCCGGTATCTTGATCCAATGGGGTCAATTCTGACCGCAGAACCATCAAAGCTCTCCCGGTATCACGTTGTTCTAGTAATTCCAGGAATTTCTGCTGTCTTAACCAGAAACGCATCACGTTCTTGTCAACACCAGGCTGCAGAGCCAGTCCAGGTCCGTTGATACTGACGCCGCCTTCCTCTGTTGATCCCCCAAACAATAGTTCTTCCGCTTCTGTCCATTCTCCTTGCAGAACAGCATTTCTGAACGCTGCAACAGTTGGACTTTCAAGATCATAGCCACTTTCTTGATTTAGGGTCCCTGCAGCGCCATTGTAGCCTAAGTCCGTTAAAGCTTGTATCAAAATCCGCGTCACTTCTTCCCGGTCGTGACCAAAATAAGACATCCGCTGCTTGCCACCCGCATTTGAATGCCCGTTTGTAGTCGATGAACCGTTCATGGCTACCGAGGACCGTCGCGTGCCATTTGCCGAGTTCGACAGCGCAGCTTTATGCAGAGGGGACACCCCCGATCCATTGGAGAATGGCCTCGAGGTACCATTTGAGTTGCTGCTTTCTCCCTCTAATCTCATTCTAGGACCCTGACGCTGTCGCTTTCGACGGTGCTCGTTCTCGGCCGGCTGGGCATCCACCAAGTCACTGGGACTAGCGTGAATGTCTTCCTGCTCTTCGGAATTGGGCGAGGGATTTCGACGTCTGCGACCGAGGATCTGGTTCTGGGGCGGTCTGGACTCCTCGGACTGCTCTCGAGAGCTGCTGGCCGCAGAGCTTGCTGTCTCTTGTGCTGTGGGTTGTTGTAGTCGGTGGTCGTTGGGGATTGGGGCTGAGATTTCTGTGCTGGAAGGTAAAGAGGGGGTTGTCGGGGTGGATGGGTCGTCGGAAGTGGATGGGGATGATATATCAGGTTGGGAGCGATCGTCAGCCAGGACGACTTCTGCGGGAGTGCCGCCAGGAGAGTGCTCTCTGGGACGGCGCCTCTAAGGACGTGATCGCAGACACCGGGCTTCGTGGTCGTCGTGACGCGGTCAGTCGTGTCTTGGATTTATCCGATTCCAAGCTCAGTCGTCGCTGCCAGGGGGCAAATAGGTCAGTCTGTGGGTGCGTTAATGTCGAGTAATATATTCTTCGAAGCTAGGGTCGCTATGGTGGTGAATACTGTCATTCTCTCGGACTTTCCAGTCGTCACCAGCAAGTTGAGGATCAAGTCAACGATGCTGGGAATAGCATAGGTAAGCTATCAGGGATGGGCGTGGGCTAGGGGTGCGGGTCAGATCTCCCGACAAAACAGTGCTGTCATTGGCCAACACGGTGGTTTGAGATTGCTGAGTTATCAACAGAGCAAGCAGGCCGCCCTTGCCATGTGATGACGCCGCTTGAGAAGTCTGGTGCTGAGAGTGAGAGATCTTTTATTTTATGCACAATTCATTATTTGTTAACAACTCATTCATTATTGTTTTTGATAATTGCAGCTTTTGTACCAATATCTTCAAAAGGTTGCGCCTCTCCCCTTCCACAACTCACTCTCTTGCCTGGTGGCTGGTGGGGGAGGCTTTATCGTAATCGAGCTTGCTGCTTTTCTCGCTAAAGCTCTCACCCAGATCCCGCAACCCTATCCGGGACTTGCTCCTGCACTACCTCCCGTAGCTCCTGTTCAACACCGCCCGGCCAATTGATAAACGTCCTGAACGTGCAGGTTGATGAACATTGGCCTTAGACCTCGTTTGAAAGCTCGTCCTTCCCTATACGACCTCGTCCACAATCGCAGCATCGACCAGCTATCGGTCCAGCCACAGCAAAGCTTCTTTGAAGAGCTGCCTGCAGAGCTCCCTCCATTGCCTTTGTCCCCCACAAGGATCCTCTCAAACCCTCCTAATCCAGTGCTTTTGACCCAAACTGAGCCTGCAGAGGAACCGGCGAAGATGCCCCCCAAGAAGGAGGTTGCCAGAGATGCAGATGGCGAGGAACAATATGGTATGTCTCGGAGGAGCAGGATGGCGAATTTGAGCTAACGATAGCTACGCAGGCTCGATTTATTCAGTCTCCGGGTATGCAGTGCTCGTGGCTAACGTGGGCGCTCAATATTAACCTTGTGTAGGCCCGTTGTGGTAGCAGAAAACATGATTGGCGTTGCTATGTACGAATTGGTATGATTAAGCTCCAAGTTCAATGGCATAAGGCTCACTCCTCCCAGGTTCGAGTCGGTCACGATAACCTCGTCGGAGAAGTCATTCGAATTGAAGCAGACAGAGCTACTATTCAAGTATACGAAGAGACAGGTATGGACATTTGTTCAAATACTGGAAGGGGGTGCTAATTCAAGGTAGCTGGTGTTACCGTCGGAGACCCTGTCATGCGAACTGGAAAGCCCTTGTCGGTTGAATTAGGACCTGGCTTGATGGAAACAATCTACGACGGTATTCAACGACCTCTCAAAGATATCGCGGATTTATCGAAGAGCATTTACATTCCCCGTGGTATTTCTGCACCAGCATTGAACAGAGAAAAGGACTGGGACTTTAAGCCTTTGATGAAGGTTGGAGACCATATCACTGGTGGAGACATCTGGGGTACTGTTTATGAGAACTCTCTTCTGGATGACCATAAGATTCTGTTCCCGCCTCGAGCCAGAGGTACAATTACTCGAATTGCGGAGAAGGGAAGCTACAAGGTCGACGAGAAGATTCTGGAGGTCGAATTTGATGGCAAGAAGACCGAATACAGTATGATGCACACTTGGCCAGTGCGTGTGCCCCGTCCTACCACCGAGAAGCTTGCAGCAGATAAGCCTTTCGTCGTTGGTCAACGTGTCTTAGATGCTCTCTTCCCTAGCGTTCAAGGAGGTACCGTTGCCATTCCTGGTGCTTTCGGCTGTGGCAAGACCGTCATTTCTCAATCGGTATCCAAGTTCTCAAACAGCGATATCATCATCTACGTTGGATGTGGAGAGCGTGGAAATGAGATGGCCGAAGTTTTGATGGATTTCCCAGAACTTTCCATCACAATTGATGGACGCAAGGAGCCAATCATGAAGCGCACCACTCTCATCGCCAACACCTCCAACATGCCTGTCGCTGCTCGAGAAGCTTCTATCTACACTGGCAGTATGTGCTTTCTTCCCTACTAAATTCACGTTCCGGGGAGAGCCGAGAGCAGAAACCTGTCTCAAGAGCTTCCCAAGGAACTTGCAACAATGCAAGCTTCCGAAATAGCTCCGGGGCTCTCTCTCGGCTCATGCTTTCCCTTTCTTTAACAGTGCTAATTTGCAATTAGTAACGGTGGCCGAGTATTTTCGCGACCAAGGCAAGGACGTTGCCATGATGGCTGACTCTACTTCTCGATGGGCTGAGGCTCTTCGTGAAATCTCAGGTCGTTTGGGAGAAATGCCTGCTGATCAAGGTTTCCCTGCATACTTGGGTGCCAAGCTGGCCAGTTTCTACGAACGTGCTGGAAAGGTTCAAGCTCTCGGTAGTCCAGACCGTGAGGGAAGTGTTAGTATCGTCGGTGCTGTCAGTCCGCCTGGTGGTGATTTCTCAGATCCCGTGACTAGCAGTACTTTGGGTATTGTGCAGGTCTTTTGGGGTCTTGACAAGAAGCTCGCCCAACGAAAACATTTCCCTTCGATTAACACCTCCGTCAGTTACAGCAAGTACACCAATGTTCTAGACAAATACTACGAAAAGGATTACCCTGAATTCCCCCGACTTCGAGACCGTATCAAGCAGCTTCTCTCCGATTCCGAAGAGTTGGACCAGGTCGTGCAGCTAGTCGGAAAATCCGCTTTGTCTGATCCTGATAAGATCACTCTCGATGTCGCTGCCCTGATCAAGGAAGATTTCTTGCAACAAAATGGCTACAGTGACTATGATCAATTCTGCCCTATTTGGAAGACGGAATGGATGATGAAGGCAATGATGGGTTTCCACGACGAGGCACAAAAGGCCATTGCTCAAGGTGCGAGCTGGAACAAGGTTCGAGAAGCTACTGGTGAACTCCAGTCGCAGCTTCGAAGCATGAAATTCGAAGTCCCCAGCGAGGGAGAGGACGTGATTACGAAGAAGGTACGTACCCTCCAACCTCTTTTCTATTTGATTGTCACTGACCAAGTACAGTATGAGGATTTGGTCCAGGCTATGACTGATAAGTTTGCCTCGGTCACCGATGAGTAGATATGAAGGGAGCGAGGGAACAACATTGATGATTGCATTGCTGCGAGGACTGCTACTGATTACTGTTGAGCTGATAGAATGGGTGGATGTAGTATATATTTCGTAGGACGAGTTTATCTTCAAAACATCCTGCACCCTTTGCTCTTCATTCTCTTCGCTGAAGCTCATAGCTTGACTGGGCGAATTACCATCACTCAACTACACATTCAACCTACACGTGCTTTCTCCTTGACCATCTACTGTGAATACCCCCGCGCAATCAGGGCTGGGTTTGCAGAGACCCATTGGACCAGTTACCATCCTTCCCTCTGACCCACTTCCGCGGCCAATAGAAGAACAAATTCATCCATTCCAACATTACAAGCCAGCACCAGACATTCCAGAGAAAAATTCTTCAATCTCCAATGTTCGTTCCTGAGCTCGTACACTCAAGTACGAAAACTACTTCCTCTCTAAATCTTCTCGAGATCTAGAAACTTGCTATACCTTCTGGCTCGCACTGATCATCTTCTACCTTTCTCGGCTGTTTTCCAGGTGGAATCGGCCTTTTAATTTTCCATGTATCGTATCCAACGTTGATGCACAAGGACTCCAGAAGGATGAGTCTTTCCATGCATATGCCCGCAAAATCCTCAAGAAGAGGTACCAGTCAAAGTGGAGTGCAAGTCTTGATTTAATTGTACTCTAGTTGCTGGGAACAATGTACACATCCAAAAGCCGACATAGGTTCTGGTTTCTCCGATCTTTTAGATGAAAAGAGATTTTTGTTTGAGTTTCATCTGGATTTGCGAGCTCAGCTAGCTTTATTTTCATTGTTGAGATGATAAGAGTAAACTTTTAGCTGTGATTCTGCACGCTTATTTCCCTCTGATATTTCCAGTAAAAAGGGGCACATATATTTCTTCCAACCTTGGCTTGATTTCAGAAAACGAGAAGATTTCTTTAGCCGTCATCTGGTATTTAGACACAATAATTTCCTTCGCTCTGATCTTTCCTTTGCTTTGAACTACAAAATTCAAATACCTTAATGAGAGACAAACTAAGCTCACTTGGTTCCTATCTTGTCTTCCTGACAGAATCATCGCTCTTTCAACCTTCTAAATTTAATTCACCTCCTTGCAAATCCAATCTGCCTCCTGTCCAAGCTAAGAATACAAAATGCCTCAACTACTTCAATCTAAAAATTTTCACAACTCGACAGACCGAAGGCCGTCACGGTCGTCGTCACAGCAATCGCAACTCAACTACATAACATAGCAAATCACGAAGCAAGACATAATAGCAACGGTGACGGAGACTACGAATACCATGCCTTCGCAACAGCAACAGCAGCAGCAACAGCAACAGCAAAGCAAGCAGAAGCGTGACCCGTCCGCGTCCCCGTCCTCATCCCTCGCGACAGATGAGAGCGGGCGGAACTATCCAAAGAAGAAGAGAGCGAAGTCAAGCAATAACAAGAACGATAACGGTAAGTTTAACCCAAAATACTGTCTCCCGATCTCTAAACTATCGGATTGATAACTAACTTCGATCCAAAGATGACCAGGTTCCATCCTGCGGCTGCAGCAACTGGCATGATCAGCACGAACAAGAGAGGGCTGAAACCGAGCGGGAGTGTTACATCTGCCTCGAGGAATTCTACAATCAGAAATGGGAGGGAATCATCACGGCTTGTGGACATGTCTTCTGTGCGGAGTGTTGGAGGTACTGGGTTGAGTGGTTGCAAGCGCTGTGGTTGGAGGTTAGGTGTCCGGAGTGCCGGGGGCATGTGGAGAGTATTGATCCTTGGTGATTCGATCCGCTGCTGGTGAATGCTGGAATGATTTGACGCGAAGATTGCGGAATGATATGTTATGATCCCCTTGTATTCGTGTTCATGGTTTTGGGTATGAGTTCTCGCGGTCGGGTTGGGGAGGCATGTCAGATATAAGCGAGGTCGAGAAAGGGTTGCTGTTAATGCCGCCCTTTAAATTTCTGACTGCCAAACCCCACGGGTATACGTTTTCCTCTAAATACCGCTAATTCCAATATCTCATGCTGCTACTCTCATATCGGCTTGCCCTGTGATTGCACAAGTTTTGGATATTCATCAAGTGAGAGGACAAGCATAGAAGAATATTTATAAGAGAGAGTGATAATTATTTCAAAGAATTAAGCTTCGAATTATGAGATGCCCCATTGTGAAAATGAAACAGAAGAATTCAAGTTAGAATAAGTGTTGATGTTTTGAAGTATCCCGAGTAGGATTTAGCCTCGAGTTAAAATGTCCCAGGTAGGCTGAAGTGGAGAGGTTCTTGCTCTCTAACGTATACTCCGATGCAAGAATTCAAAGCTATCATCTTCTTCACCAAGTTTGCTCATTATATTGAAAGTCCGAATACCTGAGTGGAAAGAAAACTTGGTAGATTGTTTTGAGCTCGCTTAATTCAGGGGAAGCGGCCGTTGATGTTATGGCGCATTTTTTGGGTATGTGCAGTGAACATTCAAAGCTGACCCGAAGATGGGCACCAAACGAACAAAGGAATTCTATGGAAGTAAAAATAACAATGGTTCTTCAGAACCCTGTTTTAACAAATAGAATTAGTTATTATTGCTACTTATGGCCCTTCAACATGCATTAGAGGTATGTTTGGAGGACGGCTACTTTTTCTCACGCCCTCGATTCTTTTCATATAACCTCAAGTTGTTAGGAATCGGGACTGATCGTCCATGTGGACAATATTTTTACTAAATCCAAGACAGAAAGAAAATGACTTGATGTTTAGCCTGTTCGGTAGACCTATTTGGAGCATTAATGAGGGGCAACGGTTTGGAAATGGATAGAAAGCTACAATCGCCTTTAAGATAAAAAACAACAAGTGTTTAGACTACAGGCCATCCATTACTCCAAGACAACACATTCCATCCAAACAGATAATCAGCATCGGCGAGTCCGACGTTCTTATCGGCATAGTGATAATAGAGAACCAGCCCGTGCGTAGAGCTCGTAAATACACCCCTGATTTATTTAGCCATTTCATCGAGAAATTGAAGGTGAGCTCACTGTCCACCAGGGCCGTAAACATAATCATGACTCTTGAGCAAGATCGATCCACCACTATTCGTGGCTGGAACACCATTCTTGTTGACGAACCCGCCGGTGGCAGATTTCGATCGTGCCATCATAATCATGTATTCATCACCAGAAGCGGGAAGTGTCCTAATTCGTTAACTTGGCTGACAGAAAAAGGGTTGACATACGTTTGATAACCGCAGCAAATACCATGAGACCAAAGAAGATAGTAATATCCGCCGTAATAGAACATGTAGCTTCCCTCGCAAGGACGGGTCCCGGCAGAATCGTACTCGATGTTGTAGAGAGAAGATCCGGCAGTTGATGTTAGAGAAGAGCTCATCTTCACCTGGAAAATATCATCCCAGAAAGAGCCGAAATTGAGATAGGGGGTGCTTCCAACTATGATCAAGTTGGGGTCGATTGCATTGTATGAATTTGAAGATGAGCTTGACACTCCGGTTGACCCGTGGTCGGTCCTATAGAGAGTTACTATTCAACTATCGTAGAATGAAAACCGAAGAGTGCATGTCGTGAAGAGAAAATATTTGGAGAGGGAAGGGGAAAAATAAGCTCACCAAGTTCCCGGATTCATCGTGGTACTGGTGGCAACATCAATTGCACTGTTCTGGGAACCGAAAGTTGAAACTGCGTAGTAGAGGTAATATACACCATTCACAAGATGCACATCTGGCGCCTATGCCGCTTTGTAAGCATGTGGTGCAGTCTAAAATGTTGGAAATTCCTACCCAGGGATCTTTGCTGCCAAAGTTGTTGATCGAGCTTCCATTTGGCAAAACAAAGCCTTGAATTGTCCAGGGCCCGGCAAGGCTAGAAGCAGTTGCATACTGAATTCCCGTTCCAGTGTTAAATTTGAAATAGGTCCCATCACTAGCCCGTTGAATGACAGCGGGGTCATGTGCCCAACAGTAGCCAGAACAAGCTCCAGGCTCAGAGTAAGCTTGAACAGCAACCGCTGCAGCAAGGGCAGTGGCCAAGATAGACTTCAAGTACTGGAACATTATACAAGGGGTATGGCAATGCTGATGGAGAAGAACTGGGAAGCAAGGGCTTCTTGTAAGCCAGGACGAGGTAAACAGATGGACAAATAGAGTGCCCGATTCGCGGAACCACTAGTTCCATCATTATATGGCCCTAGTGGGCGCTCAAATATCTCAGTGTATAGGATAAAGGACAGAGGAACGCGGCCAGCTGGATCTAAAATCCGTCTGATTTCTTCCACCTCGGAAGAAGCAAATCTTTCTTCAGAACAATCAGCATTGTAGGGCTTACCTCGGTATTCATTCAGGAAGGCACGGAAATAGCGTTGCGAGAGAAAGGTAATCCTCCACATATGACACGTAGAATTCCGGCATTTATGGAGTCACAAATATGTATTGCCAACGCCTTAGATGACTCGTGGGCTTGTGTTTCGCCATACTTGCCTGTTTACTTGCAGTATTCGTGGAGTGCATTAGCCCGGCGGAGGAGTTTCAGAACCCCGCAGGTCAAACAGAACTGTAAAGAACCGTCCAACCAATTCAGAGTGAGATTCAAAAACTTATACGCCACTATGGATCCACAAGCTCTGAGATCCGGAAAGGTTGCCGTTCTTGGGTTTGGCATGGTGGGGTACTTGGCTAAGATCGAATTCCACGAATGAACACTGCTTCAGCGTCATGATCATCCTGATTAACATTCTGAAATGAAAACTTGATAAATAATTCAGGCGCTCCAATAGTAGTGCGCCCCGGATGGTCATGCGCACAACGGCAATGGATGAAAGTTGTGTTGATTGCGAATAGCAGAATATGAGAAGGCCTAAATGTGAGAATCTCTCAGGCCGGTTCTGCTAATAGCTATTATTAAAAATATTTAATCCTCTCTCTAACTCCCGCTTATATCTAAAATACCAGGTTCCCGTTTTCTCACCGCGCCACGGTCGGAAAATCTCTGAAAAAGCCTAGCAGGCTCATAGCTTGTTGCCCTGCCTGCACTGCTGCAGTTTAAGGAAGATGAAAGCTAAATCGAGCAGCTGAGTCCTTGCATATTGGATAGCACCTCTGCATGGTGAGCTGAGAGAAGACTCTCAAGTCATTAATTCATTGGCTTTCATTGTGTCAGTTATCCATATTCATTGGCTGTGTGCGAGTCTGCAAGAAGACGTTTCTTGCTCTCCAGCTAGTTGTGGTTTCATCCGTGTTGATCATGCTGACACCCACATGAATCGTATTCGAGCAACCTAACGAGTCATCCCTATGTGGTTTACAGTGGAAACCATTATTACCTCGTGCTTACAAATTTTGTAGCTAAGCACTACATTTCCCCTTCTCAATTTATTTAATGGATTCGACCGCTTCTACTTGGGCGCTGATTAGCCCAATTACCCTGGATTTACCAAGCTTACTCAAGTAAATTGAGCAACCTGAGCAGTACCGAAAGTTATATACATTCACTTTTTATTCTCATTTCGAGTTTCAGCTTGACAACCAAGTCAGCAACACAACCGGCGAGATGGTAAATTACAGCAGACAGAGTAGTAAGCACATAAAGACCAGAAATCTCTGTGGTAGGTGCGAACGGCTTATGATTGTTGAAGGATGACCAGGACACGTAATCAGTCAAAACATTACGTGAATTCACATGATTTCGACCCAGTATTTGAGACTATTTGACCTATATTCTTTCTTTGTAGCTTTGAGGGTTAAATGAGTGTAGTTTAAATAGCCAGCCGGCTCAAGTAATAGATTCCCATTCCGCACCAACTTTTTTTTTTCTTTCTTTTTTTCTATCCAAAGGCCGAACTCAACGAAAGCCAAGGTTTCTCCCCAACACAAGACTTCACCGCAAAGAAAATTGACGTTTCAACTAACAATTGAGAGGAGAAAGTGTGAGCTTGACGGGAGATATTCCTGGGGGTTCGTGTTCTCAACTCAGATGGAGATGGTCTCCCCCATCACGGCCAAGATGTTGGACTCGTACGACAAGTTCGTAGAGGCTACGGTGAGGGTGCCGC
Organism: Hyaloscypha hepaticicola; assembly: GCA_002865625.1. Lineage (NCBI taxonomy): Eukaryota > Fungi > Ascomycota > Leotiomycetes > Helotiales > Hyaloscyphaceae > Hyaloscypha > Hyaloscypha hepaticicola. The sequence goes on along the minus strand of KZ613502.1, from coordinate 461,962 downwards.
TGGACTCGTCCCAACTGCTTGTATTGGTGCTGCTTGAAGTTTCGGAGCTATCGCGAGCGCCGACGGAAATGCCAAAGATGGAGATCCCACCACCGGCTCCAACGGTCTCCTTGTAGTCCTCGCTGAAAGCAGTCTTTGCTTCGCCAGAGAAGGTAATCTTCATGCCAACACCGTTAGCAAACAGTGCTTGCGTTGGTCGCACTCTGGGCTGGGTCTTGGGAGGCTCGGCATTGATCTTCTCAACGAGATCTGTGAGGCCAAAGTTCCTTTTGTTTGTAGTTAGGAAGAGGTTCAAAATTAAAACAAGCAAGCTTGCAGCATCTTACCATTGGCCCGGCTGGAATGGAGCAGTCATGTGGTGCTTGATCGTGAGGGTAATGGATACATTCTTTGCATCCCGTCCAAGGATGAACTTAGAGTTCGACTTCTCATAACGTCCGCCGAAGAAGCAAAAGACTGGGCAACCGACTGTGACCTCGCCTTCCCCGACCGTATGGCCAAGCTGGCTATAGGATGACGTCTGTCCCTTTGCTAGATCGATCACGTAGGAGCTTGGGGATTTGCTCGTATTCAGCACCCAGCTGGTTAAGGTGGCCGAATAGTTTGGAATGCTGTACGTGGGAACCAGGAAAGTGTTGACGTTGTTCATGGGTTCCGGCATTCCATCTGCGTTGAGCCGAAGGGCATCTTCAGAGGCTGGCATATTGAGACTGAGACAAGTTAGCTAGGGCGGACATTTCTTCATATAAGAGAATGTGTTCGTGCAAAAATAGCATCTGCTTACCCTTTTGCACCAGTAATCCCTTCAATTGCCGTCTGGAGATTTCTCTTCGCCTTTCCTAAAACTTACCTGCCCGGACCAAAGACCTTGTTCTCCCAGCTCTCGACATCCTGAACAGCAGCTTCCCAAGAATTATGGGCTGCGATATAAGCAGGCGCATTTTTCTGTGACCATTCAGCGAGTGTTGATGGCTTTCTAGGGTTATCGTCGTCCTTGAAGTCTGCTCTGGCTTTCTCTTTGGCAGCTGCCAACTCCTTGTCACGGTTTGCAACTCTCTCCTTAGCCAATCCAAGGTTCGTCAAGTCACCAGGTTCAGTTGCTCCAGGTTTCTATGCCATAAGAATTAGCAAAACGCAGCTCTTAGTGGACCTGCTAACTTACTGGCTTGATGTTTTGCGCGTAGTTGTATAGAGCACCGGAATAGGTGAGAGTTTTATTGGGGTTGTACCCGACCCCCTTGGGATCCAGGAGGTAGTCTGCGACTTGATAAGTTGAGTAGTTGGTCAGTTCTGCCGGAACCTTAGGTCCACCGGGGATCCCCATGACGTTCGTGGCGGCGATGTAGATCTTGGAATTTGGCGCGAGTGGGGCATTAGCTGTCATGAGACCCGCAATGGTTGATGCGTACGCCTTCCAGAAGAGCTCATCTTGCTGAGTGGCCATGTTGACTTTGAAAGACAAAGAAGTGTTCGAGTTAGAAGATTGTTGATATGGCAAGGGTTCGCGTTCAGTTCAGTGACTTGCTCTGATTGTCTGGGTGATGCTCCTGCAATCACTGGAGGAATCCTAGATTTATACTTCACGAGAAGTCAGATGAACCACAAAAACCCTCGATCTTCTGCAGCGATAGTCTCTGTTGTAATAACCAATCAGGCAGCTGATCTCATTCCTCACCTCAATGCTTTCCCGCGTTCAGATTGCTTCAGACAGCCATCCCCACCTTCAGCAGGTATAGAATCAACATTTGATTGGCATTTTCAACGCCCACTGACTCGTTCATGTCTGAGAACACTCCAATTAAGCCAGCGGTGAACCACAATGGCTGAGATCTTTCATCAAGAGTAACGCCAGTAGCGTCGAAGCAGGCAACTTCCGAGCATGAAAGTTAATGCAAGGTAAGGGCTTGAAACTTGTCGAACACACTTCAGTAGAAATGCTGCAGTTTCGTGTTTTCATATCTTGTTCATGCAGGATGCATTGCAGAGAGGCCTAGCTCTTGGTCCAGGAAAAGTAGGCAGTTGTGAGAAAGTTACTGTAAAATGGGCACTCAGTAATATGGAACATAACACAAGGAGACGTGCGAGGTGTGAAGGAAGAATGAACGTGGAGGCTATGAGAATACTATGTGGACTCCTTTTTTTTTTTTAACTCTTTAAGAACACAACCTATATTAGTAATTAGAACGACAGCCCTAATTGAAATATTCGACAAATTAGTATGAAATTTTCAGAACATTATACAGAAAATGGTAGCTTTCAAAAACAAAACAATAAATGAAATAAATATGGCAAGGTAAACTAGGGTTTAGAATCATCGTTTTATCACACTGCACATGAGTATCCAATGCTTTACCAGGCTGACTCAATTTACGAGAAAACTGCAACATGGCCATTTATTACGCGTACTTCAGCTAGCCACGAAACATAGCTACGAGGATATTGCGGAACAGCAACCTATCGCACGTGCCTCAGCTGGCCACCTCGCATGCAAGCAGGTGTGACTTGTGCCGTGAAGCCCACGGATCCAGACTCGGGGAAGACGGCCCGCTCCATTACGTGGGTTGAAACTCTGTAAGTCCGTAGCCCATCTGCAATGATCTAATCTCGTGTTACACAAGCCCGAAAATTCGCAATTAGCATTAAGCAATTGGTCCTTCGAGGAGTTTTAGTCACCCTTGGGAAAATACGGATATTTCATCATCTTTCGAGCTCTCAATTTGAGAATCTGGGCGTTTGAATTCCAACAAAACTGCCATGTATGATGGCACGATGGGAAGGCAGTTGAGCAGAGATCTCATACTCTGGTTTATGCAGGTGTCTGTGAAGTTATTTTCCCGCTAGATGTAATTCCTGATCACCCGTTGGCACCTCCCACTTACTGCATATGCATGAGTGGGAGTAAGGAACGGGTAGAAAACAATCACGGCCAAAGTTTACAAAAATGCAATGATTTTTGCTTCTTGGGGGTTTCAGAAGTTGTTCCTGGCTCAGCTCCCCATTTAGTTTCCCACTAACTAGCTCGGCCGCTCCTGTACGCCTAGGCACATACCACAAAATTCTTTGGCGAACGAGTGGGGTTTACATTTCATACAGTTTTATCGTTTGGTTGGCTGGAGGATGTGAAACAAATTAATTTCGCGCCAACGCTTAAGAGTCAAGACAGGAAGGTTCTCCTCAGCTTTAAATCACTACCTCTCTCCGTGGGCAAGGAAAAAAAAAATTCCTGCATCATGTCAAATTAATATGTCTGCAGCTTCCATTGGCAGAGCTCTTCAAGGCGGTGGGGACCGGCTGATTTGGAAAGCTTACGCCATTGCTCTCCGCATGCACCTTACTACTATTGACAAGCTGGACCTCTCTGCAAAAGCCATCTTTGTAGCTTCACCTCTGCAATATGGCATACCTGCAGGAACACTTGTGCCTAATGAGATTACGAATGAGCAGCTGTACCGCAAAGCAGACGCTGTCCAGGACCCGAGCAGACCATCATATGTTTCTGACGGAGGCAGCTATTTCGAATTTGCACGGGAGTAAGGCACATTATGTCTTGGCGGTGAAGGAAATGACTAATGGTAATCATCTGCAGATACTTGATAGGCATCCAGGATGTGGGTGGTTGGAAGAACGGCTGAAGCGCTTGCTAATGTTCTTCAAGGCTTATGGCAGTTCGACCAAAGACTCTCGAAGTAACAAGTTGCATGAAGAGCTTCGGGCCGTGCAAAAACACTGCGCTGAAGCCTACCGCAAAGATGTTGACCTGTACCGAAATTCTGGGGCCGCCAAAGGTACATCTATGAACTTCGAGGCATGGATGTCAAAGTTTGGGATATTTTATCCAGCTTCGAGAAAAGAGCAAGACAGAGTAGAGAAGAAGCTACATGAATTGGCGGAGAATCCAATGGAGGGGGCCGCCATTGCGCTGGCTTCAATGCGTCTTGCAGCCGAAACAAAGCATTACCACCTCGGGTACTCCCTCACATTTCCTCCTCTTGCCCATTTTCACAAATTGTGAATTGAACTAAACTCATCTGTGATACAGGAGCAACATGCCTTGCACTATGGAGGATCTACCATCTCTCATCAACGGAACATCTCCCCAGGCTCGCCAAATTGACCGAGACAAAGTATTCTATCGACCCCAGTACTCAATAAGCGGACTCGACCAACGTGTGGAGTCTTGGATATCTGAGCACGGCGAGAATGCAAGCGAGTCAGTGAAACTGCAAATAGATCTCGAAAACGCGAAAAATACAGCTTGGGCAGATTTAGGGTTCCCGCATCTGGACCAAGACCAGGTCAACGCACAAGAAGTCGAAGACATTGGGTCCTTCAACATCTCACTTAAGGTGACGGGCATACAAGCATTTGACGTGGAGCGCGGATTCTGGTAAGTCTCCATCTCGTGTTTATCTCTTGGTATTTGCGATGGACGAAGCTCACAGCCAGCAAAGGGATATCAACACATCTCGGCAAGATCTAGGAAACGCACTGGACAGATTACCACAGCAACAAACACCGAAGACGTGTATGAAAACCACTAGGCTTCTCCTGGGATATGGAGCTGAGCTGGAGATTGTACCGGACCAACTGCAGGAATTGAAGTCTACTTTTGAGAAGAAAAAGAAGGCTAGCATTCTTGGGTTTCCTGTGACAAGCTGTACCGTTGACGGGGATGCAGTGCGGATCAGTAGTGGTCACACAGCTTATCCAGTGCTCCTTGCAGTGCTGGCTAAAGAGGCTTAAAGTTGTAATGGGGTAAAACCAACTCCTTCGGGAGTTACTTGCGCTTCTGTCCGTGCCATAGCTTTGATTAATTAACGTCATCGAACCTTGTAGCCGGAGTGAGTCTGATTGACAAGGAAACTGTCTAGATATATCATGTTGTAACGTCCGGTCTCATCGTCACGGATGGAAGTGGCCGGCCGCATATTTACAACCCGTTTCGTGAAGCCACGAGACCGCAGTAAGCCTATAATCCTTGCTGTGTTGATGGTTTTCATGCTCTCTGCAGATAAGTTCCCCACCTGGTCTTGAAATGTGCTCGAAAAGGTGTCCGGGAGAGCCTCGTATCCTTCGAATCGCCTCCACCCGTTTTTGAGGTGAAGAGCACCCGTAAGAGCCTGCAGGGAATGAAGGTTCTGGCCAGTCAATAATACCAGTCAGGCGAGAAGATTTCCCGTCGACCATAATATCACAGATGGCAAAATCACGGTGGAGAAGAGCCATCGGCAGAGAGAGAAATGCGTCCATGGAATCGAGGCATTTGCGTATAATCTGATGAAAGCGCTGTGGTAGACAGTGGAGTAACAGCTGCAGATCTTTGGTATATGTTCGACGTAGATTCTCGCGGTAATCTGAATTGACCTCTTGAGGGGCTTCCCAGGAGAGGGTAAAGAAACTGTAACCAATTAGCACTGTCGGTCCACCAGTAACGCGTAGCACCGTCACGTAAGTCGTGGAATGTTAATTGCATACAGTGGTGGTTGGATTGTGGTTGAGGAGAGAGGAAGGGTAGTTGACACATTGGTGTTGATAACCCCTCCCCCCTCTTCCAGATCTGACTAATCTTAATCAGGACTAGCTTCATAAATTTGGGTGCAGCCGAGCTATGTCACAGACATTCATCACGTGACCGACACAATACTGTGCAGCTGTACCAATAAGCACTATTTTTTAAGAAATGTAAAGGTGTTATTATAGTGTAATTTGAAGGATAAGAAAAGACGGAGGGAGAGCTATACCGTGCCACATCCGACATGAGCGTTTTTCGCCAAATAAAGTTCTTGTCCGAATTTTCAGAGAAGCAATCTGTAAGAACGAAGTCCAGATAGCTGATACCCTGTATCCGATTCATAATATAGACAAATAGGGGTTCTTTGCCATCTTCTCCCAATTGTCCGTGGAATTAAGCGTTCGGGACGAGCGAGCCATATATTTCTCGCGCACGAGTCACAGTCTCTGACTCAAGTATCAAACTCTTGAGACGGAACTGGATAACAAATTCGAATTCGGGTCCAGCGTAGATAGAGTAGCTTCAGTTGCCTTGCACAGTCACAGGGACAACTTCCCCCCCAACAAGCTCTTTGACCTTAGTGTCTTATAATTCACAAGATGCAGACGTCTGTGAGAAGAATTCTGCAATAGCAATATTCAGAGAATATTCTGAATAAGCAGACATAGCAGCAAAGAAGCGTCGAATCGCACACTGTTTTACTGAAATGATGGAATGGAATAGTTTGAACCTTGTTGTACCTATCACGCGGTGATGAAGAAAGATCTCCGGATTGCTGCCTTGGAGTACCCACCTCTTGAACAATTAGGAAGTAGCAGTCAGTACGAAGGCGGCGGGCGTTGGAATCCTCCAACTCTCTAAGCGAGGAGTGGAGCAGTCAAGGGCCGCGTGGTTCCAAACGTCCTGCAGTTCGTCCCTAAATTCAATTATTACAAAAGCCTCGAAAAAGACTAACATGCTATGATTATACTATATAATACTCTTCTAGAAAGTTTTAGGCTCACATTAGGATTTGGTGCGACACTTCACACAAGGCAATTTTGGTGTACCCCTCGCGTACTTTGGCAAATGGACGAATTTTAGGGTTTAGATGAGATGGCGAGATGCAGTTATATCGAACCTTTTTGTGGACCCGAAAGAGCAGTGTGTTATGTGTATGGAAGAGGAGAGTGTTATTAAAGGAAAGACTGCGAAGGTTAAGGTGGAGGAGGTAGAGGAAATATTGGAGGAGACTCTGGAAGAAAACACTGCGTTGAAGGAAGTCAAAGAGCATTTTGTTAACGAAGAACAAATTGATGATCGGAAGTAATCTTTAAGAGTCATTCAAAATATTGAAATATCTGAGGATATAGAATGGGATATGAATGAAGGCTATGCAAGTTGCATCAGAGGTATTCGATGGAGGCTGTCAAGGGGTGTTTTCACTAGGGCAAAGCTGCACAAAATTGCACCATCTTTCTTCTGACCCTCCGAAACCAAACCAAAATTCACAAATTAATGTATCAAGTTGACATCTACCAACTGCTGTCCTGGTGCCTCAAAAGGCACATTTGAAGCCTCGTCACAAAAATATATCTCTTAGACTCTGCGCAGGATCACGAGATTCTCACCATCTAAGCATTGAATAACCATTCTTTAGATTAGTTATATTTCTTATAAGATTATACATATAGGTCAAAGCGAAATTTTGTCAAGCCCCTTTCAATCAATCTGTATACCCTGAAACCCTGCTGCAATCCAAAAGTAAACAATACCAACCCCGTTTTGAATATGAAATCAAAAACAATTATAATATGTGTATTCGTCTGCTCTGAGACTCATGATTATCCATGTCTTCTTCTATTGAGCAATGCGACGTTCCATAAGGGGTGCAACAGCATACACTTTGCGTCGAAATTCAGAGACAACACTTGAAGATCCTTTGTGGAGGTGAAAGTAAGATTTGAATCACAAGTGCATATTTGTTAACACCACAGAGTATACATGATAGATTGTAAATACTAGCTTAGATATTGAAATTCCCTGATTTTCCATCGCTTTGCACTTGCAACTTCTGAGAGTATGCCATATCAGCTCCATTATGAAGCTCCAGAAACGCCCGTTTTTGTCCACAAGCAGTTGACTCGCCAGCAAAATGACACTTGCATGTTGATGCGTATGCTAATGTTGCCCAGTACTTGTCTGAGCAGATTGTCATGCGCGTTTGGACGCTGCCCGAAGCTATCTTCTCAAACCGAATGCTACACTGCACGCTCAAAAGCTAGCTCGGGAGTGCAGCGAGGCGTGCTCATGCGATGGGTGACAGCAGGTCAGATTAGAAGCCGTTGAAAAAACGCTATCTCCGCTCCGATTTCCATATACCCATTCTCGAAAGCGATCTGATCTGCAGTTTTCCCATCCTTGTTTTCAGTAGACCTGTCAATGCCGAACTTCAACAGTTGCCGAGCACAAAGCAGGCGATTCCAGGTGGCTGCTACATGAAGAGCGGAATTACCCTTGGTGTCGAGTGCTTCGAGGTTTGGGCCAAGCTCCAAGAACACACCAAGTGAGTTCGGAGCATTTCTTGAGACCAAAGTGTGCAAACCAAGGTAGTCTGATATTTTGGGTGGGTCGAGAATTTCGTTCGTTTCTTCTGCGGAGCCAAAAAGGGCGGTTCTCAGGATTCCGCGGGCTTGTTGTTCGACGTGAACACCTGTGAGCACATCAAGGATGAGCTCGAGTCCTCTCCCTGTGCCATCTTCTTCGCCCAAGAACTCTTCTTCTAATGAATTCTGCAGTTCATTGCGTTCCAGCTCGGTCAAAACCGAACGGAGAAAAGGTTCCCCTGATATTGGTGTTTTTTCTCTTAGCGATTTGAGTTGCTCCTTTGCCCGCACAGAGACTACGTCCAGATACTCATACTCTTCAAGCTCTCCAAATAGCCCCATATAGAACAACAGAGAGAACACGTTGTCATATTCTGAAGCATTCGTAAACCACTCCTCGTAAACGTTTTTCCCGCACAAGCTCATTAGTCTTCTCAGGACGTAAACACGGGTAGAGGGGGTGGATCCACCTCCACCCCTTTTGATCAACAACTGCACAATATCAAAATGGCTAGATTCTGCAGCAATCTCGATCGGCAAAGAGTCAGAATCCGCCGCGCCATCAGGATCTGCACCAGCATCGAGCAAGGCCTCAACCGTCAGATAGCGATTCCAGCGGATGGCAAGATCAAGTGGCCGATAACCACCCAACCCCCATTCCCGGACGGGACCATCAGCGTTCAAAAGGTTCATGAATGAAATATCATCATCATCTTGGAATTTGAAATTTCCAAATTGCGCCTTCAGTTTTTGAATAAGAGCGGAGTTTCCGAGCTCAGCTGCCTCGCACAGAAGTTTATGTATTTCGTATGATTCTATGAGAATAAACTTCGGCAAGAAATTACTACTTCCTGCCTTCGCGAGCTGCTCCAGGGATACTTCTGCTAATACTAAACGCATTTCTTTCAGATCCTTAAGAGGCCCTTTGAGCTTGCTTAAGTCGACGAATTTTGTTTGGTGCGGGCCAAGTGATGAACTATCTCCCTTTTCCGGGTCAGATTCGTCGTGACCAACCGTGAGTGGTTGCTTTTCAAGCCAGTACTTGCCCTTGCTGTGGACGAGTTCTTCGAGACTTAATTTTATTGCTGCTGAGCCAGGGAAATCCTCGCTCGCAGTATTCGATATCATATCCTTCGAGTTGTAAATTACTCCCCACATAACATTAACGACCGAAATGAATATTGTCATCCAAAAGTAGGAAGAGCCTTCCACAGAACTGGGATCATGCTTCAAGATCATTTCGAACAATAGTTCGAATTCGGGGCGATCCTCGTCCTTGATACTACCACATCGAGCAGTGACAGCCGAAATTATCCCCCAAATATTGCAGAGTGAGTCCCATGTTGCATGATCTTGAATTGAGAGTGCCGAAAAGTGACGCGACGAAGTGCTCGCAAAGGGGCCCCAGGACGAGCCTTGTAGCCATATACATTTTCCATCATCGGCAAGCTCCTCTGGTAGCAATTCAGTCATGAGGTCCGATGCCTTCGCGGCGGGACACGCCCGTGAAGCCAAAAGCATGATTCTCAAAAGAAGGCCGCCGGTGTCATCCGTCCGGCAACTCCAGTTCTCGTAGAGAAGGAACAATTTGACTCTGTAATGAAATGCTGCAGAATGCTTTTCTCCGAAACACCCTTCACAAACAGCTATGGCCTCCAAGAGAATTCGTTCCGATTCGACTTTATTGGCCATTTCCTTTGTACCGATCTCATTCAAGGCCCTGCAGACATAGCACATGGGGATGGGTGTCGATTTGTGTTTGAAACTGAGCTGACTCCTCGATTGATCCGAATTAACAAGATCGTACACCAAGGTATTGACATCTAACATTGTTCCCATGTAGTCGGATACTTCGGTTTCCTCCGTTTTTCGAACCAGGGCCACGAGTCGCTCACATTTGGCTTTGCAGGCGTCCGGGTCATCCATGACTATCTCATTATCGCCTTCCTCAACAATCTCATCCATGACTCCTATATTCCACAACCTCTCCGGAGATTGAAGCATGCCAGGCGGGGTTTGATACGATGGAGGTGCAAGTGGAGTGCTGGGCCCATACCAATTTGGAAGAGGTGTATGGGCGATGTTGCCAGGAGATGTCAAGAATGACGCTTGATTCTGAAATTCGGATGGATTACATGGTGACTGAACGAGAGCCTGGCCGGTAGAGGTGTCAAAGACTGGGCCGGGAGATTGTGCCACCGGTTGTTGAGCGTATGGAGAACGGGGATCCACAGCCGAAGGGGTACCGTAGCTTATGTCTGACGGTGTGGCTAATTCCAAGAGTCAGACTGGACTTGAATACACAAGAAGAATGGGTTGAAAGTACTTACGGGCTGAAGGCATAGCAAGAAGCTCGTCTTCTGTTATTTTCTTCCGTTTCACAGCGCGTGCTATCTTCTCGGGATCGACATCCCGACCTCTGACACGAAAATTGGTGTCCTTGTCCTCAAAAGCACGTTTGAGTTGCGTTTGAGCAATAAATCGAACCTCTTCGTCCTTGATGTTCTTGTCCAGATGCCACTCTGATATCTTGATCTTATACTGGCGTTCACTGTTAAATGTCAGTTCATCGTTACTCTACAGAAGGTTCTAGGAGAGGCAAAAATATGCATACGTAGCAACAAAACCATGCTCTATTTGGAGCGTCCTCATCACTTCAGCGAGTGATTTATTTTCCACTGAGTACAATTGTGTGAATCGGTCTCGAAGGCTTTCCCAGACAAAGGAGGCATGCTCCCGGCTCTGGGCCGGAGGGAAGAGCGAACCTTCTCTGGAAGGGACCGCGAACTGGTCCATGGTCGAGAATCTTTCCAGACGCAGTGTGTGTAAATGTACTGTAGAAGCAGTTCAGAAGGACGAATATTGTGTTGTTGACGCTTGAACGAGAAACTTTCTTCAGCCTTGTCTGGGCGAGGAAGTGTCATGGTTATATGTACCTGCCAATTGTGACGCGCCCCATCTGGGTCAGTGTGGCTGGTCGGCAGTGTTTGAAAAAACCCATGCATGGTCTTTTTGCTGGTCCAACCAGAGGACGGCTGCCAGCGCCACGCTGCCGGATTGGCTGCGCAAAAGTCCCACATCATGCACGCTGCGCTGTAGCTTGGAATTCTATGGTGCCTGGAACTTTACCTGGGCATAGATGATCTTGACGCCAGAAAAGGGAAGTCACCTGTGTAAGATATGAGACCAGAAGGAGGACGAATCGTTGCTTAGCTTGCCTGGTCTCCCGCATCGGTGGCAGGAGATACGGACGTTTAGTGCAGCCTAATAATAAGCTACAAGATACCCGAGAACTATCCTTGCTGGAAGGAATTCCGAGGACCCAAGTGACATGAAAAGAAGATCCAAAAATTTAAACCTTAGTCGGCAATTTCAATTTCGATTACCGTTATATTAAGAAAATAGCCATACTAATATCGTATCCCTCTCCCTATAAGTCTGGTTGCCATGCTACTTTCCACCTCGAGATCACTAAATCTTCTCTTGAAAATTAGGTAGAATTCCCTTACGGCGATTCTCACCCGACCATCAAACAAAAGTAAAATCTGGAAAGGTCTCTATCCCTAGAACAGCGCCGGTGACTCTTTCACAAAACCATCTGCCAAGCAACCTTCTTCTTCCTCAGTATCGTTAAAATCCCCAACGGCAAGAGATTCTTCTCCACAATACTCATTCCGCCACACCTCTCCAACAACTCCTTCTCATACAACTGCAGCAACCACTCCATCTCGGCCTTCATATCATTCGTTGCCAACTCCGGCTGCACCTTCTCTAGCCTCTTCATCGTCTGCATCACCCTACCTGTTGTAACAATCCGTTTCTTCCGGGGGACGTCCATCAGCTCGTTGTACAAACTCGCCAGCTTCGAGCTCGTTGATTCTCGGTAGGCAATGAACTCATCTTTGGTAATGAAGGTCTCGAGTTCTTTCTCGAGGGTAGGAGAGATGGAGGACTCGCCGTAGGCGTCGGTGTAAATGGCTCTGCGGCGACGCTTCTTGTCCTGCTCGGAAAGTTCTTCGAATTCGGTCTTCGCATCGTTGTACTCTTCGTCTTCTTCCTTGAGGAACTTCTGCATCCGAGCGGCCGGGCTCGTGCAGACGTTGTCGCGGACGAGGAAAGGGTCTATAAATGGGTTTCGGACGCCGAGACCACCGAGGGACTCGGGAAGGAAGATGAACGCATCAGGAATGTCGGAGACGTTAAATCGTACTTCAATGAGGCCTTTCAGGTATGCGCAGACGTTGCTTCCAGGGAAGAGAAAGTCTTGCATGTGCTTGTATGTCTCCAGGATTGCATCAACGTGTGCTTGTCCAAAGCAGTTAGCAGGCACGCCGAAAGTGTGGCTGAAGAATCGACCGATGCAGCTGTTCCAGGTATGCACCCAAGACAGTATGCTTGGCGCAGCAGCAAGCTGCTTGGACAGCTGTTTGACATGTCTGAAGACGTCCTTCTGATTGATGATCCATTCTCCCGAGTCTGCATCAAGATTCAAGAACCCGATCGAGACGACTCCAGTTGGCATTTTCGCCGCTATCTCGGAATCTTCATATGTGAACTCGTCCCCGGTCAATATCACCGAACCCGTCTTTGACTTGTTGAATTCCAAGCCTATCAGTGCCGAATATCTCTCCATACTCTGCCAGGCCGTTGCGCACTTTTCGGGCTCCCCAACTAGGTACAAATCATCGTGAAACCTATACAGAAGCATGCCGGCTTCCTGGTTAACAGCAAGGTCCATGAAGTACAAGACCAGTTCGCCGAAAAACTTCTCCAGAGCGTGCGACATCGGTACACCTCTCTTTCTGATCTGAACTCGATCCGAATCTGGTTCTCCGTCGGAGACAGGACCCATATTCAATGGTGCCTCAAGGAATTTCTTGAAGAACTTGATCCAGTATTCATCGACGCCGCAAAATCTCAGAATTGCGAAGAGGGTACTGTGTGAAAGCCCGGTGCAAAACCATTGAAAGTCTGACTGTACAACAGCAACTTTACCATGCAAGGTCTTCTGAAGCTGCACTTCTGTGGCCAATAGTCTCAAGAGTTGTTGCTTGACCTCTTTCACAGACTTCACTCCGTTGGCATCATTCTCAGGATCCACCTCCTCGTCATCATCATAGCCTCCAGCTCCTTGCCACACCTTCGAAGGGAGCAGCGACAGGAAGAATTCATCGCGGAACATGTCAAGCCGTGCCTTTTCGACCCCGGTGTTCGTCTCAAATCTGGTTCTGTGCTCGCCGAGAAAATATCTTCGTCGATCGCTGACGTCTTCTGGTACATTGATTTTGTGCTTCCAAATACCAGTGTACCGTGCCACGTCGGAGAGAATAGTTTTCATTCCAACATTCCAAGTCATGCCAATATAATGGATAAAGATGGCGTCCAGAATATCCTCATCCATCATGATTCTGTACTTTCCATTCAGCTGTTGACGAGGCTCCACCGGCAAGCCCTCCTCTCCAGCGTCCCATTTCCAATGTTTGATGTCCGCCATCTTCATATTTAACACATCACAAATTTCCGTTCGGGCGACTTCATCACGGAGGAAGTCTTGTAGAATTGCCTTCTTATCGTCCCTGAGTAGATCGTTTCTAAGCAACCCTTTCAAACACCACCTGATGGTACGGTCATCAAATGGAGTCTTGTTGACGCTGATGTACTTCCCGATATTCCCGACATCACGGCGTAATCTTTCGAGCGCCTTGGCACCAACATCTTCACAGAAAAGTTCTTCGAGATGGACAGAGATCTCAACTTCATCAGTTTCCAGGGGCGTAAAGACGACAGCTGAGAATTTGTCTTTCAGCTGTTTCAACCTATCTTTCTCGACAACCTCAAAGGACCCATCAAGTGCTTCAGGGTCCTCGAAGGAAACCTGCTCGTCTCCAGTCTCGGTAGGATTCAACCATTCGGTCAACAAACGAGAGTACAAGGCACCTAGGTCCAATCGCCGAGTTTGAACATGCAGCTGCGAGCGAAGTTGAGTTTCATACTGTTCCAGCATTGAATCTGGGATTGTGGAATCGAAGTGTGATTGTTCCAACCAGGGGCGAATGTTAACCAAGTCTACTGCGGACGATGAAGATGGGCTCAGTTGCTCAACGCCTTCAAGCAGAATAGCAATCTTTGCTCGAGGGTCGTCGTCTACTTCCTTGGCAGCTTCGAGGACGGCATTCTTGGATTGGGCATAAGTCTTGCGCTGCTTTTCAAGCTCACGGATTTTGGTGAGGGTGATGTTCTTCAGTGTCCGGGAAAGTGCAGCGGTGGAAGAAGACATCTCGAAGTGCCTTTGGAGCTCTTGTGTACGGTTGGAGAATTAGGCTTGAAGGTGGAATAGAAATGAATGACAATTGGCTGAGGCAACCTAGACAGGATGAATGTTCAGATGAGAATGACGTGCAAAGAGTAGATGAGCGAAGATCATATATAATTTGGCATTGACATCTTGAGTCAGACGCACGCCCTTCAATCAACACCTCCCTGTCAACTAAACAGGTAAACAAAAGTCGTTCAGACTATCGATTGGAGGAGATATGAAGAGAAGGAGCTGGAACCTGTGAGATTCAAGGCAACAGCAGCCTTCACGTGATCTCGATGAAGCTCTTGACACATTGTGGACCTTCTCCTCCTCTAGGCATGCAAGCAGGTGCCTACTCGAGTCAATATGCAACAGCTAATTGGCTGAAACTTCTATTCTGTCCCACTTCCGTGCCATCTGACAGCGTGATCGCAGGACGCGTGCTACTCGGCCAGAAAAATGAAGACGCGACTTTGAACTCAGGATCTGGACGACAGAAATAACATGGAGAAGGCCAAAAAAAGGGTCCGGCAATTGGACCAGTCAGACTCTATTTATGGCTATCTTTTGTAGATCTAAACAAAGAGATATGATGTTGTGGCGGAGAAGTTGGATGATCCGCTGGTATTTTTTTGGCGTCTTCACTTTAAATTGACCTCACGTCCCATCTCTTGTCAGCTTCTCCAGCCCTCACCGCTCTCATGGCATTTTTGACATCTCATCCCTCAATCCCTCTCCTTGAGATCTCTAACTGGCCACGCAATGCTTGCCGCGCTCAATAGCATCTCGATGGGGAAATCGAAGACCGGTAAAAGCTCTGCCGGGCAGAAAGATGTCATTCGAGTTGGACTCGTGTTTCAACAAACAAGCCAACGGCAGACCATGCCGCCCCGGCTTCCTCTGCTCTACAATTGCTTCTACCTACTGATCAACAGCAATTAATCAACTCTCTAGTTTCTACTCAAGCAATTGAGGCCTTAAGCATGTGGAATCCGTTCGGATACTTCAACCTGTGAGTTGAGCACTTCTGCCCCTACCACGTCCTCCCCGACTTCCCTCTCCTCCAGCTGCATGGCACAGACCAAATCTCGATTTCAACCAGCTGAAATTGGACTTCTGCTGATCGTCCGCCAGTCCCCAAGAGTTCGTAGGCTCTTTCCTCGCCTCTCAATTCACGACTCTGCCCTACCCCGCGGACGACTTCAGCGGCAAGACAATCATCGTAACAGGGGCGAACACAGGGCTTGGACTCGAAGCTGCACGTTACTTTGTAAAACTCAATGCATCAAAAGTAATTATTGGCTGTCGAAGCGTTGAGAAGGGAGAACATGCGAGGAAAAACATCGAGGAGACCACAAAGCGGACAGGCGTAGTGGAGGTGTGGCAGGTAGACCTCAGCTCGTATGAGAGCGTCAAGCAGTTCTGCAGCCGGGCACAAACTTTGGAGCAATTGGATGTCGTCACAGAAAATGCTGGGCTTGCGACACCGCACTACCAAGAGATAAATGGGATGGAGAGCACGATTTTGGTCAATGTCATATCGACCTTTTTGATGGCTTTGCTGTTGCTCCCGAAACTACGGGCTGATGCCATCAAGTTCAATGTTGTGCCACGGCTTACAATCATTGCTTCTGATGCTCATGAACAGGTAATAGCCTTCCTTCTCTGGAATATCCCTGCTAATTGATCTTCCAGGCTGTGTTCAGAGAGCAATCCGCTCCGCATATCTTCAACGCCCTCAAATCTCCAAGATACCAATCCGACAAATACAATACCTCCAAACTCCTCGAGATCCTCACAATCCGCGAGCTCGCTCCTGCCATGACAGCGTCCGGAAAACCGCAGGTAATATTAAATACTTTGACGCCTGGTTTTTGCTATTCGGATTTGATGAGACATGCTATTTTCCCGCTGAATGTGCTGGGCTGGATTGGAAAGAGGTTGATTGGAAGGTCGACGGAGATGGGGAGTAGGACATTGGTGGCTGCTGCGAGTGCGGGTGAAGAGAGCCATGGGAAGTACATGACGGATTGCCGGGTTAGGGAGCCGAGCAGGTGGGTCAGGAGTGAGAAAGGGAAGGAGGCTCAGAAGAAGGTTTATAAGGAGCTGATGATGATATTGGAGGAGATCGAGCCTGGTATCACGAGGAACATCTAAGGGGCCAAGCAATTGTGTTTACTTCTATCCCCACAACAATCGAAGTTCTTGGTTTCTCTCGTTTCGTTTCCCTCCGACCTTCTGCCTTCGCAAAGTCCTTATATGTCTTTTGTTTTGTGGTAATTTCAAAGCTATGTTTCAGTATTCTCTCTCTTCTGTCAAAACAAGAATTTCAATTAAAACCAGATGAAGACCAAACACCGAAGATTTATTCGCTAGTCACTTGAAAAGCAATCACGGAGCTCAGCATCGTGCGAGTGTCGGAAGCCGTATATTGTGGCACAAGACTAACAGAAATTCTAACAAACAAACCGCCGTTGGTATAAAAATCCAGGGAGGCAAATTCGCACGCACTATCTAGCAAGCAGCAGACGTTTTTATGAGCAACTGAAACGTGAGAGTGCATTTTGGCGTGGCAGTACACGGAAGGCCACAGCATATGTGTTTTTTCAAGACCTGCAAACACTTTCTCTTGGTTTTGGCCATCAGAATTGACTGTTCCTTTTAACGTTTATAATCTTGTTTAATTATCTTAAAAAGCTTCTCCTTCGAATTCAAAGTAATTTAAATCATTTGAAACCAATTAAGATCTAGCAACATCGTTTTCCCCCTGCGTACGGCCATCAATTTTCAGCTCTCATAACAACAACCTCTTACGATGCTCAAAGTTCACATCGTTCAAATTCTACTCCTCCCTCTAGCAATACAAGCGCAATTGACTCCCTCACTTATTCCTCGACTCGACCTAGATGTGGATACTTGCCAGTCCAACTATAGGCAAGATCAATTTCACGCAAGTTGTTCCAACAATGAATACCCCTGGAACGGTATCCAAAGTTTCGCTCAAATTACAACGGCGACTTCTGTTGGATATGGATATGGGCAAGCGTTCACACCCACAACAGGGGTGCCTCTCACTGCTACGCGTATTCCCAACGACCAGACGGTTTCTATCACGCCTGATTACTCTTCATCTCCAACCTCTTCTGTATATGGAGGAGGCGAAAAGACAATTCTCAGCATCGTTACCACGCTTGTCACGGCTTCAACTGAAAGCCATCAATTGTCAGTTACGCAGACTCCTTCTACATCTCTCGGCATAAGCACAACGCTTCTTACGACTCCACTTGCCACGTCCCTGATCTCCACGACTCGCGATTCTTCCACACTACCCAGTACCACGACCTTGAGCGCTGCTGCTGGCTGTCTTTCTGTTGGAGGAAAGCTCTATACTTTGGGAATCATGGCCGCAGTGGGAATGTTGATCTAAGAACTTTGGGTCAGGAGATATGGCAAGCTGTACTTGCTAGGAAGTGATCCAACGCTGAAGGAAATTTTGGTTGAGCATTTGGGGGCGGGGGTGTTACTTTGAAGGTATGGTCTGAGAATATTTACTGGTTTGCGGATTTGTGGAATTTGCCGCGCAATGTGATGATATTGAGTGATGTATAATATATGCAAATTGGATGGGAGTTGAACTTGATTTGGTTGAGGATTGACGGAAGGCCTGTGAAAAGCCGCCTTTCAATACAATGACAGTTCACATGGGTGAGAGGTCATTTGAAAGCGTCCTTTACGAACTGAAATAGTTTTGATTCTCGATTCACATAAATCGTCTTCCTAGACACCTGGTTCAATGTATGCAATAACTTCAGGGGTATGTACCATCAAACGAATAACTCGACTAAGAGCACATGCTCCGCAATGCTCGAAGGCGTCCACCTTTGCAACCATTTCAAACAGCTTCACCCTCTGCCTTCGGTTCTACCTGCGTATCTGTTGCTACAGGACTCGGCTCAACCTCATTAATCTCATTCATTCCACGAATCGGTGCCTTATGCAAATCGTCCGGCAAGGTACCCAAGGCCCTTTCTCCAAACAACAGATCGATATCCTCTAAACTAACCTGTTTCGTCTCTTTGAAAAAGAAGAACACGATTGGGAATGTGACGATGATATTCCATACTTCGGGTCAAGTCATTAGCACGAACCAAAACTCACATGATTAGAAGAAGAAAGCGGGAGCGAACTTACCAACGAACAAGAAGTAGAACTTCCACGTCAATGATTTGAGTGCAGTGGGTGATACTTGTGCCCAGAATGTAGATACCTGACCATTGTTAGATGATTTGAAAAAGGAATTGGTAGGAACATACAAGCCAATTCCCGATTCCGGTCGCAAAGGCGTTGCCCCGGGCGCGGATTTGCATGGGCATTACTTCTGCCATGTATACCCATGATATTGGGCCCCATGATACTGTTGATGAATTAGTTTCTGAGATAGGTATATCTGATGTTCCATCTAGCTTACGAGAGAATATGACTGTCACACAGAACAGGAAGAAGACACCGGCAATCGAAAGTCCATTTTGTGGTTTCTCTGTATCAATTTGGCTGTTGACAACGGCCTCGCAGATCAAGGCGATTGTGATTCCGATGGTTCCCCACAGCAGAGGCTTGCGGCGTCCTACGCGGTCAATGATGAAGATGATGAAGATGAGATCTGGCATAATCAAGTTAGCTCAAGTCGATGAGGCTCCAGGGATGGGAAAACATACTTGCAAGCGGTCCCATGCAGTTGTAAATCCCGGCTACGAGCAAATTTCGATGTCCGACAATACCCAGCGCCTTGTACATGCTAGTCTGGTAGTATCCAATGACATCTGAATGACATAAGTAATGAAATGATAATGCTCTCGATGAACTTACTGATTCCCGTGAATTGGGTAAAGACCTGTACCGCAACCCCGTGCATTAACCTTGTTCTCCATTGTGGAACCGTAAACATTATTCCCCAACCTGGCACAGTGATAGCCTTCTCTGCAGCAATGGTTGTCTTAATTTCATAATACTCTCGTTGGATGTATTCTTCATTCGAACCATTGAAATGAAGTTTACGGAGGACTTTCAAAGCTTCATCTTCCCGGTCCGTCTCCATGAGATGACGTGGCGACTCGGGGAAGAACATGATTCCCAATGCCAAAATGGAGCAAGGCAGGCATTGAAATGCAAGGGGTAAACGCCATTGGATACTACTGGTAGCAGAAGCAACTCCGGATCCGTAGCCTACCCATGTTGAACTGTCTGGTTGTTAGAATAATTAAAAACCTGGGAGTTAAGAGGAGGTTACACGATAAAACCGATACCAATCATTTGCTGCGAAAGTCCAACGATGAATCCTCGGATCTTGGGGTCTGCGCACTCGGAATTGTACACTGGTACGGCCATAGAAAGAAGTCCGACAGCCCAACCTGTCAAGATTCGCCCAACCAGAATCATGGAAAGATTCTGAGCTGTGCACTGAAGGATAGCTCCAACAAGACATATGAGAGCTCCCATGAGAATTGTCAATTTTCTCCCGAATCGGTCCATGGTGAGGCCGCCTTGAAGCGCGCCAAAGACGGCGCCTCCATTGAATGTCGAATTGATGGCGCCGATGATATCAGAACTGGATGTCGTGTGAAAGAAAGTTAGGAAGTTTTGCGAGGCAATGACATCTGTCATTACACCTGCATCGTATCCAAATAAGAACGATCTGAAATTGTGAGTCGAAGTTGAACTACAGCAAGGGGGGGGGGTAACTTGCCCTGTGCTGGCAAAGATCGCCAGTGAGATCATGAAAACCTTCCCCATGTTGCAAAATTTATCATCAAGAAAAGGTTATGTTTATTGCTTAAAACCACGATGCAAAAAAGAAAACGATATACCTACGTACTTGTAGTCGGGGTTTACGCTGGAGGCAAGAAACTGGGTCGTTCCGCTTTGGGTTTACCCAGGTGTGCACAACAGCTGACAATTTCGAAAACTGGGTTGAGGGCCAAATTGACCCCGCTTTTGAAAATAACAATTTCTCCATGGTTATAAGAGATTACCAAGAATCCACAATTGTTCCGTGAAAGCATATATCACCCCATAATTTGTAGTGACAGGAAGGGGGAGTTGGCGGCCTGGTGCTGCAACACGTGACATGACTGTAAAATGTTCAAGAAGCCATTGGGGCGCCTGAAGCTATACCGCACACTTTTTCAAACTGACTGTAGTGCCTTTTTGCAGCCATGGCTATCACCTGCTGCGGAAAAAGGCTGACCACAAAGTAGGATCAGCTGTTGAAGGCTTGCCGCTTGCGCGGCTGACGAATGGTGGCTTCGCAGATTTTGCAACAGTCACTGCTATGCCGTACGAATAACACATACTGTCTAAAACAATGACAACCTAAAGAAGTCTCCGATGTCTTCTCTGTTCTTTATCCCGATTCTAACTGGGTAGGATCGCGATTTGGATAGGCGATGTGAAAGAATCGGCCTCCAGGGGCCGCAATACTAAGCTCCATGAGCTGCGGGTGGGCTACCTAGTTGGTTGGATCCTCACATCCTGCTTAGCAAGAAGTGAGAATGAAGACTTGAAGTACTTAGAAGGATAATGGGTATGTTCTCTCAGGCACTAGAGCGCTTCCAGACTAGACAGGCCTTTTGCCGAGGTCCCACCCCTAAGCGATTCAGAGATAGGGGTTAGGGGTAGGTTCGGCGATCAAGCGAGCGGCACAGTTGCATTATCCAGATCACAAAACACCTCAACGATGCATCATCCCTATCAATCCATCAATACAGCCACCAGCATTCAATCCCTCTCATTTCTTCTCACCGTATCGCATTGTCGCAAGCATGGATATTCTAGAGCGCGAACTTCGTGAGGAGACTGGGAAGAACAGCCTCCCCGGTGTAATGCTTGCAGCTGCGAATATTGATGGTATGTTGAGTGTGCAACCTTTCTAGGCAGAACCCCCCCTATCCATCCACAACTCCCGATAAGGGGCTTGCGCGCAAAATTAGCTGATACCTCATCAGGAACATTCAACTATATTAATTATATTGGAAAGACAAGCCTGGAGCCCGATGCGCACCCAGTATCAGAAGCAACGACCTTCTGTGTTGCATCCTCCACCAAGCTCGCCACTTCGGTCGCAGTAATGCAATGCGTCGAGCGAGGTCTCATCGGGTTGGAAGAAGATGTCTCCACTCTCTTACCCGAGCTTAAAGACGTCCAAATCTTTGCTGGAATTGAGGATGGGAAGCCGGTTTTGAAGAAAGCGAAGAATACGATAACTCTCAGGTATGCAGTCCTTGGCTGCAAATTTGATACTAAATTGTTGAATGTAGTCATCTTCTTACTCATACAAGCGGGCTTCCATCTCCCGAGGAAGAGGAGATTATGGAATATTATCAAGCGCTAGGGGATCCGAAAGGCACGCTGCTCATGCGGTATTTCATGACGGACGATGAGGAAGTTAGGGCTAAAGCACTCCCAGAAGTACAGCATATGATGAATAGTCTTGTAATTATCCTTTTTGGTCCTTAACAAACGGTCGTTCTTATCAGCTGACAACACCAGGAACTAGAGCCGCTCCTCTTTGAGCCTGGTACTGGATGGACTTACGGGCAGGGTACAGACTGGACAGGACAGCTGGTAGGTTCCATATAGTTTCTATTTTAGTTATCTTACTAACTATCCGAGGTCGAGAAACTAACGCACCAATCCCTTGAAACCTACTGCCAAGCCAACATATTCCGCACCCTCGGAATGAACAGCACAACATTCCGTCCCGCCGACCACCCCCACGTTCTCTCCAACTTGATGCCAATGTCCTTCCGCCACAAAGATGGCTCCATCAAAACTGAAGCTAACATCTACCCTCTCGCTCCTACCATTGAGCTCGGCGGTTCCGGCCTGTACACCTCAACTGCCGATTTCATCAAACTTCTCACATCTCTCCTCTGCAATGATGGGAAAGTATTGAGAAAGGGGACTGTAGATTTGATGTTCAATTATAGAATCCCCGATGAGAATATTATGAAGAGCGAGAAAGTAAAGGAGTTCTTTGATTGGGGCGCACACGAAGATGATGTGGGCATGGACTATGGTCATTGTCTTTGCGGATTAGTGAATTTGAGAGATATGAAAACTGGGAAGAAGGCGGGATCGGTAAGGTGGGGCGGGGGGACAAAGAGTTTTTGGGTGAGTGAGGTCCGAGTGTGATATGCGAAGGAGAAGGAGCTAATTCTTGGTAGTGGATTGATAGGAACGGTGGGGTTTGTGGCTTTTATGGTACGCAGATTCTGGGTCCCGCTGAGAGATTGTCTGCGGAGCTGTACAGAAAGTTTCAGAGCGCGGTTTATGCTGGTCTCGAAGCTTCGAAGTAGCCAAGTACCCAAGTTGTGGCTCGTGGGGTGGAACTCGAATATCCCACAGTCCTACTAGTTCGGGGTATCACGGTTCCGGCAGATTTTAACGTTTCATAGTTTAACCTCGTAAGGTCTTTCAAAGCAATCAACATTATATTCGCCCGATCTTTCACTATAAGAAAAGAAATGAATGTACCATAATGAACATTTCCCCCAAGCTGGCTGGGATTGTAATGGCGGCCGATTACACGAGCAATAACACGATCTTGACTGAGATCGCTTCTTGGTATCGAGATAGTACTACTATCCGCCTCCAGCGTCCTCCCAACATTTTCGCTTAAAGTTAAAATTACTCTCAAGAACTTCAAAAAATAACTGACTTTTTACAAATAAATACTTCTAATTCTAATACTATAAAATCTTGGATATCTTATTATTTCAACTATTTCTCTCCCTTTCTATTTAAATATACTTGTTCCTTAGAGTTTTAAAAGTGTTTTTATTACGATTTGCCGATAAGCGAAAATGTTGGGAGGACGCTGGAGGGGATAGGAAGCCGCACTTAAAGGTCTGGCATGGTTGGCACGAGCATATGCTAACCGAGCATTAACAATCGTCGCAAATATATATCCATTTGTCGCAGCAAATCACTCATTAATTCAATGAGAAGAGCTTGATAAAAAGAGATGAAAAGTGTCTGACCCGGAATGCAATTCTGGTATTTAACGTAGGTTCTGCAATCACATTTCTTCAAATGATTTACAGTTTCTACCTAGTTATATTCTATTGTGAATTTGATCAAGTCTCTGTCACTAAGTCATAGTCCATTAAGTAATTTTAAATGCTTCGAATGCTTTAATAAGAGAATTGCTGTCAAACAGCAATGTGAAAGACCACAGTTAATTGCTACCAAATGAAGAAAGGCAGAGAACTTCTGGGGTTTTTTTGTCATGCTCGAAGCCTTCAACGCTTAGAATAGTACATATTTCTCGAATTGTAATTTGTCTAGAACTGACATGATATCACTCGCAAATCTTGTGTGGAAATACAACTGATTGCAATAGAATTTTGCAACAGTCTAACGCTTCTACAGTGGCTAGTAGCAAAAATATCGACGGATTTGCCACTTACGGTTCTCATATGTCAGTGCCGACAAAATGAGGCATCGATGCAGGCTTTGAAGAATTTTCACAAGACTAGAAGCGTCTTTCTTTAACAAGCAGATAGAAGGTCCGCCTGGAGGTATCAACATCCGCAGGCATGAATCAGTTCTCAACACCCAAATGCAAAGAACTTCAAGGTCTATACAAAGGCGAAAGATTTGGCCCCTTGGTTGTCATCCACAGGCAGTCGACAGCCCCTTCCCAAGCAAAGCTCTCCATGCACACTCGTAAGTCACGCGCTCCCGGTCTTCAGAACACAACACTTCTGTTCTACCTTCCTCAAATCCACGATCAACTTCAGGCTCCCAATGACCTCCTTCCTCGCAATTCATGGGTGACGAAGTAGCTAATCGCGAAATAGCACTTGTTTTGTAGGTATGGCAGAGCCTTCTCTACATCCATCCAAACCCTTCTCAGCCCGCTCCTTCCATCTTTCAACCACGCGATCTGTCGCTGTCATCTTCTCGAATCCTCCTTTTCTCCAAAACACCCTCTCTACACTTCCCATCTGAAGCTTCAAACCCTCTCCCAGAACTTGTTCAATTCCCTCTGAGATTCTCCTCGATACTAACAAGCTAACGAGGTAGCCATCTCTTGTGTTAGGAGCCAAGGTCTCTAGGCTCGTCGAGTCTTCCACTTCGCGCCGCTATTTACTCCTAATAACCTTACTTCCTCTCGTCTACTTCCCCGTTTCCGCACTTGGCTTGAGGGCCTTTCTGCTGTTTGTTTTCTATCCAATCTAGAAGCAACGAAAGAACGAAGCAAAGCCGCGACAACAACACGAACATTGATTCCAGACAAAACGACGGGCTACAACACGGGCCTATGGCGCTCTCTACCAATACGTGCTCCTCGTGAGCTTGGCTTCGTGGAGACCACGAAGTTCCTGCCGGATTTGATGTGGGAATTTGTACAAGAAATTACTTGATCTCGTTACCATCGAGCAAGAGGATTGAAACCTTGCCCGAGCTATCGAGAAGGAGTAGGACGTCATCTTGCCTGTTGGTACCCGACCTTCTCTATAAGCATGATGAGTAGACGGTGCTGACAGCTTCGTAGTCAAATTCGCAATGGAAAGTCCCACTGGGTATCGAATTCTAGTCCTCAGTTTCCGCCGAACACTCCCTT
Organism: Hyaloscypha hepaticicola; assembly: GCA_002865625.1. Lineage (NCBI taxonomy): Eukaryota > Fungi > Ascomycota > Leotiomycetes > Helotiales > Hyaloscyphaceae > Hyaloscypha > Hyaloscypha hepaticicola. The sequence goes on along the minus strand of KZ613502.1, from coordinate 436,940 downwards.
CACCCATTTTTGCGGCCGAGGATGTCCTTGATAGAACCTCTGGTCAGCCAACAGCCAAGCAGAACCGGCCTCTAGGCCGTGACATAGTCTTCGACAGATCACTGGCATTAAAATTGTAGCTTGGCTGAAGAGGCTGCAAGGAGAACAATCCCAGAATAAGATATGCTGGTCCGAAGGAGATTTATGCTTAGGGGTATTCGGCGCTGACCTGTTCTGCCATGTTGTCTTCCTCGCGGAGTCTGGCAAGAATTTTACTGGCTACGAGAGAGGACCACAACGACTCGTTGCAACTGCGATCAAGCAAATGAATTGAAGAGATTGGAAGAGGTGGTGAGTTTTCTCTTCCCTGTTCTATGTAACCAGGTTATTGTCAACTTGCTGATACGTCTTGAAAGGGCTATGAGGGCCTCAAGGAGTTCAGGAAAAACGATCCAGTCTTCCCAGACATGGTTTTCCATGGCAAGGCAATCGTCCAAGACCCCAATAGGAATGGTTAGGCAGTAACCCACGAAGTGAAATCTTGCTGCTGGTCCAATGAACATGCCAAAGGAAGGTTCTTTATATCCGAGAGATTTAGCCGTGGAATGCAACAAAAGCTTCCGAGATCAAGATTGCCGTTACGGATCCTTTGGATAGATGGCCTAGAAGAGGTACCGAAATTGAGTCGGAATAAGATCGGTACTTTCAAGAAGAAATACAACCATCCACTTAGCGCTTCCACCAAGGGTAAAGCTCCCAATGCTGGTCCTTTCGTTCAGAAGACAACCAAAGAATGATAAGGTCAAGAAGACGTGGCTAAAAGGAAGTAAGCAAGTAGGGACAAGGCCCAACTCTGAGGGCGCTCAAGTCACCTCTTGAAGCACAAATAATTTGTGCAAACAATCTCGAGCACGGAAGAATTCAAGAGCTGCGACGATAAATGCCAAGGGGGCCCGGCCAACTCTTTTCTCCCCTTCTGAGGGTGCTCGAGTCATCTCTTGAAGACAAGCAGTCACAACGAACAGAGCCCGTCGAGTCACCTAACACATAAATCCAACAAACCAATCTTTTGATCACGAAATTTCCATGCCAGTTCTTCAAAGTTGAATCTCCTTCTTGGAATGATCTGCGCTTTTTGCGCCCTCTGAACTCTTTCCAACTCCAGATAACGGCATTTCCGCTTCGCTCTGATATACTTAGGAGCGAAGTTAACAAGAATTCACTTCACTCTGATATACTTGAGAGCGAAGTTAACAAGACTTCACTTCGGTCTGATTTAATTGGGAACGAAGCTGACGCAATCTCGCTTCGCTCTGAAGTCTTTTCAGCTAATGACACTTTCGCTTCGCTCTGATATTTCTCCAACACCTCATAAGGACTTTTCCGCTTTGTTCTGATACATGGGAACGAAGCTAACGAAATCTCCCTTCGCTCTGAAATTTCTTTAAAAGTCGAACCGGCAACGCCTTCCTACTGGCGCGCTGGTTGGTTTGACAAGCCGTTCGAAGGCCAAGGGAACTGCTCTAAAGGGATATCAAACTCAGATGAGGTCGCAGTCTTGATGCTAACATCTGGAAGTACGGGAAACGCGAAGGTCGTTGGTTTGACAAATAAGCAATTATTGCATGCTGTTGTGGGCAAATCACAACACCATCAAACAACAGAGGATGATGTTTTCCTCAACTGGACTGGTCCGGATCATGTTGCCAATCTGACCGAGATCCACCTTCATGCCCTCATTTGTCCTCAAGGAGTTTGAGTCAATAACCGACTAAGAGGATTTCACTCTGTTATCGGACGAGGAGTTCCATGAGCAGGAACCAGAGCTTTGGGCAGAGATCAAAGAGCTTGAGAAATTGATCGCAGCTTCTGAGGAGAAGATCAATAATGGTCTTTGTAAGTTTCCAATCCCAGAACATTTTTATTTCAAATCCTTTCATACTTTGAAGTGGTGAACCAGCCTTGTTCCAGAAGTTGAGGTTGATCGTTGCGGTGCTAATGATACCAAGGCAGATACTTTGTGATCCTCACGAGAGATGACATTGCCGACCTTGGCTTTCCTGAGTTCCTCTCAGGACAACGGATGCCATGGAACCAAAGGCTTTGGTGAAGTAATCCAATCTCATATCCCCCAGCCTTCTCTACAAGAAGGAAGCACAATTGACAACATCCTCCGGCAGTATTGGAACTGGGATATCGAAAGTTATGCCTCCCCAAATCGACCTGTGGCAGCTTTTGACCAAAAATCTCGGAGTAAGGTAACACCCCCCCCAACCGGCCACCTCGCTTAGCTCACCGCTCCCACATAGCCTCCCACTTAAAGATTTAATTATTTTATAAACTTCTAATAAATCGATTCTAAATTTTGTATACGCTTAGAACCGGCTATAAAGCCCTCATATACTGAAGACGATATTCAGAGAGTACTTGTAGACGTGAGAAATGGGCGGTCCGTACGCAAGGCTTGTCTGGATTGGGGAGTTCCAAGGGATACGATTCAGGACCGGATAAAAGGTAGCGTTTCTCGAAAAGAAGCTAGTGAACCCTTTTAGAGGCTTTTACCGGTTCAGGAACAGAGACTTATAGACTGGGTTCTTGTCCAGGAAGCCCTAGACCGAAGCCCTATATATATACAAATCAGAGCTCTTACTGGACGGATTTTAGCTATTAGAAAAGATACGATATTACTTGGAAAGTAGTGGATAGCCGGCTTTATTCAATGAAATCCTATTCTCAAGACGAAAAGGTATCTTCGGATCGATTCTATATATATAAACGGTGCTATATCTGAAATAATCAAGTTATAGTTCCAAAAACTAGAGGTCCTCTCGGTTAAAGCCATTAAGTCTGAAAATCGTTGGAATATGGATAAAGCTAGTATTATAAAAGGCCAAGGAGAGAATGGCTTAGTAGTTAGGAATATAGATTGCCAGAAAATTCAGAAGAAGCAGCCCGGTTCTAAGACCTGGATATTGTTTATTGAGTATATCTCTGTAATAGGGAAAGTACTATATCCACTCTTAATATTTAAGAGTAAAGGAGTATAATAGTAGTGGTTTCCGGTTATTCTAAAGGATTACAAAGACTGGGAGTTTACTATAACTGAAAACGGTTGGACTACTAATATAACTGCTTTGGAATGATTATAAAAAGTGTTCATCCCCCAGACGGCTCCACGTGACCCATCAGAGGCTCGATTACTTATTCTGGACGGTCACGGAAGTCACGAAATAACAGAATTTATATAGGAGTACTTTTCTTATAATATATATCTTTTATTTTTACTTATATATATTTCATATATATTCTAGTTATTGGATTTATCGATTTTCGTTCTCTTAAAGTATATTTACTGAAAGTAGTTTGGTTTTTTATCTCTTTTAAACGATTCTATACCTATTAGAAAGTAAAACTTCTTGGCTTATTATTAGAAAGCCCGAATAAGTAATTTGACTTTATCTAATATTAAAATAGGATAGTGAGTTTTAGGATTATAATCGGTTAATATATTTAAATTTCTAATAAACTGATTATTATTTGAAAATAGTAATAAATAAGTTTAGCGGGCTTCTAAAACTTTGGAGAAGGAACTAGTACTAGACTAGAATATTAATAGTTCTTTTATTTATTGGAAAACCCCTAATAGGAATAAAGAACTAAGAGAATAGACTCGCCAGATTACGAGACTTGGAGATATTAATTCTATAACCTGTAGAGTTCTTTTCAGGAAGATTATAAAGGGTTTAGATAAAAAGGATTTTCGTATTATATAGTATAAGTTTCGGATTAAATAATTAGAAACTAGGATATTATAGTTAGAATCAAGGAAATGGTATAAAGTATAAACTAGTCCAAATTCCAAGTTTACAGGAATTAAGACAATTAGAAAGGCTTAACTAGAGACTGGGGATTATCAAATTAATAAGGAAGATACTGAATTAGATAAAGATAGTATCTCTGAAATGGATTGTATAATAGTCGAAGAATAGAAAAGTTATAGTGGTTCTAAATATAGTGGTATAAGCTAAGCGAGGTGGCCGGTTGGGGGGTGTGTTACCTTACCCTCAACCTCTGTACGGAATGTTTTTGGTTATCAGCTCTGAGAGTCGAGGCTTCCATCTTCGTTTCCGTGACATTGCAAGAAACTCGAGGTTTGATACCTTGGGTAAAACGGAGTTTTCCTGTCTCTTAGGATCGAGGAGGTTGCGAAGTTTAGGCAGAAAGATAGGAAAAATTGAACAATTTTAGATATTTTATTAATTTCATCGGCTTCTGAAATGACTTTTTCTGGATATAAGTGACCCAATGCTGGTTTTGGCAGCTTTCACCGTGTGTTACTCCGTCCCAAGTGCTGCTATTGTCCCTTTAGCCCGGAAAATAGTATTGCAGAGCCGAATCCGGACGCAGGTTATCCCACACAAATCCCTTTTCTCCCGATCCTTTCCTTTCCTCTTCTTCAGGAAACCACGACACCTCTTCTGTATCCCACCACAACGCTCTCAATTGGTATTAAAGCGTGATAATAAGATAAATGCAGACTCAATCAATCGATCAATTAAACCTCCTTCCATCCAAAAACCCTGTAAGTTCTCTTGACTCCAGACGTAATCGGGCATGCTAACTAGCTGAGAGCTTCACAAACATGAACGCCGTCCCTGTCCCTGGGTAAGTCTGCTCCCATCCCCTTTCCATCCACCATTCGAGACAAAAGCTAACATCTCCCCAGTGCTCCTCCCAACCGGTATCCCTCCCCTCCCCTCCCCTCCCCTATATATTGCCCGACCTCCATCACCACAAGCTACCAAGGCAACCAAAGAGCCAACGGCGCTCGGAACCAGGCTCGGCGCCGAGCTCGAATGCTCGTGCGGGCTTCGGTCAACTGCCCCGGCGCCATCACCGCCGTGATGGAGGCTGCGTTGCGTGGGGCGGTCGACCCGTTCTAGTACGTTCTCTCGATCTTTAAGGGGTTTGTTGACTTGGATCACGCGACCGATGGTTGCAGCAACGGGTTCGTGCAGGGGACGACGATCGCTAAAGCGGTTCTTGCGGGGGCGATGGCTGCGGCTGCGGCTGGTGGCTGTAAGTATCGTCTCTTGTTTTCCTGAATTGTTAAGAGGAAATGTGGCTCTCGTCGGAAGATGGCTGATAATTTATAGTTGTGCTGTGACGATTCCAGTTCGACTTCTCGTCCCTGGGACGTTGAACGCCTGTCAGATTTCAAATTTTCTCTTTAGCTAGCTTCGTCGCGGCTGCCATCGAATGCACCTCGTTCTCCTCTCTCTTCTCATACTCTCCTGGAATTTGACCATGATGATTTTTGTCGCGTTTGTGGTGGTTGTTGTGCTGATGTTTGGTAGACACATGGGAAGAAAAAGAGATGGATGGTACGAAACAACAGCTCGCTCGAAGAAGTCTGAGAATTTGGAGACGAAAGTAATTTGAAGACTTCGTTGATTTGCCAGGGTGGGAAATCAGGAAGGGAGGGAAATGAATGCACGAGAAGCCGTCAAAATTTTCAAGGTGGCCCCACGTCGCAGCAAAATGGACGAAATGATTGCAGACGCAGAAGCCAAGGTCAATGCCAAAGGACTCGGATTGACGGCCGACGGACTTCAACATGGCGACATGATTCCTATGGAGGATCCGATTGTTCGTGGCTAATTAAGCTGTGGACAGTTCTTGTATATATTTCCTTTTCATTCCTTCCTTCCCACACAGCTGTTCATGGACATGCATTGGAGAATATGGATGATGGATAAAAACATGGTTCCAGAACGCATGGCTATGGATATGGATATAACTTCCAGACCTAGCGCTTTGTGAGTTCCCATCCTTTACCAACCAAGGATTCAATAATGCTAACGAGGAGCCAGCCATAAGAGATAGAGGGACCAGAGACTTGAATACTAATATGTTGCCTCCACCCACAACTCTTTCATTCTGTAGAGTTTGGGAACTTGCTAACTTTCGAAAAGCAGGATTACTCACTGCTTGAACCGATACCTCGAGGTTTTGGGATGCCTTACACATGGAAAGACATTAAGAAATTTGCGCAATTTGCTGGGGCACAACAATAGGAGAGCAACAACATCGACTTTCTGCATGGATTGGGCGTGGAAAAGAAACACAAACAGAAGGTACGAGGCTGTTGAGTTTTCAGCGAGACGTCAAGATTCTCGACGACGAACATCTGAATTGATGTTCGAATCCCATCGGCAGAGTTGCTGGGATATAGGAAGATACAGGACAAGAAGAACGGTATTGAGCAGGGCTGGCGATGATACCTGAGGTATCGATACTGGATGGGATGGATGGGGTATGGGCAGGTATGGGCAGGTATCGGATGGATGGCCATCCATGCCATCCATGCCGCACGGACCAACCAGACCCCTACATTTTCCAAAAAAATTGAACTTTTTCTATGAAAATTAAGGGTTTTGTAGAAAGTACATAAGAATATAATAAATTAAAGGGTATAGCATCATAAGAACTTAATACTTATATCTATTAAATATAAAAATAAAGGTTAGGGAGCGATAGAAGTCCTAAAAGTCTTGAAAACCCCTAGAATTTGAGACCTGGGAGCCGCGGCTGGCAGGCCAACCACCAACTGGCCAACCGTTAACTAGCCAACCGCTGACTAAGCAAGTATGGCATTAGCAACAGTCCATGTCAGAATTCCGTGCGCACCCCCAAATTTAAGCGAAAACACACCAAAAACAGCCATCTTTGCGGCTTGATATCTCAACGAATTTATATTATAAGCCTAACTTATACTACTCGTATATATTCTCCTTTATCTTAGGGACAATCTTGTTATAGAAAGTTTACTCCTAAACTTACTTTTAAATATAATATCTTAAGATTCAGATTTTGGTAGTAAATCTATAATGTAAAATCTAAGGCACTTAAATATCTTCTTAACTAGCTATTTTATTCTAATTCTAAAGAAGACAAACTCGAGAATCTATTAATCCTTCTCACTATTTTTAATTTCAAAGTGGAATATTTAGTGGCTGCTTTTTAATTATTTTATAAAGTAGGTGGTTTTTGGTGTAGAATTGTGGTGTTCTGGCCCGTGCGCACGGAATTCTGACATGGACTGTTGTTAGTATGGCCATCCGGATAGATGGATGGCCATCCACGCCATACCGGATGGGGTATCGCGCCATCCGCCCATCCAGGATCATCGCCAGCCCTGGTATTGAGACCGAGAGAAATGAGGAGAAAGATAAATTGATCAAAATTCGGAAGATGATACGTGGGAAAGCGCAGAGGGCAATGGACTAAGGAAAGAGGAGAGCGAGGACCTGGTATGGTCGCATGAACATCAACTATGGGTTTATAAAAGAATAGTATTTGGGATATTCAGGAATTATGAGAAACAAAGCAAGGGAAAGCAAAGCAAAGCAAAGCAAAGCAAAGCAAACAACTTTTATGACGCAATCCACGATGCCCCGCACTACAACACAAGCAAACTCCCAGCACCAAGCTTTGCTACTCAGCACAAGCTCCACCATGAAGTATACCGTGGTCCTGATATTGTATTCAGCACTGCTAATCAATGAGTAGAAAAGGAGGCGGGTTTCTTACAAAGGATAAACACTCGTGTGCTAATCAGATCCTCCACAAGAGCAAGAATTCAGTTCACAACCTCATCAAGGATACCAATCTCGCAAACCTCACCGACCTCATCAACCGCATTTTGTACTTCGATCTCCACATCAACCTTCTCGGTCTCCTCTTTGCCAAGTGCATTGACATAAGCAACAAGCTTCACTCGCCTCAGATAGACATTATGAAGGTCAACACGCCTCTTCGCATCCCCAATATTATGACCAGTAATTAAAACCATCGTGAAGAAGCTCTCAATAATGCTCGGCGGAACATTACAAAGCAACTGTCCCGTGACACTCCAGCGCATAGCACTTGCACCGATAATCAGACCAAAGATGCTGATAACGCCCAATATGACGGTTAGCTCATGAGACAGTAAGTTGCCAAGCCAGATCGAGAGGCGACAGGTGAGCGAATTGTCCGCTACACGCTCTTCTGGGATGTGCGAGACGCCAATGGCAGCAAGCATATCCAAGTCCTCGTACTCGACTTCAGTGAGCTGTACAGTTTCGAAGTTTCCAATGACAGTTCCGACGTTCAGCAGGACGAAACCGTCATTCAACCCTACGAGGCCGGCGTACGTGCCAATCAGAAGCCACCAGTTGCTGTCCCAGTGCAATGCCGGACCGATAGCTACCCACATTACGAAGACGGCAACCAGGATCACGATGCCAACGAGGGTGCCCACGAGATCAGCGTAGTAGTCGATCGCACGCTGGATCTTGCTTTGCTTGGGCGCGGAAATGACAACGACAGGGTTCGGAACCGTGTCGCCTGTGAGGGCGCGAAGGTCGAGTTCAAGTGCTGCATCAACTTGCCAGATCTGTTGAAGGCAGCGAGTCATGTACTTGGTGTGGCGTTCACGGATGTTGGCAATGAAGGCGAGGATAAAGACCATGAGTGCTGATGTCGCCGAGTTGATGTACAATTGCCAAGTATTGGACCAGTTGCAGTACTTGCCGAAGCCGAGCCAGATGAAGATGCCCACCCAGAAACCGCTGACGGTAGCAATGTGGCCCACGAAATAAGACAGACTTGTGGAGATCCGACCGAGCATATTCTCCGCTGGAAGTTCGGAGGAGAAGCTTGATTCATTCAGCTCGTGGAATTGTGCTGGGTTGACCTTTGCATGCTTTCCGCTGGCTATCAGGTGCTTGAGCATTCGCTTGTTGCTTGCGGTGCGAGATCTGAGCGAGGCGGCGACAACGAGGATGGAGCCGTGCGTGTTCAGCTGCTGGCGCATGAGGAAAGCATCGAAGATCATGTTGACAATGGCTTGCGCATCTGAGATTGTTACTTGCCAGGTATTGGACGTGCCGAAACGGATGCCCAGAAGTGCCCACGTGAGGAGAGCGAGGATGATCGTGAAGTATACGGGCTCAGAGCCAGAAGCCGCTACGACTCGGTCAAGCCAACGGTCTAGACGGTTAGATTTGACAGCCACGGTGTAGGTATTGACATTTTGGTCGGAAACTGCAACCTCCTGCTCTTGACTATCGGTCTTCGAGGCGGGAACTAGCTGAGTCGGCGCAGAACTCTTGATTTCACGTCTGGAGCCAGGAGCTCCGAGCAGTGCAAGAATTCGTTGCATCTTGACGGAAGCGGCAGTACCTTTAGGAGATTGACTGGCGTGTCTCTTACGGGACGGTGATGCTGGGTCCTGGAACGCTGAACACACTAATCTTTGGGTCGGGAAGCAAACAGTTCTTTAATATGGCGTTAGCAATGCTAGAACACATAGTCTGTAGAAGAGAAGCTAGAGAATTAAAGCCACTGGAACGTGGTTACAGCGGGAGGAGGTTGCATTGACAGACCTTCATTCTATGGTGGTCGAGTTTGCTGTGGGAGGACGCCAACAGGCTTGTGGGAGCCTGTTGGTCTGCGTGGAGAAGTAATTTCCGCCAGCGTTACTTTTGAGAAGGATCTATTGTTGATTGATCTTCGACGTGTTCGAAGAGTCGGAAGTGTTGTGGAGAGGAGCAGTGGTTGACTTGTTTCGAGTCTTGGGTTGTTGAACTTGTTGATATTTGTTGATAAAAAATTCTGTGCCGAGGCCGATCAGAACAAACGTGATGCAAGTCGGGAAGAGACGGGCCGATGATAGCCTCTCTTAGCTGAGGGAGCAGGGCGGTGAGCTACTTATAAACGAGGCAGGTCACTGGGTGGTTTTTGTGCTGACTTCGCAAGACAAGGAGCGCTTTGAAAGTCAGAATTGTACAAAGGGTTGGATTCTTCGTATAAGAGGAGAACCCGTTTATCAATATAATGTACTCGGGTGGCTTGTTGTACGCTATACGCGAAAAAAAAAAAAGCTCCGAGAGGGAAAAATCGCGCAACGGGGTACTCCGCCGGGTATTTGTTGATGCAAAAATCGCTCTACCTACTAGTGCAAAATAGGCGACAAAATCAAACCGCCAACTTTCGCACACCACCGGCCGACCCTTAATTTTTCAAAGAAGAAGACATTAATATCCTTAGTACTTTGAGTAAATTGGAATTCTTGAGTATAAGTTTGAGGTAAATCGGGTTTGTAACTATTTAAGAAGGGAAGTTTGAAAAGGTCGACTTTTAGTGGGGTTCGAGGATTTGCATTAATAAATACGCGACGGAGTAGAAAGTGACATGCTAGGCGGCCCCGCTCGGGTAAACGGTATGTCACCCTATCAGACTACGCCTACAGCTGAAAAAACCGGCACCCATGGAATTGCTGGTGACTCATATATTTCGGAGGTTTTGGGGTCGAAAAATGCAAAGCTGTGGAGGCCACGTCGCTCGGGTGGTGGCACATAGGGGAAGGAGCACCCTGGCAGAGCCGCAGCTGCAACGACGCCAAGCTGGCTTAATTGGCTGCATGAAGCTTTGAATCTGACCGCAAATTCATGAAGCAAAAAGTAGAGAGAAGTTAACAATCGAAATATAACATGAGTTTCCTTCTCTGCCCTCGCTTGCGCACCGAAATTGGATGAAATCCGCGATCCTAGAACGGGACTGCAGGATGCTCTTATGATTTTCAAGGAATTTAATTCCCGCAAGTTACATGAGTGATAAAACCGCGGAAACTTAAAATGATGATAACGTGAGAAGACTTAAATGGGTACCTAAGGTAGGTAGGTGGAGGGCAAGTCACATGATCACAATCCTTTTAAGGTAGGTACCTAATTACCACCTCAAAGCACGTTTGACCAGAAGCAGGAAGCCAGAGTATTGAAGATTCATTGATTACCGAATCTCATACATGGTTCTAGTAGTCTCGTTAGCTGCTATGCCAGAATCTTCAGGAAGGGAGCTTTAGCAAGTGGCCGAAGGCGTATATTAAAGTTGATTCACGCGGCTCACTTCATTATATAACTAGAGTTATGACCTACTTTCTACTCTTTCCAATCATGCAATCGCTGTTAAGACCCTTATCCTATCCGATCCAATCCATTGAACGCCTTGAGGAAATACCTTCATTTTCTCATAATTCTCGTCAATGAACATTCGATTTAAGAGCCCCGCCACCGACTCTCCGTTACAGTAACAATGGGCGATTTCTTGCTGAAGTTATAAGTAGATGCAGGCGTATATGGTTCCAAGATCGGGCTTCGCTGCATCAACAGCGGGCTTCGTGCAGATCTCTTGCGTCTGCAGAAGAAGCTATTCACTATTAGACCCTCTACATCCCATGGAGGAGGAAGAACTTACATGAAGCTAGCAATAACTCCGATTAGCACTGGCACGCCAACACCGACGCTGACCCCGATGATAAGCTTGTTGCTCACTCCTCCCGTCTTCCCACCGAGCACTCCGACGAGTCCTGTAGCGGTGGGAGTGGCAGTTGAGGGGACGAATGACACGGGACTCCCGCTTGTCGAGCTAATCGTCTTGATATTTTTGCCAAAGGCAATAGCGCTAACACTGGTACCTGGCGTCGCAGTAACAAATGTTGCTTTCGATCCTGAAGGTACAACAGTTACCAAAGTTTTGGTTACTGTGTTGCGGGATGTGGATTGTAAGCTGACGGGACAGTTGATGAGGCCAGTTGAGAGACATTGTGTTGCAGTGTAGGTGTATGTCACTTCTGTGCTTGTGGTTGTTGATGAAACATCTGCAGCGCGGGCGGTGATCATGGCGCCAGTAGCAGCAGCGCTCACAGTTCCTGTCGCGGCGCACGCTGTTGCGAGAGTGGTGAAGAACAGTGGGACTTGAGTATTAGGTGTCGGACCCCAGGTTTGTTCGTCAAGCGCGAGCGTAGCACCTGCATTTGCTCCAAGCAGCAAAGTATACTCTTCGACTACGCGAAGTTCGCAATCATTGCCGTTTCCTCCTGGAGCAGCTGTAACATTTGTAACGAACTGTGCGACGTCCGCCCAGACGCCTGCCTCAAGGCCAGCGCTGAACGATAGAGGAACGCCAGCGATGGTATCATTTGGCGTGCTAATGTCAAGACCGGCTTTTATGCCGACGCGGAGGAGGCCTGTGAGCACTACACCAGAGGATTGAATTGTCACCGGAAGGAATTCGAAATTACCTCCGTTGCTGAGAAAGTGCGGTTAGTGAAGAAAGAGCCAGATTTTTGTGTGGAGGGGGCGAGGGGTTGACTTACAAGGTTATACTCGAGACATTACGGTCAAACATTGGGATGTTAATCAGGACTCCATCATGCAACTGAATGTGAAAGCCGGTGCTGATATCGACTTCGGACTCCACGCTGAGAATCAGGTCCACGGAGAAGACAATACCAATCAAGAGATCTTCCGCAACTGCGAAGCCGATGGGGCTCTTTGATGTGTAGAGGTTAAGAGTATAGGTTGCCCCGCTTGAAAGGATGGTGTCCATCTCCATGTACAGCTCCATGCCGTCAAATTGGAAATTCAAATCGGCTGATGGGATTTCAGGAACTTCGACATCGAAATCGATATCGAGTGGCCCAAAATCAAAGTCACTGAGATGAAAACCATCCGTCAATATCAAACTCGTGGCATTCTCTAGGTATTGCTCTACGTAATTGACAGCTGACGTGGTGATATTGCTGACCTCTGTTTCGATTGACGAGGTCGTATTGTGGAATGCTTGGCTGACGTTGAAATTGCCATTAATTGTGAGTTGTGCCGTTGCAGTACCTTTGATGTAGCAAGTTGTGCAGACAATTTCGATGCTAGCGGAGAGAGCGGTATTGCCCTTCTGTGCACCTGCATCACTAGTGCAAAGTTAGACGCAGATAATTCGAGGGCAGATGAGAGATCACCGTGGACGTACAAGCTGAATAAAGTGACACCGTCCCAACTTGTGTTCAAAGAAGTGCTGTTCTTGAACACGGTATCCCGCTTCGTTGCAGCGGAGGAGAGCGAGCGACGAAGAGCATACAAGGTATCTTCAGATGAGGTACCAGCAGCATTGCGAATCTGAAAATTCGTGTTCAATGGAGCTACATCCGCAAGAACGAAGCTGAGCCCGGCCCAACTAATGGCAAACAGATAGTGAAAGTATTGCATAGTTTTAGCTGAACCTGAGTTATTTAAGTATGATGTGCGAGCCGGCTTGTATGAAATGAAGGGGAAACAAAAGGGTCTGCCTGTCCATCATCAACTCAATGAAGAGAGGGCAACATTATTATAAAGAGCATCATAGGGGACGAGGCTCCCTAAAGTTTCGAGGCGACTACTGCAACATGTGCACGCGGGAAGTTGATCACACATTTTCGTGAAGCATCCCAGTCGCTCTTCCTAAAGGATCATCAATCCCGTGGGGTGTGCTGGCAGTGCCCGGCCCAACGACCGGGAGTCGAATCCTTCAGCCTTGTGTTACATATCGCACGAGGTGGTATTGTGTTGGCTTTTCGGGATGAACTGGGGCTCATTTGAAACCGCTTGCCAGAAGACTGCTGGTGCATACCCCTCACTGCTGCACTGAATAAGCTGAGGAGGCTGAACACGAGCGCAGGGGCAGGGATGCAGTCTATTAACGGTGTGGAGGAGTGTGGGTCGCAGCACACTGAACCTTTGAAGCCGTGCCGTAGATCTGTAGTGCAGCGTAGCTTCAGAACAAGGGGAGCAGATGAAACATTGGTCTGCACGTCAGGAAAGCCTCCCCGCGGGCCACGGACGCCCACCCGTCGGCCACTGCGGCCAACCCCTTGAGCGGAACACGCATGGCTGAGCGGATTGGAAAGCTGGGGACAGGGAAGGATAAGAGACGGATGAGAGAAGGATGGATATCGAGCGGAGATATGGTCGGAAAAAGCGAGCGGCTTGAAGCGAGTTGGCCGAAACATCCTCTCGGCACGCAACCCGTTTCGGATGCCCCTGAGCACGGCGTGACCAAAACACCAACATTACTCGGGATAACATTGACACATTAAGAAGCAAGAGTAGACTTGTCGATTAGATGCCGGCTGGTGGTTTGGTTTCAAAAATCATACTTCTGCGACAGCCATATTGTTGAATGGAAGGTCACGTAGCATTCATGCACCCCAAAACCCGCCCATGAATAGTCTAACGTTCTTAAATGGCTGGACTTAGACAGCCTCAAGAGTGGATACTTCAGGAAGTGAAGCCTCCACGGCTCCGTCGTTGTGTCGATCACCAAAAGCGCTTCGCTAAATCGGAGTTCGAGGTAGAGGATCGACCTTCGTGAATCCTGATTGGCTGCTTTTGACCCGAGACAGCTCTGCAGTGATAGTAGAAAGACTTCTGTTGGAAAATATGTTCTTATGGCCTGGTCAAGATGTCTAACTAAGCTTCCTCCTTTGATCGAGCCTTCGATAAATGACCTGCTTCCGCTATAAAGAGCTAACACTGCGAAGATCTCCTCACGTGGACATCACTATCAATAGGTCCACGGATCAGTCTCTGTGTCCACCACTAGCTTAATCTTCCCTAACTGTTAATCGATAGGATCGAAAACCACAGCCTATTTTATAAACCTTCAACACGTTAATTGAGAGTTTCGGTGGAGTGTCGAACTACCAGAGGTCGTGTGACCACGTGATCACGTTGCCCCTTTTCATTCTCGGTTAGCACCAACACCCCGGGCCACAGGAGCGGGTAGACCGGGGATAGCGGGTCACAGGTAGGGGGACCGACTGCAACGGGGGCAGCAAAATATACCCGTAACAGGGAATGACCGCAGACAGCTGTAGAACTGTAGAAATACAGCTGCGTGTAAAACAAATTGTAATAGTTAGAAGCAGCTAGAACTGACTATGTGGCCCTTACGGCCCATAGCGTCCTATAGTCCTATGGGCTCCCCCAGGGCAGGGGCCACGAGCCGCTGTCCGCCGGACGTTAAATACAGACACACACACACACACACACACCCCGGGCCAGGTACTACAGCTTGCAATTGTTCTCTACGATAGTCAACTTTAAGGAAAAGGATAGTAAACATTTGTGAGAGTCCATCATAATAGTGTGCAAGATGGAAAAGTTTGCCGGAAATACGATTCTATTCTTGGTGATGCCATTCAAATTCACTTGTCCTCTTTCTCGGGTACAATCAGCACAATAGAAAATTTTATGACAATCAATGATCCACCCACAGTTCGGACAACAATAGAGTAATAGGCGAGATGTCGAACAATACAGCGAAAAAGATATATATTTCGGGGCTCAGACCTCCAGATTTTTCAAACCTTCATCAAACTCGATTCCACCACCTAGACCATCTTAGCAACTGCTCTTCATTCAATCACAAACTACAACAAGCAAGCTTCTGCAGTCACCATGTCCGACAACATCCAATTCTCTCTCTTTCAGAAACTGCCACCAGAACTTCAAACCATGGTCTGGGAATTCGCTGCCTCCGTTCCCCGAGTCCTCCAAATCACAGGCGAGAAAGTCCACCCCATAGAATGGAGGACCCGCATCATCGCCAACTACACCATCAACTCCCCTCACCAAATCCCGCCAACTCTCCACGCAACCTCCGCATCCCGCCAAGTAGCTTTGAAATTCTACAGTCCCGCGTTTTCCTTCAACCTCGGCCACCCAGTTTACTTCAATTTCGCCTCCGACGTACTCCATTACAGATCCAGCCTCATGATTTTTCATGGCGAGGACATCCGCAAGGAGACAGAAGATGTGGAGTTTGATGCGAAGAAGGTAGAGAATTTGATGGTTGAGAAAGATGGGGTCAGTCCTATATGGGCGCTGCGGAGTTGTGCTGCGATGTTCCCGAGGCTGAAGACGGTGGTGTTGGAGTATGATGGGCTTGACTTCGGAGATTACACGTTTGAACATTGGACGAGCACATTGGAGGAGGAGTTGATGGGGGAGTGGGCTGCAATGGGGCAGACGGGGGTGGCGAAATTCACTTACATGATGGCCGAGGAGATGAACGGGCTAATTGAGAATGTATAAAATGGACTGATGAATTGGTGGCAGCGGACCCATACCGTGTTTCTTGTACATAATGGAGAGTTTTTGCAAATTGAAGTACTTTCAGACTCATTTTTTGTGTTCTCATCCACCCATAGAAACATTACCAAGTCTCTCAGCCATGTGCAAAAACAAAATATATAAGTAAATTCACTATGGCCATCGAAGAATGTGCAACAGCGCCTTGCCAGGCAGCACAAAACCGTTTTATTTCCATAGATTTCTTCTTGTCCCCTGCACTTCCCGTCTTCGCATGATGTGTCCTTTAACAGACTCGTTCAATACCACTTCGCCTTCAGTCGTCCTCTTTCTCAACAGACTCGTGCCCATTACGACTTCTCTTCACATTTTATTCTTCTCAGCTGATTTGTTCTTTATCTCATCTATCTTTGGAGTCTTTTCCTCACGCCTGACATTAGTGGTCACACCGTCTCGAAAATTTGAATGAAACTTTCAAGATTGCGCTGGATTGTCTGCAAAATCTTTACATTTCTTCATTAGACACGTGACATTAAGGGGGCGAGCTGAGTTATTAAAGAATCTGTTCTAGTCCAGTCACGAATAACCTCCCATTCACGAATGGCACATGCCAGTCGGGAATATTCGTGGATGGGAGGCCTTAGTGCCTGTTCCTGACTGGCATATGCCATTCGTGAATGGGAGGCCTGCCAGTCACGAATATACGCTAAGCTACGCCATTCACGAATGGCATATGCCAGTCAGGAATAACGTAAAAATGAGGTTATTCCCGGTTGGCATATACTAGCCAGGAACACGCTAAAAATGAGGTTATTCCCAGATGGCATATGCCAGTCGGGAACAGCCTTATTCGTAATTAGTCCATTACCCCGCAAGAGCGGTAAACATTTGCTCTGGCCCAGTCACGAATTCGGCCAGTCACGAATTTTTTAATAACTTCTTAAATTTATAAGTTCTTTAAATATATTTTTTTTTATATTTGAATAGAGCTTAACTTTTATTATTAGATTTATTATAATTAAGTCTAAAAATAGAACTTTTTCATTAAGATATATTATATTTTATATAAATAAGCCTTTTTAAAATTATTAAATATAATTTATGTAAATTCTATTAATATATTATAAAAAAATTATATTTTAAATAATTTTATTAAAATACTATTAAAATATTAAAATATTTTTAAAAATACTTTTATAGTTATTTAATAATTTGATTCTAAAGTACGTGACTTAGAAATTAAACGAAAAATTCGTGACTGGCACATGTTCCATTCGTGAATGCAAAATCGCTATACAAAATTCGCGAATGGCATGGTGCTATTCGTGAATGGGAGGCATTCGTGACTGGTCCAGAACACATTCCCTAATACTTTACGTCTCCCACATGAATTCTTCACTTAATCCTTCCATCTCTCATCATTTTTTTGGTATTCCTGTATATCTTCAACACTCCTAATACTCACTACTTCAATAACGCACTCACAATGTCTTTTTCTGAATCTGTTAACGGGCTCCCCGTTTTGACGTCTCCTGCCGACATGTTCCCCTCCTCCACCAGGGCCGCTTTTTATACGACTATCTAGGTACCCGTACGTTAACTGATATAAAACGGGTATTCGGGATGGTTAGATCTATGCCTTACGAGTATAAATACGAGATCCAGACGGAATGGGGAGTCGTGGAACGGCTGTTCCCTGTCAAGGAGCTCAAGACGGTAGCGGATCAAATTGAGGTTCGGCGGCCTAAAAAGAAGCTCTCTCTTAAAAAGGTGGCTGAATATGCTAGTTCGGCAGATCGAGTAATTATTTCATGTAAGTGTAAGGGGTTATGTGCTACAAAGCGTTGTAGGTGCTTCAAGGAGAATAAGAAGTGCTTAGTATACTACCATGATTTAGCTGAGCACGATTGTGGGTTCCTAGCAAGCTTAGCACTTCGGACTGGGCTTGTTTTAAAGGATAATCCTGCTAAAAAGAGAGGGACGAAGAGGTTAAGGGCCAATACTACGGGGAAAGTGGTGGAGAAGTAGTTGTATTAAGAGAATAAAGTCTCGTTCCTAGCCTAGGTAATTCGTGACTGGCATATGCCATCTGGGAATAACCTCATTTTTAGTGATTCCTGGCTGGCATATGCCAACCGGGAATAACCTTATTTTTATGTTATTCCTAACTGGCATATGCCATTCGTGAACAGGGGGGGTGCCAGCCAGGAATTCACGCTAAGGCCTCCCATTCACGAATGGCATATGCCAGTCGGGAATATTCGTGAATGGCGTAGGTCGAATTCGTGAATGGGATAATTCGTGGATGGGCTAGAGCAAATCGCACAACAGGGTCAGAGTATAATCACAACTTATTGAGGCTACTTCTTCAAATTAACCTGGGAGGATAGCAAGGAGGAAAGGCGCTCGAAGAAATGTTGCAGATGTTGATTTATTCGTGAGACAGATCTCCGAATGCTAATAGATAGGTCTTTGAAAATTATTGCTGTAACATCTCTCCCGTCTAATTAAACAACTTTATAATCCAACAAGGGATTTCGGGATCGAGGGTGGTGGTGCGGGTGCTGCGGTGGGATATATGGAATTTTTCTTCTGAAATCCAAGCATTCTAATACGCCGAAGGAGTGATTTATCTGTAACTACAAAAAAAATATAGCGCTTGAGATGGGCGTCTTACTTTATATCATTTTCAAGAAACAGCCAAATCCTTTAAAGTAGTACCATTTGAGTAAAAATTGAGGCCGATTTCGAAAACCTTCAAGTTTAATGATGTAGAGTGGAAAATAAATTTCGTATGAATGAGAATGTGAGGATTCAAGAGGTTGCATACTGAACCCAATCATATATGCCAAGATCCTCACCACCACTTCTGGACCAGGATACGCCCATTCCATTGCTTCCGCTTTCATGCGTGCTCAATGTGGAGGTAACGGCCGTTGACTCCTTCTCTGAAGGTACTTTCTCGATTGCAGGTTCACCCGATATAAATGATTCGAGTTTATCGAAGGCCATTGTCTCATGACTGGCAAGGCTTTCGGGCGTAAATGGTGATTCATCATTCAAGAACTTATTAATAGATAACCCCCCAACTGAAATATTGTCCACAGGAAGAGATATATGCGTTCGCATGTGATCCAATGATCTCCTGAGCTTTTCTGCCAAGGTCTGTTCGAGACATGGTTGGAGGTCGCGATAGTCGTTCTCTAGCTGATCACGTAGTGGGTGATCAGATGATACCGATTCTTTTATCATTTCGCAAGCCAGCAATAGTTGATGAGCACTAGATCGCCATTCTCCTTGCCTTCTCAGCAGAACGCTATATCTTGCATGAGCTATTGCCTTTTCTATGGCATGGTGGAGGACATCCAAGTGCTCTGAGCAACATCGAAGTAGAGAGTCGTACATCCAAGCTGCTGTTTGAATAAACCCAAGCAGCGACGATTCGTGGGCGAGATGGAAGCCATGAACGAAAATTTGCGGATAGATCGTGGATAATTCATCATCTGAATCTGGCAAGGCGAGGGTAGCCCTTAACTGATGCATGCGCAATGACAAACCAGCGTCGAACCGTTCTCCCTGAAGCCTAATCAACACGGTGTAGAGCAATTCCATGTGTTGAAAAAGCCATGCGTTTTGATCCAGAGAATTGCTATTGAATTCGATGATGAAGACCGTCAAAGCACGGAGCAGGAAGATGGTTGATTCTTCTTGACGGCAACCATTCAAGGAGAACGTGTAAGGAAACATCTCAGCCTTGATTTTGCAGTATTGCTCTATGATTTTGCGGCAGTGGTACTCTGCTGTAAGGTAGTGTCCAATATTTTCATGTGCTTTGGCGACTGCAAAATGCTTCTCCATCGTCGGTGGGGGGAGATCTCGATATCTGCATTGATAGTCTGCAAGTGTCACCGCACAAGAGAATAGATGGTCGAGAGCGTCTTCTTCCGGAGTACTCTTTCCTTGATTGATGTTGATTGAGGGCTGAAGATCTATACAGAGGTGGCTACCTATACCGCAAAGGTCGGACGAGTGTCTGAGTCTCTGTCTAACCGACAGACGTGGTTTGATGTGATCACCTGGTGGAAAATGCTGCACCAGTGAGTTTTCGAGTTCTGAAATCTCGAAGAATAGGACTTTGTGATGATTCATGATAGCATCCTCCTGGCGGCTAACGTCTTCGAACAAGCGGTAACGACAAAATTGCCCTTGGTCATCCGAGAGCCATCCATCAACGTCTTTCGTAACAGAGAATGACGGGAGGCTGATCTTGTAGCTCTGACTATTTTCTGTCACCTCAGACATACGAATCGAGGTGTGGTCGTCCCCAGAATTGGTTGAAAGTTCTACAACCTGATTTCTTTAGCCATATTCCATAGAAAGTCTGGTGGTTGAGTACCTGCGAAGATGAATGGCTCTCGGTGATGAGACTTTGGGGAGAGTACTCAATATCCGGAGGTGTTCCTAGATTTGATCGTTAGAAAAGGGTAGGGCTTGGGTATTGAAATCACTTACCCATATCGAGTAACACTAGTTCATCTTCAACTCCATCTCTTCGTCTTTTGAAGGCGCGGATTGTTCGTGGCATTATTGGCTTTTTTTTGTGGAAGAACTTGGTGCTTTGGCCTTTCTGGATAAGCGACATCTCTTTGACAATGATCCACTCCATTTTTTTAGTTGGCACATTCTTCGTGCATCCCCAGTCTTTAAGTTTCGATTTCCATGTCCTCGGGCTGAATCTGAATTAGCCTTTCCCCATGCTAGGCAATTCTGATAACTGACCATGCTTGGAGTCCATATTTTCTCTCAATTCCCCCCATGACCGCTTGAAGTCTGGTGTCTTCGTCGATCTTGTCTCCAAGGAGATAAAGCTGACAGGCCTCAGGTCGGACCTCATTCCACTGTTTTTCGCTATACCGTTTCTTTTTTTGAGGCACCACAGGAGCATTGTAGGTAGCCATAGCGGATCGATAGGCCAGGCTATCAGGAATATTCTGAGAAGGCAGGTTTGTAACTGTTGCAATCATTTTGGAGGAAAGAAAGAGGGAAGAAGGACGGATGACGAGGCGGAATATTTATAGAGTCAAAAGTTGAGGCCGGTTCGTACTGGTGGTAGGCCAATTGTTAAAAGTGCAACTCGCCAAATTTTGACGCACCTTTCAATATGCATGTATGCGCCCTAGACCATCCACTGGCCAAATTTCACAAGGTAGCAGGGCGTGGATCCCTGTTCGACCACTTGGAGAAAAGGACAGGAAGCGGAGACAGGGGATGATACAGGAATGATTGGATCGCAGCGCACGACAGAGTCGTGTGAACGAATGCGCCACCCCGGGGTCGGAATTCGGGCCTGTCGTGTCACAAGGGCGACCGGCACACCACGGGTGGCACGAAGGTAACCAATGACACCTCAAGGGTCATAAGTGCAAAAGCCCAAAAAGCATACAGTGCTCTTATCGCTCTAACAATCGGTGTGCAATTATGACACAGTTGTTGCAGAGAGCGCGGATTATGCATTTTGAGGCGCTAAGAGCTCTGTTGTATTGGATTGTTTGCCCAAATAATACCCTTTGCGAGCTGTAAAGGGGAAAGTTAAAGCGGTTGTAAAATAATATTGAAGTTGTTCTACTGGCATCGGCAAAGGAAAACCCTTGCCAAATCTCGCCATTTGACTTGATATTGGTTTTCATTTTATGTGATCATCGAATATGCTTTTCCCCTACAAAAGAAACTAAAGTGTACCATAAGAGATAATTGCATTAAGGAAAGTGAGACAGAATAATACGTCTAAAATAATATATCATCTGACATAGTTGTTCCCGATGGGTGGCTACCATCACCGCTCGTATTCTCGCTCAGGCTCGTGGACAAACTCTTGGCCTCGCTCTTGATCGGGCTCTTGCGCAGACTCCGGGTCATAGTTCTAATGGAGCCTGCTGTGGACGCTTGCTCCCCCTCATCTCGAGATGTTTCGGTCGTTCTCAAAGGCAACGTCAAGTGAGCGACTTGATGCGAGATGGCCGAGGGCTCGAAAGTGGCAAAGTGTATCGGCAGGCCGGACTCGAAGTATCTTTCAAGTTGTGCAATACGACCGTGCTTTGACGTGTGGTTTTGGTACCACATTCGAGCGAGCATTAGTTCAATATTCTTTGCCAAAGTGTCTGCTTCGTTAGGTACCGCAGCTAGATGTGGGCGGAGGTCGTTGAAAATTCTCGCCAGAAGTACCACCAGTCGTCGATCGTAGGAACCTGATTTCATGGCGGATCTGCACGCCAGGAGCAGTTGCTGTGCGCTTGAAGTCCAGTTGCTTTCTTTTCTGAGGAGGAGTCCATATCTTTGGTGGGCTATGGCCTTTTCAAATGGGTGGCTGTTGTTCACGAAATGAGTGCAGGAGTGCTCAAGTAGATACTCGTATAAGAGCTTTGCTGAATTGTTGAGACCGATAAGATTGCATTTCTGAGCAAAAGAAAATCCGTGAATGAATAGCTGGGGACAGATCTGGGGGATATCGCTATCGGATTTTAGCTTTCGAAGTGTCGCCATCATTTCAGTCATGCAATCTGTTAACGGAACCCAATCACGCTGAATTGAGATTTTGAATAGGTCGTATATCATGTCGAAGAGCCACCTGTTTTCTTCGAGAGTATAGGTGCCGAATGAGATGAGGAAACCCGTCAGCGCAATGAATAACCACTTCGTTGACTCTTCAAGGCGATCATTCTGTGCGAGGATCATCCCAAGATAAGTTTGCACACTAAGATTCTGGTCGTCTTTGTCTAGAATTCTGCGACAATGGCTCTCGGCCTCGTTCTCGGCGCCAATTCCGTTCAATGCCTTGGCTAAAAGAAAACGGATGTCAAGAGCTTGTGGAGAATGTTCCTCGTAACGGCTGAGGCATTTCACAAGTTTCCCTTGAAGAGCAAAGACTTCCATCATTGCGGCATCCTCGAAAGCTCTATCTTGTGCCTCGGTTTCAGTTACCGGATTAGAAATCCAAAAAGGCTGTTTGCCAACTCCACAAAGCTCGGCCAAATCATTACGTTCCTTGAAAGGCATTTCGATTTCTTTCACATCCTCGAATATGATGTTGTCGTTGGTAGCTGGTTTATCGACATGATTGGTGCGGTTGGCGCAAAAATCGTATAGAGACCATGGTCTATGTTCATCGAACAGCCATTCATCGATAGGAGTGAGGAGTAGGATTTGAGGTGGGTTGGTTTTGTAAGTCCTGTTTTCTTCCGGGGGAGAACTACTTCCGCTGGCGTTCGGTGTACTGTATGTGATTTCCGGATGAGTTGCTTCGTTAGTTAGAGATAGATTAAGAAGAGTTGTCTTGAAGGCTAACCAGGATTGGGGTGTGAAGCCACCGCTTGAGGGTTTCTACTCTTGTAGTTCTGAATTTTTTGATCTGTAATCTCGAATCCTCCGTAACGGAAGACAGTGTCTTTCCCTTGTCGTGCACATTCCTCCTCTTTGGAAACTACGAATTGCATAGCTCTATCTGCTATGTTCTTCTTGAAACTCCATTCGCTGAGCTTATCTTGCCATGAACGAGTACTATACATTCCATCAGTTGTTGACTACATATCAAACCTAATATTTAATTCTTACCTTGCTTGAAATCCTGACATGGTATAAATCTCTGCCCGGGTTTCTTTTAGGGATCTATTTTCTTCGATGTACAATCGACGAATTTCTGGCCTGAGGTTCTCCCACTCTGCTCTCTTCAGAGCGTTTTTCTCGTGCTGGGACATAATAGAAGGTTTGCTAGCCATGATGGAAATTAAATAGCAAGGGCATAAGAAGAGGCGATTAAGACCAGATTTGTGAGTTGTGAAAACGAGTCCAAGTGAAAAGGGGAGGAGGAAAGATGGAACTTTAAAATGAAATACACAGCGAGCTTCAGACATGACCAAATCATTGACCAATAACGCAAAAGCCCTGCTCGCGAAGTTTTAAAAAGAACGCCCTGCCAGGGCGATGATCAGCCTCCGTTCATGCGTAAAAGGGTAATGCAAGCTTAAGAATGAGTTGGTGATAGACTTGGCCACTCACGCAAAACCGCAATGCAAGCCTAATGTGAGTTGGGGGCGACTGGGCCACTCACGCAAAACCGCAATGCAAGCCTAAATGTGAGTTGGGGACGACTGGGCCACTCACGCAAAACCTCAATGCAAGCCTAAATATGAGTTCGGGATAAGACTGGGGCCATTTTTGCAAGGGCTTGGCCACTCACGCAAAAGCGCAATGCAGCCCAAAGGGAAGCGAGCCCACAAAGAATTCAATCGGATCCCGAATGGTCTCGGGAACCAGTTGGCGCACAGTGCAAACCCTGGTAGGTCTTTACTCTAGCAAGCTGTCTCGTAAACTCAAGCACTGCGGAATATCTAGGTAGACATGGTCTGCCGAAGCGGTCGCTACATCCTCGTTGCTGTGTGAAGATTCGGTTCAGAGCGAGTTCTGGGCACACAACTTTCTTATCCCATGGTCTCTTAAAGTTGGGAAATTATAAAATGCCCCCCCCCCCCAAAAACCAGGGCTGGCGCATATCATTTGAATACCCTTCGCTTACTTTATATTCTTTTTAAAAAAGATTCAAAAATACCTAGTAATTCTCAAGATATTGAGGTTTTTAAGAATTTTCACGTGATTTAATAGCCTAGGATTAGTTATGGATTTTATATATAGCTTTCTTGTGTTCAGGACGCTTTTTAGTACTCGGGGACGAGCACGAAATGATAGGGAGGCGTATATAGTAGGTGTTTTGGAGAGAGGCCTTAGCACGTGATTTGCGTGCCCCGTGAATCTAGCGAACGGCCGTACAAACTCGCGTCCTCACCACTTTGACACTTCTCTCCTTAATTAATCCGTTGACGCTTTGGCTCCCTTCTTAAAGTTAAAGTTATAGTTCGTCCCTTATTATAATAGTAATAGACCTGCAAGTCACGTGAATGCTTCGATATAACCCCCATTTGAGACTTAATTCTATATTATTTTTAGGCTTATATATATAAAGTAATAGCCTGAGTAGTAAGGATTATAATAGCGTGCACCAGTCTCGATTTGAGAGGGGGGGGCCTTTTTATAATTTCCCCTTAAAGTCCACTGAGCCAAGCGAACTAGGTTTAAGGGCAGCAAGAACCAGCGCAGTGGCGCAGCGGCTTATTATCACCTTAACTTCCTTATGCTTGTAATTGTGCTTAATTGACAGTTAAGGGTCACATGTAGAGAGGGAGTCGTGCACGTGAGGATATACTTTGTGGCTCAAATGCAAGGAGGGATGGTGCACGGATAGCGTTGTAGTCTTAGGGCCCGTTTCTTTTCGATACTCCTTACGGATACCAGTATTTCGATACTAGTATTCAAATACCAGTATTCGAATACCAGTATTCGAATACTAATAAATACTAGTTTTCGTATTATTCAGGCCTGTTTGGCAGAGATTCGAATATTGAGTAATATTCTAATTACGGAGGTTTCAGAATAACCTCCCCTAGCCTGTTCAGCCTCAATCCTTCAGCCTCATTAATTTAATTATTTTTATTTCCATATCTTCTTCGTTAATCTTCTCTTCAATAGAAACGTGCTTAGACGAACGCAATTCCGTCTGATCAATACAAAATTCGATCAGTTCGTTAAAGGATTTGAAGGATATACGCAATTGTTCTTGATATCGACGTGAATGGTTGTACCAGAAGAGATTATTAGTTTTATGGGAGCCTCTCCAAGGGGAGGTTCTCATAGGAATTTTATCGCAGTGCGTAGTCTTCCAATACTCGGCGTTATTTAAAGCGATTTGGGTGATAGTCGACTCGAATTCGGCATCGAACTCGGCCCAGAACAGGTTATCTGAAGTCGTGGATGGCATAATTAAGTTATATTTTTGTGAAGTGCGCATAAACTCTAAAAACACTATATTTTTAATGCTTATAGTGGCGCTTTAGGCGAGTATTTGAACAGGTGAGTATCCAAACTCACCTCTAGAGGAGAGTTTGGATATTTTGAAATTTATATGGGACGAATACTCAATATCTAAATACTAGTATTCGTTGTTCAGTATTTAAAAATTACCGAAACGCTCTTTTTGTAATATCCGAAAACTGGTATTCGGATACTGACCCAAATACTGGTATTCAAAGCGTGCGAAACGGACCCTTACATGCTCGTCCGAGGGGCCGAAATATGGATAATAAATATTTGCTACGATACGAACAATCATCGAGAAATCGGCCCGGTTAAGAATGAGGAAAGAGGCAAGTCGCCTAGATCTAGAATGAAAAATTGAAAATGATTTAGACGTGGAGAATTTCTTAGATTTTGAGACAGCGGGACATAGATAAGAAGGGAAGGGAATATGCGGCATCTCTAATGTTGTATCCATTTTCATAATGATCACCTTTGCTTTGAGGATATCTATGCTACATCTATCGTGAATTGTTAGGAGAGGAAGCGCTGAGTTGATAACTAATGCAAGGTAAAACGTTCAGGTTGAAGATAAGTAGGGCGGCTGCTTACGTTTTTTGAAGTGACTAGCAACATGCATTTTTTTTGCAAACAAGAATGGCGCAGGAGCTGCATTATATTTGCAACAACTTATCAAATGACCAAGCAAAGTCAGTCTTGGAGTCGAACATCGACTTCGAAACATATGGGAGACTAAGTTTTTCATTTTATACAATAGATGAACGCCCGAGGTATCCTTAACCCTGCTGCTCACGAACCTAGCTTCTCAAGACTCCATCCACTAACATCCGGTCTCATCTTCACGAGCAAGCCTTCCGCAGCCTCATTCAAAGCAGAAGCTTTGAAATCAGTCATGAGCCCCAATTCGGCTTTCGCGTCACGACCCAAGACAGCCATAGTGACCAAGGGAGATGATTTCCACACTCCCGTCCCGCGTCTCTTGGTTTGTATCATAGTGACGATGAGGAAGAAGAATGCAGCGGCGATCAGGAAAACAGGAAGTATAAACCAGTCCCACCTTACGCTGAGATATATTTCGAGAGAATAGAAGGTGCCCTCTACGGTAGTGCTGTCTGTTCCTGTTCGTAGGCTACTTGCCTGTTAGCTCCCATTCATGCATGTTCAAAAAGATGCGATGGCCTTACTTGTTTGTCAAAGCAATTGATAGTTTATTCGTAAAGTTTTGCAAGGCTGCAATTGGCTCGGTTTTGTTGAAAAGGAGGATGCTGAGAACCTGTGCTGCGGTAGAGATAGAACCATTGGGGGTCAAGAAAAATTGATTCCCATCATCGGACTCGGCCCAATTTCTTTGGAACACTTGGTCAAGAGCGACTCCCATGGCAGTGAAGACATCTTGGTCAACAGATAAAACCGACTGACCTCCTATGAGTGGATAGATTGGCGGTCCACTTGCCCGAGGCGTAGAGTACGTCATATCCAAAGCGCCCCAACTGTCGATAATATTTGTCTTCGTCTGAGCCGATATTACAGAAGTATTGTAAGTCTGGCCGCAGAACTTCAATTTTCCCTCCATTGCTTGAACACTGTTCAATGCCGCAGAATAATACACGACAAAGAAGTCGAGAATGGTGTTGTTTGAATATGACATCGAAGTCAGAGTTGACGTTAACGTTGGGTTCGAAGAAGCTGTGGAGATATTCAAGAACTCGCCAATACCTTGAAATTCCATTCCGTTGGGAAGTGAATATTTGCACATATGACGGCTTCCAGTACCCCAAACCGAACAGTCAGCACCCTTTGTAATACTAGTGATGTTGATCTGAGACGTTAAATTGGCGACTGGATAAGAAAATATTGACAATGAATGATACGGTTCAAAGGTACAATTCCCTGTGGTGGAGCATTTAGGCGTGATATCCAAAAGTGAAGGCGTTGAAGTCATTCCATTATATATTGCTGCTATAGTGCCTGGCATGACCTTTCCACCTCCCACTACCATCATTCAGGCTCAATGTTTATTGTAAAAGTTAAAAGAAGAAGAAACAAACCGCCATTGTAGTCGACTGGGTTCTCTCCTTGGAGACTTGCTCTTGTTATGTTCCCAAGCGTCGATATTGTAGAGTTGCCGCTTGCAATTCTTCGTTCCTGAATTGATATGGCTTGCTGAGTGAAAGGCCCGAAACCCATCGAAGCAATCGTATGTAGAGCACCGAGAGGGAGGCAAGAGATCTGTAAGAAATGTCAGTTCTAGATCTTCCGCTATTTTGATAATCTAGAGAACTTACAAGGCACGTTTTTGAAACAGAAAAAGCAAGCTGGACCTTGGTGAATGTGAAGCAGATTCAATAGCCCCAAAATCGTCCAAGGGGTGCTGCTCTTTGGTAAACCAGAGCCATTTTAGCTGAGCCATGCAAGCGGACACAGGAATAGCAAGAACTGTTTGTCCAATCTGCGAGAACACGGCAATGAGATTATTAATGGTGATTGAAAAGGGCCAATTTGCTAACGACTTTCCGTTATTCATCATGCAGGTGGCGATGATTGCAGCCATGAAAATCGCAGAGATAAACCATGCAAGTAGTTCGAGTCCCCAAGCATCATCGAGAAAGCGATCGAGTGAAGCCGAAAATCCTGGTTTTTGCTGTCGACGTTCGGCGATGAGAGGCTCAACTGGTGTTGTTGTGGTTCCCCAATTGGTCTGATCACTCCTGATACCCCCATCAGGCTGAACTGGGGTTGTGGTTCCCCAAAGGGCCTTGTCACTCCTAACGCTCCCATCCATATAATACTCGGTTTCGTAATTCATATTTCCCTCCTGGACTTGTCGAGAACACAATGAAGGGCTGACAAATCACAGAAGTCAGGGAGCAACAAAAGATGGCAAGAAATTCCGGTTTGCGGTTCTTCGCAGATTTTTGCCCAGCCTCTCAACAGAGGCCGAGCACTATCCAATCTTTAAGGGGTTGGAGTTGGGGGCGGTATGCCACCTTCCATGCAAAAGTTGAAAAAGAGATTGGCATCCTGTTCCTACAATCCTCTGCGGCTGATCTTCCCCCTAGGGAAATTAGGAATGGCTCGTGCCTTATTTCAAGCTTTTCATGTGGCGTGTTCGAGGGAATAAAAGAGGGGCAGCGAAAAAGCCGGAGGTTGTTTCCGGAAACGACGGCTGTGCCACTGTGAAATTTATTTAGGTTTATGCAGTACTGTAGATCCACTAAGGAAGGTACTTCTCTGCACGGTAACCCGAAGCTCAGCCCCCACAGGTTCTCCCAACTTCCAAGTCGCCCTTTGCCAATTTTGGACACCGAGGTTGAGTTTAATACATATCTGAAATATGAGGAAGCAGGTTCGAAATAGTTGACCTGTCCCTCGTCAGACGGGGGCGACGGAGGAGAAAAGGAGAGTCAGCCATCAGAAACGCACAAGTATAGCAGCAATCTACTCTCTTTCTGCCATTTTCTAATCCTCGATCTCGCGGGATCATGAATCAACTTTTTCTTTCTAGTGCGTCACATGGAGTTATTAAGCTTGCCCACTCTTGCTCAGGCACTAATCATCATCGCCTCACCCTCGGCTCAGCTAGCTCACCCGAGAACCCTAAGCACCGTAAGCACCCTGAGTGGACTGAGCTACCGAGTAATAAACTAAGCAAGATTTATCGACATATCTTCTAGGTAATTACACTCAATCTCATCTAGTATTCTCTCATATTATTCTTGTTAATTTTCAAACAAGTCAAGCGAGCTTAAACAAGTTCTTAATACCAAAGAGGAACTGATGAGAATCTTCTTTTTAGAAGGCTTGGAACTTTGGATGAAATGCTCGGATCCGTCAATCCCTAGCATCGTCCTTCAAAACATGCACAGTAAGAACCAATTTCCTCCCCATCCACTTCCTTCCCTTCTCATTCTTAGCGTCAAAACCTATTTTCTCGCCTTTCTAGCACACTCTCGACCATCAGATTTATCAAACTCAATCCCATCATAACGCTTCAAAATACTCTCTTTGCCTTTTTAGGAACTTCAAAGGGAGTTAGCGCTTGTATGCCGTGACGGCGGGCATATGTGTTGCGTACACAGATTCCAGTACAAGTGGTAATCACACATTATGTTTGAAAATAAGTGCCATTTCACATACGGACGTGAGCAACGTATGTCGAATCTGATGCACGTATACTTTCACCATACGGACAGAAGATAATTTCATAGATATGACTTCTCGAGACAAATATTCATGATAGAGCCCATGTATATGGAAGAAATCATCCTAAAATAACACCCCTCCATTCTGACTCCTTCTCAGACCAAGCAGCAACGCTTATATGACCAAGTCCTACACACGAGGCCACTATACCATCCTTATCCCAAGTAACTAACATTACGGTATATGCCTCCCGACGATGTGTGAATAGCCCGCTAGCGATTCCTGAGATGTCTACCTTTGCTATGATCACGAGATCAATTTGATCAGGAAGGTATTTTTCGTATCCAGACATCTGGGCAATTCCCGATTGGCGGAATTGGGAGTCGTAGAACTTCACTAACTGCCTCCTACCTCCAATTGTATGATCCATATAATCTACCTCCCAATGTGAAAAGAAAGGTTTGGCGCGAGCGCAGCATGTGTAGAACCATAAATAATGCGCTTTCGGGGGAATATCATGTGGAGGTCGATGGGTCAAGGATTCTGGGCCGTCATCTTCAAGTAAAGCCAGTGGTTGTGGTGGATTGGTCCATTTCCAGCAGCCCCGACCGTCCCCGTTAATAGGATTAAAGTTTTCGGAGGTTTTATTGACTGCAAACCAGCGAGCAGAGAACGTTCGGTGGTACTCTTCCACAGATACTCTGAAGGCCTGTCCCAGCTAGCCCAAGACCAAGTGGGCATTATGAAACCATTACTCGACGCTCGACGGCTAAGGCTATGAGTATGGCCTTCGCTGGCAGATGCGGGCGTTCAAAGTAAAGCTGCGTCAAAGTCTCCTTCGGGCAGCCCATACAACATTCGTGTCGAGGAAGCCTTTTCAAATACCCTGCTGACCCCAGCGAATGCCGCAAGGATATCAGCTGAATTGGTAAGACTGCGCTGCGTATATTCCTTGACTATCCAAATATATTCTTCATGGAATGATCTCTCCCACTCATAGAGTTGGACAGAAGGGTTTTCCTCAATAGAATTTGAACCAAGTCGACTTGATCTAGGTGACTGGGGCGGTTTGATGCTGATCCTGCGCAAATTCTCATCGAACCAGTCACCACCAGGCTTCATTTCCAGACCCACGTCCTCGAAAAGTGTACTCGAGTTGCATTGCCAAACTATTTGGCCAGATGTGAATGTAAGAAGGCGTTTCGAGAGAAAGCGTTCTTGAAAAGTCCAGCCGCGATGATTCCATGTCGTCTCAGCAATTCGGCGCGTTGGGATCGGGAGGATGATTGCCAGGTGCAAGTCTGGGGTTATCTTTTGCTCAAGTTGATATACAGACCTTGAGTTTGGGAGAACGCCGCTTAACCCTGCGTTGGAATTGATACCGTCCGCAGCAATGATGGTAAGTAGAGCTGATCCATAAACTTGGTCCATATTATTGATCTGGTCTGCTTTGATCGCTGGATCCGGAGGGATGCAAAGGCTATCAACCCATAAATATCGCTCTCCAATATTCTTCACGGTGTAAATTGCGTCTCGAATGGTTTTTGGGAGCTTCGGAATACTCTTTTGAAGACTCAGAGGCTGACTTAACCTATCCAAGTAATCAACAAGATTGCGAGCAAGTGGTCGAGGAGTATACCCTCCCCAAACATAGCTTAGCGCAATGAATCTTTCACTGTTGGCTATAGATCGTATGCATTGATCAATGACATCGATGACCCATATTTTTGTAGCTGCCGCAGAATCTTCCACCCACGGGTTTTGAGCACAAGCACCGCCATGGTTATCGATACAGTTCTTCAACCAAGTTTTCGCTAATTGGAAATTGACCTGAGTTGGATTTATAATGTGGCCGCAGTCGGTTGATTTGGTACCCGAATCCGTTTCCACGGGTGTGATGTAGAAGTCAAAATTAGGCAATCTTTCCCTTCCATCTCGAACGTGGTTTTCAACAACTAGAGAAGCAAGCAAGACTCTGCGATGTATTGGATTATAATAAACCCCCCAAGCATCCTCCGATCTTCGTACGAAGTGGAAGAAACTTGGTGATTGGATGCGATTTGCTGGTTTTTTGATGTTTGCTCATCGTTTCGCCGTACGACCGTACCGAATGGATTTCTCGATATGCGAACGTGAAAGCAGCTCTGTGCAACAAGCGGCAGAATGGGCAAGTACGCGAATTTGCTTTGACAGAGTCTAGCCGCCGGAAAGCAACTTGTGGATCGAGAGGTATAGACTCTTCAAGAAAGAAGACTTCGAATGGAAATTTGATGCAGTCCTCACAGAGCTGGTTTTCACGAGCACCCCTACCGAAGAACCTGGCAAATGGTGGCACGATCTCGTCGTAGTAGGTGGGATTCATAATCTAATGGAGCCCTTTCACATATAATTCGGAGGCAGGTGCAATTGAATTGAGCGCGTCCGAGGCAAAACACACAATGATGCAACTCTCAGCCACTGTAGGTATGCACCAGCAACTTTTGTTGCGAAGGATCACGGCTAGACCTAAAGCAAGTCAGCCACTCAAATTCCGATTTCGCCAGAACAACGATGCAACAAGAGAAAAGTAATTTGATTTTGGTGATCTCTGGCTTTTTTTTCATTACATCTGTAAGCTTTTGAGACTCTAGGCACTGTTTAAAATGCCTAATTTTTTGGTGTTCGAGACATGCAAGGCAAAAGTACCTTATCTATCTCCCTAAGTTTGCACGTGATTAACAATGCCCTACCTAAGGGAGTTGGGACTCTGTGATACAGTGTACGCCCTACAGCTGTAGCTCATATACCGGATTTCTTTTGCTCACAGGCTTTGTTAGTATGTGCTCAGGCCCTAACCAGGATGTAATTAGCATGCTCACCTTCGGCTCAGATCGTAGCTGCCGCTGCTCATGCGCAGACTAAAATTGAACTATGACGGACGCGGTCATAAGTTCTGGTTAATATAGCGCCTCAAGCCCTATAATGCCCTGTAAAACTTTTCAAGTCATCTAAAAGTCCCTGTAATTATAGGGCTACAGCCTATAAGCTCCCTGGAAGCAACCCTAATTTCCCATGGACCACGCCGCGGCGTAATACTCGCCAAGCTAGCCTATAGAACGCTCTGTTACAGGGTGCTATCCCTGGAGCTCGTTTGCCTATAGCGCTTCATAGGCTGTTTTAACCAGGGTTTACGCTACTAGTGTAGCGTAGTTAGTGCGAAATTAGGGAGATTGCTCTCACCTTACAGGCTATAGCCCTGTAATTACAGGGACTTTCAGTGGACTTCAGAAGCTTTACAGGGCATTTTAGGGCTTGAGGCGCTGTATTACCCAGACTTATGGCCGCATCCTTCGTACCGAAAGAAAAATTTGATCCAGAGTCTAATAGTCGTCGGTTTTTCCTCCTCTGTTCGCTCCGCTCACACCCCCAAGCAACAGGAACGATAATTAAAGCATGAAGTATTGTACACCTCGCCGCATGAGGGCATTCAATGCTGTCTGAGTAAAATTTGGAGTCCAATCATTAAAGCATCCGATTTGTACTGTCCCACGTTGAATGAAATCACTTAACTAGACCTCACAGGGAGCAAGAAATTAAATTATCTAGAAGCTTCAAGACACTTACTTGAAAGTAGTAAACTTTCAATGGACGATAGTCAGAGATATCTTTTCTAGTGGAAGTATTTGAAAAGTCCAATTTGGCTGGGGAAAATGAAACTTGGTGGCCACTTTTCTTGTCCGGCACAAGCCCTGCTATCCCAACTGAACATCCCTCCACACGGGGTTGGCTTTCGACCAACTTTCTGCAGTAACAACACCCAGGCCAATTCTCTCCGCTACCTCTCCCTTCCATTCGATAATCATAATCCAATTAGTCAACACCGCTACCAAATTCACTTTGACATCCTTCGACTTCTCAGCTATGACAATCGCCTCAAATTCTCCATCAAATTCATCATCACCCTTTGAAATAGAAGCACGACCAATACATTTTCCAACTTCATTCAACACCGCTAGAGGCATTGAATGCGGCATCAACCTTCCTACCTCGAGACATTCCATTTCTACCTGCGCGTCCATGGAACCAACAATGCGCACTTTGCTAATCATGGTGTGGATATCTAGAACACCCAGATGCGGGCATGACATCGAAACACGTGTGGTCGACGCATTGTCCCAAGTAGGTGTGGGAATTCGAAGTTTGGGGTACTTCTTCCTCTGTGGCTCCAACTCAGGATACCAAATTTCCCCCACCCAGCTGGCCCATGACCAGGACGGAATCCCAGGGGCATTGCGTTTCCGCACCCCGCCAAATCGCGGAAACCAGAACAGAAAATCCAGGAAATTCTTCTGCGGATGCCCGAATATGTAGGACGTGTCGAAATACTGGCCAATGTAGCTTTCCAATCCTGCAATGGCAAGCAAGACATCTCTTTCATAGGTCAACGTCAGACTTGTGAGTGTTTTCACGACATTCTGCCAGACGAAGTTGATAGAATTTTCACTTGGAAGTTAGGGGCCTTTCATGTATAATGTGGGGCTGTCGTGGAAGATGGGCTCATTGTAGTAAACCCATGGCGGTGGTCCTTCCTCGCTTGGATTATACTCTGCTTCGCTCCAGCGAAGGCAAGAGCAGCTCCAATGTATTGTCGAGTTGACGAAGATTAAGAGACGGCGTGACAGAATGCGCTCTTGGAAAGTCCAAGCGCGGCTAGCCCACTGTGATAGCATGACTTTTACCTCGATATCGCCGTATATCGCTTCATTGGCTGTCAAGTTCAGACCCGGAGGATATAAGTAGGTTCGTTGAATGGTCTCTCGGGGATTTAAGCCAAGGCCAGATATTTCGGATGCCGCGTTCAAAGCATCGCCTGCCACTATTATGAGAATTGCTTGATGATAGATGGCGTCCATGTGGTTTATCTGATAAGGTTTGGATTCCTCGTCGTCTTGTACAATACAGAGAGCATCAACCCAAAGATAACGGCGATTCATCTCCCTAGTGACCTGTATGGCTTCATGGACAGTAGTAGCAATCTCGTCGAGGTATATAGAGAGGCTCCCCGGCTTCATGAGGTCTTCTATAACGGCCTGCCTTGTCTGGAATGTTATATATTGGGCAGCGCCCCAAACATAACTCAACGCAAATTACCTACAGCCCTTGAAGCCGGAGACTAGACAATCATCTTCCATATTAATCAAAAGTATATCTTCATATCCTTTCATTTTTCCGTAGTTTGCAGGGGCTGAGCAAGCCTTGCCATGAAAAGTCTCGCACGCGTGGAGCCATTTCTGGGATCTAGTCATATCGATGAATGGCATTGCTTGCTTGTATACCTGGAAGTAGGTGTCCTCTTCATCGGTAACCGCAAAGATCTCTGTGTGTAAAGAACGTATAAGTGACTGAAAAATCGGTGTTTTCCGGCTTCTTGTCTCGTGGAAGAATGGTCAAAATCAGTCTCATTCTATCGCTTGGTTCCATGGACTCTAAGATACTCAGATTATCATCTTGGCGTTTGAAATAACCATTTTTCTGGTGGTCTCCAACTGGATCATAGAGGAGACCAAGCCATACAACACCGCCATAAAACCATTCATCAAGTTCCGATCTATAACTGTAGGAACTAAGTTCTTCCGCTAAAAGTCGTTGAAAACAATCGGTAATGAGTCGACATATCGAGCACTTGGGCCATTTCGCAATATCAACGAGATCTCCTAGCTTATAATAATAAACATCACCAGTTGTAAGGTTATATGGAACCTTCTTCTCAAGCTCTTTATCCGAGTACTCGCTATCAGGAGAGAGATCACCCATTGCAAACGACACAAACCTCGAACTCCCCACTTGAAAACTTTCTCTCCTCAAATTCAAATTTTGGCAAGCTCGACACATTCCTCCTGCTTCCACAGGTTCAAAAGGACTCGGCACTAAGTCAATACCGTCCAACAGCTTACGATACTCACCTGAACTAAGCGCCCCGACAATTGGAAGGTACTTCTCAAATAACCCGACAAGATATAGAGCTGCTTCGGAGGCATCTTCGCCTCTCAATATTTCAGTGCACCGCGTATATAAAAGCGCCATGCGTGAATGCTTGATGCGCTTCCTTGCGTGGAACAGAAAATGACTATATGCACAACAGGCGAGCATAATCTCGATCCTTTCGAGAATGAATTGGCCTTGAGCGTGACTCATGATACATACGTAGCTCTTCTTCGGTTTTAGGAATATCTTCGTCATAATCGT
Source organism: Hyaloscypha hepaticicola (assembly GCA_002865625.1). Taxonomy (NCBI): domain Eukaryota; kingdom Fungi; phylum Ascomycota; class Leotiomycetes; order Helotiales; family Hyaloscyphaceae; genus Hyaloscypha; species Hyaloscypha hepaticicola. The sequence continues at coordinate 400,719 of KZ613502.1, read as the reverse complement.
CACCATCATCCACAGGGCCGGCGGACTCCAGGTTTCTAGAGCATATCAGTCATCCTGCCGAGAGGATGGTTAAGTGGAGAGCTAATCACTCACGAACCAACCATGCCTGATATTGTAATATTATCCATACTCTATACAAGTTTAAGAATTACTATGCAATTGGGAAGCGATTTGAAGAAAAATGAGTAGTTATGAAGCATTCAGAAGATATGCCCCGCTAACGTGCCATATAAGGTTGGATTTTACGGCGCTTAAGGTCAGAATGTCAAAACTGTGAAACTGTGATTTACGAAATTGCTAAAGTAAAATGAATTAAAAAAATTATAAGAGCTTGTACGTTTCCATGATCTAATCGAGCCTCAGATTTCTCACGCCTTAACTCAATTCGCCGACTTACAGAATTTTTGGTATGGGCCACCTCTACGTCTCGTTAAAGGCCATGATATTAGCTGTATGTGGATTGCGTAGCTGTAGTTAATAAAAGGACGAGTTAGAAGGTGTGCTCAAGGTCCCACTCCATACCTAGTTTCTGTTGGCGCAACAAGCGACCCTTTCAGGGGCTGCGACGCCACCCTTTCTCCACCTAGAATTTTTACAAAAAAATGATAAAAAAACATACAACAGCAGGTATTCGCTGGTGGTCACCCACCCAACTACTAATCTGCCGATCTGAGGCTTGTGTATGGCAGAGCGGACGGGATGCCCAATTCTCCTCAGTCTGTGGTCGTATGTGGCAGGCAAAGCCTTAATGTAATACTTAGCACCCTCAAATAATGTAGCAACACGTGAAATCACAGCCAGAGTATTCCACACTATAGCCCATTTTAAAATCAATACCAAAATCCAACAAAGTCGACAATGCCGCAGCATCAGATCCTCAATACAGTGATTCGATTTCTGGACCTTAAAATCGAGATTTGCGAACGCCGCTTTTTAACAGGCGCAATGCGGGATGCATCGAGAACGCGAGTCGAGCACGCCGACGACCAATCTCGAAGCCTTCCAAGTTTCTTGTGCAAAATTTTGGGCACGTGATTGATCCTTGGCGCCAAGATCAAGGTTTCGGGGGTCGAAAGCGAAAAAATCGAGCGAGACACCTCCACACCAAAGGTGAAAGAAGCTTGGAGGCGGAGTCGCTTCGAAAGCACCGTTTCCGCCAGAAATCTATGAAAAGATCGAAGCAAGCACCCACCAACCCCACGATATTATCGCCCATGAACATTAACCAGCCTTGTACCAAGGGACCGCCTAGGAACCCCCAGTGATCTCTTTGAGTCTTTTGGAACTGCGACTTGGCTCAAGAACATTGTTCTGAAGCCTCTCGGCTCCTCTTGCGTTTCTTGGAAAGGGGACTGGGCTGAAGAGCGTGACAATGGCCGACTACCTCCTTCATCACCCGGTCTGGATCCACCTCGTCGTCCCAACTGCCAATTGGGAGTCCACTCATTCGTCGCTTGGCTTTGCCTATGACCATCATCTTCGTTTGTTCATTGATCGCGCGCAGCGGGAAGTGGTCGGCGTTAATAATGCAGCTGACGTTCTAGCGGACTTTCCGTGGGTGGTTCCCGAGCATGTGGGCGTCAATATTGGAAATGCAGGCCCCTCAGCTTTCAGCGAAGGAAATCAATTGATTGGTCTAGGATGACCGAAATTGGTCAACTGCACAGATTCAGTTTTTCTCGTAAGCCACTTGCCAACAGGCTTGTAAACGGTACCTGAGGTATCGATACTTAAGCGATACCGTACTAGTATTGGTCAGTATCGCTAGTATCGATACTCTCACCCAATTAGGCAATCCTCCCTTCTTATCAATTTTTATAAGCCCAGATGTTATAGCATATAGCCCTTTATTCAAGAAGTGTATATGCCCAATTTTAAAGTGAAAAGAATAATAAAAGAGTAAATAATTTATACGTAAAGTTCAGGTTCGGATTTATCTCGTATTCGCGAAACCGAGGCGCTCAGATCCGAAGCTCGGATCACACGCGATTCCTAATTCGGCCAGAGTATCGATACTTTCGATACGATACTGATACCGTATCGATACGCGATATCGCATATTTTTTTTTACAAGCCTGCTTGCCAACGTGTACACTTCTGCCTTGAATGGACCGGCTCGGTTTGAACATTGTAAAGAAGGTTCTACAGACTACAGCTATAGAAGCGCAACGCTCTTCTTTGATGCTTAAGAAGCAATAGATCCTTACCAGATCACAACCTCTCCATCTTCGATCCCATAAGCGGCCAGAGCTTTCTGAGGAGTTTCAAAATGGTGACTGAGGCGTATGCTCCGAAATTATGGCGTGCTGTTGGAGAGGAGAGGTCTGCTTCGACAGACGCAATTAAATCAAGCGTCGAAGACTACACATTTGGGATGAAAGTACCAATCATGGATTTTTTCGACCACACTTATATAGCCAAGTTCGCTCCGTTGAAAGAAATCTTAGACAGTAAAGTTGACGAAATTATGGAAGAAGCATACAGACAGGATTCGGCTGAGGAGTCTTTCGTTCCAATCGCATCCGGCGGCTACAAGTTTCGGTGGATCCATATCCCCGCTAACAATATGGTATGTTGGTGTAATTCTCAAAGGACTAGTTCCTCTTTCGAATTTCGTGCGAGCGGTTTACTCTCGAGATATGTCCTTGAGGTCAAAGACACATAGAATAATGTTTTCGGCTTTAACTTCTCTTCTATTAGGCAGTGCTAATTCCAAGATTGTAACAGATTTGGGTAGAGGTGGGAACCCTAGTCTCATTTCACAGTTATGTTTCATAATTAATTAATTATGTACTTTATTAATTTTCTGATATGAGATCATGAAAAATGTGTGCGAATCGAAAGAGGAAGTACGAGCGAAGAAATCTAGGAAAGATAAGCAGAATTTGAAGAGGGAGGTGTTAAAGGCAGGAGATATTCTCAGTCCTAGATATTGGAAAGACCAACAGCATGGATATCTCCAACACTGTGCCGACCATCCCCTGTACGGGAGATATATGGCTCCATTCTTTGCGAAAATTCCAACTGGTAAGTGTAATTGCACTATGGATTTGGTTATATCATTTCAGCTTTTAGAAGATTGTCGAAGGTATAGTAATGGGAGATAAACTGACATAGAATAGATCGGGAGACCCAAACGGCATCTGTAGCAGCATGCCTCCTAACTCAGCACCTGTTGAAGATGCATATTTGACCCAAACATCAATTACGACAAAGTCAGGACTAGGCCTCGATATGGAGTTTACTAGTGAACTTAAGCAGCCCACGGCAACAGATCATAACATGGCCCTCTTCGTGAGTTCCCACAATTAAGTCAAGTATTTTATGAACTGTTAGGCAATATCTTACTGTCGGTATAGCATTATTGTAAATATTACTGGTCATGTGACAGCGCGCACGTGTTACGTGGCTAGTCCCAATTAGGCTTAGCCCCCCCCCGGGGAAGGGTATCAACACCAAGGTGTTGATCACTCTTCCTCACTTAACTTAACAACCAAGAATCAACCACCACTTTACGCGACGAGCATCCACGATAAATACGTGACGGTGCTACGCGTAACCGGTGGGAACCGACACTTACTTATACAGATGCCATATCTTGACTGGACAACGAGTGGCCATAGTTTAGATCATAGAGAAGTTGTTATAGAGGAGCTCTTCAACAAATTCCGATACCGTTTCGACGAGAGACCTGCTCTAGAGGAAATTGCGGCCGAAGACAATCTAGAGAAGAAAACCCTACTTGCCTTCCTATATCCTTCAAATGATTGTTCTTTACATATTCCAAGAACGTTAGATCAATACTACTATAGTGCTTCCACTAATGCTAATAAACGGACTACCAACCAAGTAGTTTACAAGTTTGCGAAAAAGCAATATAAGAGGAAGCTAGAAGAGGCCATTATGGCGAAGAAGGAAGAGATTCAAGAGAAGAAGTGGAAGGCAGATATGATAGAACGAAGAAAATTTGAGGTGCCAGAATCATCCTCGCAAAGGGACAGAAGTTGGGCAGGAGTAGAGATGGAAAAGAAGCGAGCCGAAGTGTCTTGAGATCCACCGAAAGTTATGATGGCTAGCCAGCTATGGATGTAGATTATAGACCGCAGTTAGTTCAAATAATTCTGCTACGTACGAAAGCTATGCTTACTTAGTAGACACGATAATTACCAGTTTTCCCGCTAAAAATGAATCGCGCCTTTTAACGGACGATCGTGCGGATGGAGAAGATAATGTAGAAGGCGATAATATTTACGACTCGACAGATATCTGGAGGGCAGTTCAAAACGAATTAAGATGCCAGACTACCTACGGTCAAAGGACAATGAAATCAGCACTTGATCTAATTTGGACAATCGCTGATCAAGCTCGAGGAGTATTCTTGAAACGGAACCTTCCCCCTAACTTACAGTTTATCCAAATGTTTGAAATGGAGATCAATGAGATTGTGGGTTACTAGGTAATTTCTATAAATAAATCTTTAGCTAATTCGTTTCAGGCTTTTAAGCAAAAACAGGAATTCGTTACCTTTAATATGAATGTCCTAGCAGCACATGATACAAAGGCTGTAAGTTTCAAAATAGAGTTGTCTATAGTAGCAGTGCTGATATATTTTGGACAGATAGGTGAATTAATCGAGATGCTCTCGACTTTTAGGAAACAGAATCTTGGTAGCAGCCAGGTATTTTCTAATGACTATTTTATCCTTCCAGGAAACCCGGTTTATTCGTATAGGTTCAGAATTGGAAATCGAGCTTTCAGGTTATGGCAATAGACTTCAAGAGAAAATTCAATGTGCGAAATCTTATTGTTATCGACTTACACCTTGGTATGAAAAACTACTGATTCATTTTCCAACCTCCAGCAAGTCACTTCAAAACTCTTAGACGCATCAACGCCGCATGTTCAGGATGGGTTTTGACAGTCTGCCAGGAGTGGCCCAAGCGCCTTATTGGAGCCCTCTGGCCTGCATTTCATTCAGGACGATACTTGGGTAAGTAACTATATAGTCGCAAGACTACGAGTCCTATATACGTTGTCAATCGCTAACTATTACGTAGGAAGCGGTAGTGATACAGACCTTTTCAACAATGAAAGAAATGTTTGAGCAAGCGCACCATGTAAGTCACTGATCGAGAGTATCCAATGGTGCAATGCTAGGGTGCTTAATACTATGACCTGTGTAAATAGGTTAAACTTTCACACGAAGATTGTGAAGCACAACTCTTAGAATGCCTCATAGCACGCTTCAATGACTTGGAGACGATAGTTATGAGCTTTCCGTTAGCAAGTCACTATAAAATTAGATATTTCTCGCATATATGCGCTAATAATTACTTCCCAGACTATTACATCCTTAGACAGCAATTTGAACAGCTTCCTACGAGCGGCTTCTAATTTCCTCGATTGGTATACCCAATTATTTACAACGAAGAACCTTTTCGAAGTTACAATTGAGACCAATCTATTAGCCGGAATCAAAAATATTATGCACGAGTTGGAAATTATCAATTGTGTCGGACTTCAACAAGAGGCGGCGATCAAACCTTTTATGCGCGAGATGCTCCACCGGTCCGTCGATGGGCAAGATACATTTTTTCATAACGGCATTAGCTGGGGAAACAGAATTAAAGTACTTCAGAGAAAAGATCAATTGACGTATACCGCTGTAAGGGGATCCGAACTCTATTACGTGTCAGATACTAACTTTAACAGTTACAAGTTCTCTTAGATATCAAGCAAAACCAAGCCACAGCACGAGCTGCAAGGAACGACGCTAAGGCTTCCGCTCGTCAAGCAGATCTTGCCGCTGAGCTTTCATTCGAGACGATCAGGCAGGGTAGCGTTATTATGGTATTCACAATCGTTACAATCATTTTTGTAAGTTTATATAAGCTTGATGTCCTTTAGCACGCCCTAACACAAACAAAGCTTCCGCTATCCTTTTTCACTGGCCTGTTTGGAATGAATGTATGTTGCTGATCCTTCACTGTAATCACATGAAACTAATCAAACCAAAGGCCAAAGAACTTAACTCAGGAAACTACTCAATAGGATTTTACTCTGCAATTATGTGTAAGCCCTCCCTCGTTAGATCCGGCATCCTTTCTAACTCCAATTGAGTTCCGGTATCCTTTGTCATTATCTGTCTCTCTCTCATCCTAGCTTTTAAACCTTGTTTACAATGGCTTGTCAGTCTCGTGCTAAAAAATGTATTGAGTCTAACTTGGTGGTTGGGATTATGGTTGAGGTTACGGAACCATAATTAGGATTTAGAGTCATGGTCAGCGGTTAGACGCGTATTAATCTGGTTGGTTGAAGCATGTGGCTGCACTGAAATGGCATTTGAATTCACTAGGATGTTTGACAGCAGCCACAACGATCATTGCCCATTCAGTATCAATCCTCCGGAGCTGGACTCACTGCAGCAGCGAGGGCACACCCTTGGGCTCAGTCACGGCGACCCCAATTCAAGACCATTGGATCATTGGCATGCTGTATGGTGCTTGCTTAGGCGACCTTGGTTCCACAGGGTCTGGATAATCCAAGAAGTTGCTATGGCTTCTGAAGCTCTTGTCGTATGCGGAGAGCACACATGCGATTGGGAGGCATTATCGACGATGGCCCAAATCTTCCGCAGGAATTGCTTATTCTCTCTGATTGGGATATCTACTGTACAGGCGATACCCCTGGTGGCCGATTTAAGACAGGAGATAAAAAGGGAAAAGTTCATCAAAATACCTTTCCTGGGGCTCCTAATCACCACGCGAAGCTTCAGCTCTACAGACCCTCGAGATCAAGTGTTCGGCATTTCCGGCCTTGCTATACCTCGTCCGACTGAACCACAAGAAGTGTAATCTTACTATTCGATCCCTTGTGAGACGCTCTATAAAAGTCCTGCAATATTACCATGGCCCCCAGTTATACGAACGCAGTAAGTCCAACGCAGAATCTCGTCACTTCCCGGCGGTCCTCAGAACAACACGCTACACAAGCGTTATATTGGTCATTGGCGTCGAATTGATGTCAAACGCCGGGCTGCAATCGACCGAACCAATTCTTTCATATTCGTCTAACCCGGACCCAACCTTCCTCAGGACCAGGCCTCCGCAAAAGATCCCGGGTGTCGGCTCGTCGTAAAAGAGACAGAAGGCTTCGGTGCGTGTAGATACATGGCTGTAGCTATGCTCGTGGAGAAGGTAATCTGGATAAACTAGTGTCTCTTCTTCACCGCCAAATCTAATCCAGCACAGCATCTTGTCCACAGCCCCGGGTTTGGGGCTGTATAGCAGCGTGCCGGGCATCAGCGGGGCCGAGAGATGGATCTTGCAGTCGGGATTCGGGTCCAAGAACGGGTTTCCCGAAGACGCGGTAATCTCGATGCCGTATACTGTTATCGGGCTTGCTTCCGGGTCTAGATAACCGGCGAGTACGGGCCCATCCGCGGCCACCCAGCTCCAAGAGGGAGCCTTGGGCTTCTCCTCGCGCCGACGGGAAGGAAGCTGAGCACGCCAGCACAGATTCTCCCCAATGGTTTCCGCCCAATGTCCCGCAACGTACTGTTGCAGGTCGTTGGCGGCGCCGTAGGCACGTGCGATGCCCGCCAGTGCCGGCAGCCTGTCGGTCCGAATGGTCAGGTCCAGTGCTGAGTATGAATTGATGATTTCCACCCAGTCCAAGCCGTCCGCGTCGGCCTTTGCATTACGCCAACGGCCCGGTTCGCAGCATCCATGCTGTGAGGTTTCTCGTCTGCTGCTCTCCATGCACTCCCACACGAGCTCTCGTCCGTGAAATGCAGGACCCTGGGACTCAAGATTCGCTCCTGATAGACCCAGCCTCGCTGGAGCAAAGGGAGATGGCCCGCACCGGGTTCCGCAGCCCATGGCGTCTTAGGTGGCACCCTCCGTACATAAATCGGCTCGCCGTTTAGGTGTGTGAAGAGTCGCTCGTGGGCGGCAGGGGGCAGAACTCGGAACAGACCATCCTCGCTCTCAGAGCAACAAATGGCCGCGATGGTGAGGGCAGAATTCTCATAAATGGCGGCCATCATGCCGACTTGCCGATACCAGTCGCTAGGACTGTCCTAGATGATGCAGAGACAATCGATCCATATATAGGCCATGCCCAAACGCCGCGGGACGGACACTGCATCTTGCATCATCTTGGGCAGCGCCGACATCTCGAGACCCATCGTCTGGTCAGTGAGAGATACATGCTTGATTGCTTCGCACCACCGGTGGCTGAGGCAGACATAACTGGACCCCACCGCGCAGTCGCGGCCAGACACCAGCCGGACGGCATTGTGGTGAATCTCCAGAACACGGTCCCGCACAAAACTGTTTTCTTTCCTTCCGCAAGCCGCGTGTGAGCTGTGGCAATGCTGTGTGTTTCCTCGTATTCCAAAAAGCGAACCCGCGCTCTGCAGGTGGTACAGCTGGCTGCTGAGGAGTGTCGCAGGGTTTGTATATCCTGTAGGTAATATGGCTATTCTATTTGCTTGTCTCGAAGCGTATGGATCGGAACTCCTGGGAGCTGGTTGTTCGGGTTCCAGGGAAAATAACAGGACCGGCAGACTAGCACCTGCGTTGTCTCGTCTACGCTCGGGGAAGATAGCTGTTTTGAGTGAGAAGTTCCCATCTTGGCATCCACGGCAGATGCAAGCGACAAAGAATAGGCGATGAGCAGCAACAAGGTCAAGATCTGAGGAGATAGCAGAGAGACGAGGAAGGTAGATGAGGAGCTAGTAGAGAGATGAGGAAGGTAGATGGAGGTAGATGATGCAGATATATAGGGTCTTCAGCCTCACCCTGCCGGTTTAGCTAATGAACACCATGCACGTGTGCTGCGCAATTATCAACAATCTTGTTGGATATCCGAACCTGGGGGCTTATTCCATGCCAACAGCAGATGTGCTTGCTTTGCAGAACTTAATGGAACGGCCATGGTGCATTGGTGAGACCGTATTTGGATTGTCCAGGAGCTAATTCTCGGAGCAAGAGGCGGTAGAGGGTCTAAAAACTCGTTAAATAGGGCATTAAAGTTACTAATTACGAATCTGGACTCACTTTTATGGTTTTATATTATTATTATAGTGATATTTGGGTTTAAACGGTTGGGGGGGGGTTGAGTTGAGCAGTTAACCCCTTCTAAGCGTAGCCCCGTCGAGATCGCAGTAATTAGCCCTTAGTGCTTAGATCGAGGAACGAGGAAAAGTAAGGCAACGCAGATGCTCTCTTACGACGTATAACAAAAGTGTTGGACTGCGCGGAACAGTGAATCTCAGCACAGGAGATGTTGCGCTCTATCGCCTTCCTCTTACGGCCTAGCGTCAAACGTCAAACGTCAATCATCTATCGAACATCGTTCCCCGTGGCAGCTCTTGCTTCCATATGCATCACTTTGTGCTAACACTTGATCGCGGGCAGGCGATTCTTACCTAACATGGCTACCTCGTCAATCCCAGAAACAATGCGCTCCCTCTGTACCCGCCGTTTCGGGCCCCCTTCAAGATGGGAGATTGCAGACTTACCCACGCCGAAGATCACGAGAGGTGATGAGGTCTTGGTGAGGGTTCATGCTGCTGCTATCAATCCGACAGATGTTGGGGGCGCGATGGGGAGATATTGGCCGGCTTTCAGCGTTCCGTGAGTCTTTCTTTATAGGCTTGGAGCGCAACTCGGAGTCAATGCAAATTGCAAAAGCTAATTCAACGAGTAGCTTGCCGTTCAAGATTGGTTATGATCTGGCTGGGACGGTGGCAGCTATAGGAAATGAAGTAACAAAAGTGAAGGTCGGCGATGAGGTGTTTTGCTGCTTGCCGTTTAAGGATAGAGGTTTGATCCCTGCACCTTCCCAAAGGTTCTTCCTTTCACCAAGAAAATGAATTGAAATGAATTCAGAGAAATACGGTACTGGCTCCGTTTCTGAATATGCGTTAATCACGGAAACCTTGGTGATCTCCAAACCCAAGAATCTGAACTTCGTAGAAGCAGCTTCGATTCCGTTGGTTGCTCTTACTGCTGTTCAGATGTTTGATAAGGTTCCCGGGGGCGTGGATGGGAAGACGGTATTTGTTCCCGCGGGTCGTAAGTGCTTCTTCCTTCTCGTGGATAGGAATAAAAGCTAACTTTGTGTTGCCTTGAAGTCAGTGGTGTGGGGTCGGTAGCTGCGCAGATGGCTAAGAATGCATACGGGGCCGGGAAGGTTATAACTACTGTCTCGACGACGAAGTTATCTATGGTAGACGATGTACTGGGCAGAGGAGTCGTAGATGAGAGTGAGTAATCTTAACACGCTTGGGAGCGAGAAAGTAGCTGAAGATTACCTAGCGATCGACTATACGAAAACCAACCCTGCCAAAACAATTCCACAGAACTCAGTAGACGTTATGATCGATTCGATCGGCGCCTCATTTTCTTCAGTACTTGGCCTTTCCAACAATTTCATCGTGCTTCACTGATAAACTATTTTCTTAGCTAGCCCTTCTTAAAAGAGGTGGCATGATAGTAGCCTGTGCCGGCCCTCCCCCATCAGGTCGCAATGTCAGAAACATCAGCACCGAAGTCCCATTCCTCATCGAGAAAATTCTTGATTTTCTCGACGCTATCACTAGATGGTGGGTTGGCAGATACCAAGTCAAGTTTGATAGCGTGTTGATGAACCCTAATGGGAGCGAGCTGGAGAGGATCAAAGACTGGGTGGAAGAGGGGAAGATTAAACCGGTAGTGGGTAGGGTGTTGAAATTTGCGAACTTAGAGGGAATCAAGGAGGAGTGCACGAGAATTATGAAAGGCAAAGGGGGTGTTGGGAAGGTAGTTATAAATGTCATCACGGACTAGTCGCTTTATTGATTTCAGCTGTAGATCTCAAGAAGAGTCACAAGAGATGCAAGAGACTGGAAGATTCAAGTGCTGGTTTTGCATATTTCTCTGACAGAAGTGATCATTCTGTATTCTTTATTTGCGATTAAATAATTTTTCGAGCGGACGGGATGCCCAATTCTCCTCAGTCTATGGTCGTGTGTGGAAGCAGAATGCAGTGTTGAAATCTATATTTCTGGGCCTGACGGCCATTTTCCCGTCAACTACCCTCAATTTATGGATTAAATTAAGGACCTAGTAATTGTGTGGATCCACGAAAAGCTACGTCCGAAATCTTATTCAGCCAATTAAAATCTCCAGCATTCCGGGATCGGGCTATACCCATAGAGCAGTCTTGGAGTTCTAGGGCGACGCGTCGGCGCCTTTCAGACCACAAGAGAAGCACAAATTTGTGTTCGACTTGGGAACTTAGAATCAGGCAGCCTGAGTCAGGCTCCGAGGCATATTGTAATCCCGATTTCTGTCTAGCTCTCTCTACTAGCGCCTTAATCTGCGTGAGTGTTAAACTCACATCTGCTGTGAGAACTAGGGTCGCTAGCATTTTCATCTGTTCGTAGCGACGCAGTCAAATTCTTAAAGCTACTATTAGAATCAGAGAAGGTGTGGAGCAGAGAACGGAGACACGGATGTCAGAGGAGCTAGCAGAGAATGCATTTATGGAGATTTTGGGGAGAGGGTTGTTGCCGAAAACGAAAATTGGCCGAAGAACTGCATTAATTTGAAAATTTGAGGAAGAGAGCAGAGTTGGAGGCGCAAGAGCATGAATCTGAAGGTTCTATAACTTATTTCTACAACTATATCAATTTGAAATGTTTGAAAGTTTCTTTAGATAGAAACTACATAATATTGCAAATCTACGGCGAGCTGTGGACCATAACAAGAGGACTTGAACATTCCATCCCCTCCAAGCTCCCGCAAAATGAGAAGGAGCGCTGCGGCATCTGAACTTGAGTATTACTCAACACAAATTCTGGGACTACCACCATTGGAGAGTTGGGACAGCTGAAACACTGTAGACTTTGGGGTTGTGAGCCATGTATAGCCAGCAGTGGGCGATGGGGGTGACTAAGGCCAGGACTTTATGAACCGTTAGCGTAACTAATTTTAGTATCCAAAAACTGACTGGATGTACCTTGGTACCGTTCCTGAAGCCTTTGCTCTGGTTTTTACGGGGTGTTCGGGTTGCGAATACTGCGTTGAAGATGTGTTGGTAGGAGCCGAATCATCTTTCAGGCTATCCATAATTCCGTAGTCGTTGTCGTCGCGCTCATGCGTGATTTCTCCATGTAGCGGAACGGAACTGAGAGTAAGCTCTGTGGAGTTATGGGCATCATCATGTAATGCCCTATTGCACAAATAAAATCTCAACAATGATTCTATGGTAGGCTGCAGGCTGAGCAAGTGTGAGACATAAAAGCTGATTGTTTCTGCGGCAATGCTGAGAGTAGGCGGTGGATTTCCATTCGTCTCAAGTTCACCCCAGTTCTTGTTCTCTTTTTCAGTGTCACCCAATACCATTTCGTAGCATTCTCGAGCTACAATTGTGGCTTCCTGAAGCTCGGTGTTTATCTCGTCAGCGAGATCTTCCAAAACATCTCTTTGGGCCTCTGGTCTCCTCGACAAAACTAGGGGAATGATATCTGTAAGAAAAGGCGAATTAATCAGAGGATTGGCGGACAGCGAGAACAGCTTACCATTTAATACCGTGACCCCAATTTCATAGAAAAGCCGTAAAGCAGTGTCTCTTAAAATGGGTGACCTGTTCAAGGTTTCATCCAAACTTTGGTCTTTAAAAACTTCGTCCCAAAGCACCAATCTACCCCAAGATTGCTCTAGATTGAAGATATCTTTTGGATTTTGATCTATAGTCGAGCATGCCGATACGGTAGCCTTCAACAGATGCAGACAACGATTGTAAATCTTGCTGCAGGAATATGTCGATGTAGTCTGATCCATATTGCCGACACAGAAGATTGTCAACGTTGTTGATGAGAAAGAAACAATATAGAGGCTCCAATGGTTATCAATGTTATTGCATAACCTACGGCAAATTTGAGCCCAGTGCGAATTCGGGAACTAAATGAGTGTAAGCAGGCTGAGACTACTAAAATTACCTATGTTTCGCCGCATGGCCCCTTGCATGCGGCCCGGACCGCGCCACCACAATAACCGGTAATGACTGGCAAATAATGGCGCGTTTAAAACCGCGCGGGTATCCGTAACCCCTTGACCTTCCTTCAGCAGAATCAAACATATCGACAGTACCAGTTATGAGCCTATACTTTTGAGGTTGTCGGGTCTGCCACGTTTGGGACAGCAAGCGCCCAACTTCCGCTTTGACGACATTGGCGGAAGAATAGTGTGGTCGTTTCTGTAACTGTTGCAAGTTCTGGTCGCGGCCCATTATTGTAAACGCTAAGGCTTGTAATCAAATGAAATGGGGTGGGTCAGCAGTCTGGAGCCTCCACCTGACGCATTTGGAGCAATGGGGCGATGCTTTAATTAATCCATTAAGTTATTGCAGCATGAGAACTGTGACCACAGGATTGCCCACCTAAGTCCTTCGATATTCTCGCTTCCAGTCTTTGTTGTTCTCAGACTAACTCAATAATGTCTGGCGCCGAAGCTGTTGTGGGTTTGATTCTCGGCATAATCCCCCTTATAATCTCAGTCGCTGAATATTACCAATCTACGAGCATTGTACTCTACCGTTGGAAGGAATACGATACGGAGGCCAAACGACTTAGCGAGGAGTTATATTGTCAGGAATGTATCTTCCGCAACGAGATTGATATTTTACTGAGTTCAGTCACGGGCTGGGATTTAATCGAGTCTCACCGAAGACTGGAATCTGGACACGATCAGAAATGGGTTACGGATGATTTAAAGGCGAAGTTTGGGAGCTATCTCGGCGAAGATAATGGCGCTGCGGTGTCGACAACAATCAAAGCGATTCAGCGGGAGTTGAAATATCTGAAAACTAAGATTGAGACGTTGAGGGGGTCCTTTGAAAACACATCCGTAAGTTAACATTGAAATTCCGCTTTCAGCTGCACCTAGCCATAGTGCAGTACTAACTCTCATACAGATAACAAGGGCTGATATGACTGCTACAAAAATCTCGATCTCTGCAGCAAAGGCGAGATTAGGGTTCAGTTTCTCCGGTCAACAATTCAAGAAAAGGCTCTCGGACCTAATCGAGCATAATAATACGCTTCAATCAATTTTGGCCCAGGTCCAGCGAATGCGCAACACAACCGTTCAAGCTACCCTAGATTCGGCCCCTTCGGGGGTCACCCGAAATCCTCACACTCGCCTCGTGGCAATGAGGGTTTACAATTCTCTTCAGCATGCGTGTAATGCCCATAATGGGCATTTTGTATATTTGAGCTTAGAGGACTTTCAGATTCAAAGCCGCAACAACCCTCTCTCAGCTGGGATTAACGTGGGTCTACAGCCCACAACAGACACCCATAACACCTTGATTGAGCCACCAATCCGCTTCGTCATGCAGTCGTTTGGTTCTCGGGGAAAGAATTCCACACCGGCAACTTTCGTACGCGAAGATGAACAAGACAGAACAGAGCCAAAATGGACGTCCAAACCAAAAAGGAAGCTGGATCCACTACCAATAGACGGCAAAGAAAACAAGAAGCTCAAGCATGAAGAGGCTGTCGGAGAAACCGTCCTTTCTGACGTTGAAGAAAGCAGTTTCCCCGATATCCAAATGCTCGACATCGGACAAGGTATCCTCCGTAGCTTAGAAGAAAATCGTATTTCGATGGATCTTGCCGTAAAACGGGATTTCTGTAAGCAGATTGGACGCTATCAGAATCTTCCACCACTACATGAGATAGGATGTCTAAATTATCCTGAACTTCGAGTCTACTCTCCGCGAGAACCTGCATCCTGCCAATTCCCGCGGTCATTATCAGATCTGTTTCTGCAACCACCAGAGGACAACTATGCGGTAGGACTACGTCCGCACGAAATTCTCCACCTGGCGAAGCGAGCCGCTTTGGCACTTCTTCACTTCCATCGAACGCCACTGCTAACACCTGACTGGTCTGGTAAAAACATAGTTTTCTTCGATACAGACAAAAGTACTTGGTACAAGCAACCCCACCTAAAAGTCAACACCGACTCCAGAGCCGAAAATCAACCAAGTACAAGCACGGCTGTTCGATGTATTCGGAATCCATATACTTTCAGTCTTGGTTGTCTATTGATCGAGCTGGCTCATCAAAGCCCATTGAGTGATCTCCAGGAGCCAGATGACATAGTAGATGGCGAAGATGGCCAAGAAACGAGATTCAACATCTCCAGCAGAGTCAGCAAGTCTATCTTTATGAAGCTTGGAACAGACTATAGGACGGTGGTTCGACAGTGTATACATTGCGATTTTGGAAAAGATAATGATTTGGAAAACCCCGCACTGCAGGCTGCTTTTGAGAGAGATGTGGTTTCTGTTCTAGAGAGATTAGAAAGCAAATATTAAGCTTTATTTGGGGGAAGAACTGTTTTATCCAAAAATAATATAGTTTGAATTATCTATAATTTTTGTCTTCCTTCCTATTCAAAGTAAAACTTTCCTGATCCTTTTATAGTATATCTTTAGTGATTCTGTTACTTTCTTATAACCTTTGCTTCTACAACATGAATCTTGGATCTTAATCCTGAGATTCAATACAACATAGATGTGAGGTAGTCAGGGGGACACTTTACGACCTCCACCACGTCTCTGCTTTGATTCTCTCAGCATGTATTCTATCCTGGAGCAGTATTCCGCTTGGCCTGGCCATGAGTAGAATTTTGAGAGTTCGGGGCTTAATACTACGTATACCCCTTTCGAAAAAGCACCGGGAAGATGCTATTGCTATGTTCCGGACCGTCGCAGATGTCTTCGTCTACACTTTTCCAGAACGACCAAAGTATAATAAACAAGTTAGGATAGACGAGACACTAGTTTACCTTCTGACCTCAATCACTCACAAGGGGTGCCAGTTAGCGAACAGCTGAAGAAAACGAGGCGAAAATATTGCGAGAAGACCATAGGGTAGGAAGTAAAGAAGAGCTAATATCTCAGCAAAAAGAATTACTAAAGTACGGAATAATTTAACGTGGAGAGATGTGAATACTCCGACTACGGGAGTGAGGAATAAGCGGGCAAGGGATACAAGGAGAAGTGGGAACCTCCTTTCAAGGCCTTAAAGCGTTACTAAGTTAAAAATGTTAAGAGGGAAGCTTGTTTTGTAGTTTTCATAACGCGATATAGATATATTATTTTTAGGCGATTCGAAGATGGCGATTACGAAAGAGCAATCAAAAATTGCATCTTTGGTGGGCATCTTGCTATATTGGCCAAATTAAATTTGGTGGCCAACAAGTCGATTCTTGGGCCAAAATGCCACTGGTCGAGTGAATCGGCGCAGGGCGGGCAAACGCAGAAAGTCATGTCCCGGAGCAATTTAATACGGTCAATTCTTGTGACTTTTCCGAAGGCGTTAACTGAACAGAAGACAGATAGATTTGCAGCTCCTACAGCTGTGGACTGAGGCTCTATGTTCGCCCACCCAGTAAGAGGCTTATAGTCGCTATTCGTGCATATTCATTCTGACTAGTTTCAGCTAGCTGGCTTGCCAGAGCATTCCGTTCGATGGTGGGCTCGGGATGGGACCAGTCTCAGGCTTCTACAAGCATGCGGCAGCTGGAGGCTTTTGAATGGCCACAGTCGATGCAGTGTAACCGTCATACGGTTAAAGGAGCCGAACGAGTCATCGGAGTCAGCAGACTCCAGGTTGAAATTGGGCGCTGATCCCTATATCGTACCCCGCACTCGACGATGAAATGCAACACTCTCTGTGCTCTAGTTTCACTCCTTCTCGCGATCCTTCTTTCAACAGACATGTTTGAAAGCAGTTATAAATGCTCTCTTTCAGGTCATTTGCTTCATCTTCACACTCTATATTGGCAATTTGCGCGTTGAAGTGAGCGTTGAAATGAGCTCAAGGTCAGACATGAAGGAGTTATCTTATTCTAGCAACAAAAACCTAACATGTAAGGCATCAATTCCGCAGAACCAAAAATGCTAAAGCACCCTTACCAAGCCTACCTTTCGCCGCTTTTAAAGCCCAGCAAAATAACTTAGAAAAATTAGATTATCAGCGCAAAGTGTAATTGATCGCACAACACAACCACAATATTTTGAAAATTTGAAAGTACCATTGTAATCGCAAGGTTAAGGCTTAAAAGAATTAATTGTTTAATTATTAATTCTGTCGAATTGAAATGCGTAGTGTAAAGATAAATTAAAAGCGATGCGAGGGTAAGACCCGCTTGTTAAAGTAGCCGGCCTTACGAGCCTTATGGCGAAAGTCTGTGTTTTTAGCGACATTTTCAGGTATCGCAAAACTAACGCCAACTATTTCACCTTACAATTTCTCGACAACTATAAATTTAATCTGTGTATAATATTAGCGCATATAATACAAGAAGCCAGAATGGGTTTACAAGGCTTTTAAATCCAAATCCAAATATAAAATATACGGGTTCAAAAAAGTTATAGGGCTCGTTTCTTAGCGAAATGCCCCAGAAACACAGACTTTCGCCATAAGGCTCGTTAGCAAAATTTCTCGCTTAAGTGGCTGGGATAGGGGCTTGATTGGTCCTGTTTTGTTGCCAGAATAAGATTACCCGAATAATGAGGTAAGACTACTGACTGGCCAGGAACACGTTATTCCAGTCGAGGAGAATAAATTTCGTATTCTTCGCCGTTTACTTCATTTAACTTCCAGGCAGTTTGTATCACAGATGAAGCGCTTGCAAGGATGATGAACAGAGAGAAGAAGAACAAGGCCGTCAATCTAAATGCTGCTGTTGGCTATAAACATGGCGTCTAAAAATAGATTGAAACAACATTGAGCCAATTGAACAATCCAAATTGCTCGTCTGATGGTCTTTCTCGATCTCTAATTCCTAATACCTCCATCTTCCATTAATATCACGAAAGATCCACTACAAACCCGTAAGATTGGCTCACCCCAGGAGTATCAACATTGTAATCCCCTGGTCTCGCTTGTTCAAAATACGAAACACAATACCAACTCTGAGTTGCATCCATATACTGCAGATTGAAATGTGTAGTAGTTAGAAGCTCCAGAAAAGGTTGGGCAGGCATTGACCGCCGTACATATGCTCTGCGTGGTAATCAGTGGAGGTCGAAATTTAAAAAAAATATGAAACATCTTACGTCTGTGCCTGGGTATGTACTAGTGAGAGGAGCAAAAGCCAAGATGAACTCTATAGGAGAGATGACCCCTAATCCCTGTAACACCCCTGTATCAGCTATCCCAAAGCGTTAAGTGTTCTCAAGAAGTAAGGTGGGGGTCCAATTTTGTATCAACTCTTCTTTAAATAAGGGATAGTTATAAATATAGTTATAGTAATGAAATAGCAAAGCAAAAGCTATAACTATACTAGCACTTGACCCCTATCCCCCATTGTTAAGGGGCCTGATTTCTTCACATTTTTGCTGAAACCCGTACTTTCTTGTGTACCATCTCGCGACCCTTCCCGTTCCCGGTTCGCTACGTATAAGAAGCACGGCCATTACTACTTGGTCTTGCGTTTCCATTACGCTCGCTTAAAAGTATATCCTCAATCACCCGCATAGACCCTCCCATGAAGCACCCCTTAAAACACCCAGCCACAACTCGCAAATAAGCCACGATTACCGAGAATACCTAAAGCTCCCAAAGCTTCCAGGAGCCAGCAATGCCAGGAGCCAGCAACGCCCACGAACCTGCAATACCTAGGAGCCAGCAACGCCAGGAGCCAGCAATGCCAGGAGCTAGTAACGCCCACAAACTTGCAATACTTAAGAACCACTAACGCCAGGTGCTAACAACGCCCATGAAGCTGCAATACCCAGGAGCCAGTAACGCCCACGAACTTGCAGTACCTAGGAGCCAACAACGCCAGGAGCCAGCAACGCCCACGAACTTGCAGTATCTAGGAGCCAGCAACGCCAGGAGCTAGCAACGCCCACGAACTTGCAATATCTAAGAGCCAGCAACGCCCACGAACCTGCAATATCTAGGAGCCAGTAACGCCAGGAGCCTTAACGTCAAGAACGGAACGAGGATCCAGGAACAAAACGCCAGGAACGAGGAGTAAAACGCCCAGCAAGTAACAAGCACAATATCCAAGAACGAGGATCCAAGAACAAAACGCCCAGCAAGCAGCAAGCACAACACCTAGGAACGAGGAGCCAGGAACAAAACGCCCACCAAGCAGCGAGCACAATACCCAGCAGATATAACGCCCTTTAGCACTTTAAGGTAATAACCTACAAGCCCTGCTCTCTATAACATGGCCTGTAGTATGGCCTGTAATATTCCCACTGCGCCAGCACTCCCAGAACTCGTGCTCGCCGCTAGTTGCCTGTATTGTCGGGGTTGAGTGTAAGGAATCCGACATATTGCACAAGATAAGTGTGTCCACGTTGTCGACCGAGACTGTTGTGCATGCTGGAGTTGCTAAGGGCCCGTTTGGAAGATTTTCTCACTACGGATACCAGTATTTCGATACTAGTATTCAAATACCAGTATTCGAATACTCACGAATACTAGTATTCGTTAATTTAGGTCCGTTTGGCAAAAATCGAATATTGAGTAATATTCTAATTTCGGAGGTTTCAAAATAACCTCCGCTAGCCTCAATCCTTCAGCCTCATTAATTTAATTAATACAAAATTCGATCAGTTCGCTAAATATTTCGAACGATATACGTAATTGCTCTTGATATCGACGTGAATTGTTACAAAGCAGGAGATTTTTAGTTTTATGGGAGCCTCTCCAAGGTGAGGTTCTTATCGGAATTTTATCGCAATACGTAATCTTCCAGTAATCGGCGTTATTTAGAGCGATTTGGGTAACAGTCAGCTCGAATTCAGCGTTGAACTCGGCCCAGAACACGTTATCTGAAGTTGTGGATAGCATAATTAAATATAATCATATTACAGTGCACATAATCTCTAAAAAGTGTACGTTTTTAGTGCTTATGGTGGCGTTTAAGCGAGTATTTGAAAAAGTGCAACTAAGAACTCACCTCTTAGGGCCCGTTTGGATGCGATACTCGTTACGGATACTGGTATTTCGATACCAGTATCGAAATACCAGTATTCGAATATTAACAAATACTGGTATTCGTATTATTTAGGTCCGTTTGGCAAAAATCGAATACTGAGTAATATCTTAATTACGGAGGTTTCAGAACAACCTCCACTAGCCTGTTAAGCCTTAATCTTTCAGCCTCATTAATCTTATTAATTTATCCTTCATACCTTGTGAATTGATCTTAATACTTTTATCGTATAACTGATTATTACGATACCGCGCCCAAAACGAATTCTTCCAGTAAAAAGGGTCCTGCCAGGCTCTTTTTTAATAGAATAGCCCGAGCAACTAGAGGTTATTCTTATTGATATTATGCGACGATATTCAAAGCGATTTGGGTAACAGTTAACTCGAATTCGGCGCCGAACTCGGCCCAGAACACGTTATCTGAAGTCGTGGATGGCATAATTAAGTTATGTTTTTGTGAAGTGCGCATAAGCTCTGAAAACTCTGCATTTTTAGTGCTTATGGTAGCGTTTAGGCGAGTATCCTAAACCCAGTTTCGACGAACTCACCTATTACAGGTGAGTTCGCGGATACTGAGATTAGTATGGGACGAATACTCGGTATCCGAATACCAGTTTTCAAATACTAGTATTCGAAAATACCCAAACGCGCTTTTCGTAATATCCGAAAACTAGTACTCGAAGACTGGTCTAAAATACCAGTATCCGTGGTGTCCAAACGGGCCCTTACAGGTGAGTTCTAGAATACTGGAATTTGTATGGGGACGAATACTCAGTATTTGAATACCAGTATTCGTTGTCAGTATTCGAAAAAAGGCCAAACGCGATTTTCGAAATATCCGAAAACTAGTATTCGGATACTGCTACAAATACTGGTATCCGGAGGCTGCCAAACGGGCCCTAACACGCTTGTATAAGAAGTCGAAGTCACCACTTGGGTTGTAGTTATAGTGGTAGTTTCGCTGGTAACTGCAGTCGTTGATGTCAAGAAGATTAGAGTGGCGGTATTTGTCTACTGATAGAGAAGATTAGCTGAGAGCCTTTGTTTCATTGTATGCCATGGTTGTGTCGGGACTGAAGTGGAGATAATATACAATAGTAACCGTTACTTTTTTCATTGGTGCAGCAGCCGTGACTGTAGTGTGTTTTGCTCCGACACAAGTGCAAGCGCTCGAATAACGGACCGCACCGGAGCAGGTAGAAGCGTAGGCGGGAATTTTGTTTGGCACTTTGGTAGCTTGTCTGTTGTCTGCTGGAGGGGGAGCTTTGCGTCCTCTCACTTCTCTTTTGCGCCCCCACCTTCGGAATTGGAGGTAGGGACAATGGTCAGTGTGCTACCAGAAACTGCCGTTGTCGATGATTGAACGATGGTGACAGTACCACTGCAGTTCACTTATTAGTCTTGCGATTATATTGCTAGCATATTTAGCTCAAGACCTACGTATCAGTGGTTGAAATCAGCACGGTTTCACTAATTGTAGTTTTAATGACTTTGGTTTTCGTCACGGACATTGTTACTGTAGGAGGAGTGAAAGTTGTACGGAAATACGACGCGCAATCGGCACTCTCGGAGCGAGTGGGAACTGCACTTACTATGACAGCTAAAAAAAAATTAGACTTCAAGTCAATTGCACAATAAGACTCAATACCTCGAAGGCAGTTGTCTTGGCGGCATGCTGCTGTTGCTCCTACTCCAGTCCCCGCCACGGTTGCTAAAAGCAGAGGAATGTAATCAAACAACATGTTTTCGAAAAGACTGAGTTGCTGAGATGTGCATAAAAGAAGACTAAATTCACGAAAAGACTAGACTTGGGAGAGGAACGAGCTACATCTTATGGCTGCAGTCTAGATACTGGAAAAGAAGCTTGGCAAGTTGGCAGCTAGTAGGGGCGAGGTTGATCTTTGCCAAGGCCTTAGGAGTTAGCAATGGTTTGACCTTACAAGCATGATTGGCGCCCACGAGGTGTCCTGGAAGTCTGTTTGCATGACCATCGCTAAAGAAGCCTTACGCATTGGGTCTGTAGCCTTCACTGCTACATACTGTAACCTTTGATATTTACCTTTGGCTGTTAAGTCGAGGGAACAGCACCAGTATTGGCGTTTTGGATATCTGATTGGCCTTTACATGGATGATTTAACCCCGCGTACGGCTGAGAATAGTGGGCTGTTGATCGTCCTCAGCTTCCCGTCCCAGAATCGGGAAGAGCGGGGCGGGAATGCGGGTCGAAGAGGCCTAATCAGTTCATCTAGACCTGTGAGACTTCTGCATCTGGTGATGCAGCCAGCCACAGACCTCATGATGCGTTGCTGGCAGAATATTGAAAAGAGAAAATGTGTGTCTCTTTGCGAAAAAAGCCAGGGATCTCCGACAAACAAGGATTTAATTTGACAGTTTGATTTTGAATCTAAGTTCCTGGTATTGTAGGTTACGGGACATGGTAAGTTTTACATAGAATTCTGCGAATGCACACGAGAAGCTAGGTGTTTGTGTTGTTTTCCCCCTTAGTGAGAAATATTAGACTAATAGTAATGCTGCCAGTATACCGCTATAGATTGAAAAAACGGACCAGCTCAACGCTCCAATATCAAGTCTATATTTTAGTACATTTCTCGTAAGAATGAGATCTAAGTTTCTAGAATTTTGTTATAAGATCCTCTATCAAGAATTTAGGATCAAGTTCCGAGACGTCCGTAAGCATTATATTAAGAGATTCCGCTTTTCTTCGCAGTGATGGGCGGTCTAGGTTTCGAGCTCTCGGATTTTAATACACGGGGATCCTACGTCGAGTGTGCTATATTGCGAGCAAAGCTGATCCACCATTACTGGGATTTATAAAGCAATCTGTGATTCAGCACTAACCGCCTAAGAACGCTCCTCCTCTCTCAAACTACCAAATATCAGAATTCTCATAGTACTCTAGGGCTCGGCTCGCTATCTTTCGTCTCCAACACTGATTCTATCATTGTTCAAACATTGTCTCAGACCTAGAAGTATGCACTTCTCCATATTCTTCAAGTCGAAGTCTACTCCTACGATCCCCAAGTTCGTCTTCTTTCGTGGCTCCATATTTGATAATTTGACCTTTGACATTATGGACGAGAGCCTCAACAGTATCGTTCGAATTGCAGTTTGCAAGTAGTGGAGCCTCAAAGGCCTTTGCTGTTTCCAGTGGGGAGAGCGTAGTTCGGCGACCAATCTTCCACCAGCCTCTTAGTCTATGTCGCCAGAAATCAGTTGTTTGTCATCATATAAAGTCTTGACTATGCCCGACTTCCCAGATCTAAAACTCAGGGTGTCAAATTTATTAAAAGGAAACTTACGTTGGCATAACGCTGAGAATTGCCAAAATGATCACGGCCATGGCGCCTCTAAGGTATGTATACCTTGAGACATAGTAGTTCTCATTGAAAACGTAGGTAGCTGAGACGTTTCTCACGCTTGTGTACATTTTACCACCAAGTACAATTGGAGCAACGAGTGTTGCATTCGTTGCAGCGCTCAAACCAAGTCGAAACATGATCCCATGATATGCAGCCAGGGTGTCCGGTATAGGACCACGCCATACGTAGCCCGCGAATTGCATAACATCCCAATCAGAATTTATGGCATGTGAACATGCAAAGGAGTTCAGGCCATATAAGCTGAAGAGAGCAAGAGCGCCGTTGGCAATCATAGACACATTTGCATAAAATGGACCTTCCGTAGGGATTAAACCAAAGTCGTTGATATTACCGATGAGGCTAAACCCTCCGAGAGTAGTAGGCCCTGTATCTATATAATTCGGAGGTGTGCTGGCGATTGGTAGATCATATAGAACTTCAGGAATTGTGCCAGTCGGCAAAGTCAAACTGACTATATTATTCACTATTTGAAGTGGATATGAAACCATGGCTAAAGAGAGACTGCAAACCCGGTTGACGAAGAGGAGTGGAGTGACGGTATTAATCGCCCAGCCCGCTGACAAGGTAAGATACTCGTATGATCTATTTTGGGAAATGCCATCGTAACCATCTGGAGATTGTGCCAGCCAAGTGGTGTTGGCAGTGAACTGCGGTTTGGTGTCACCACCTTGATATTCCACCCCAACCTCCCATGTTGTATTTGTATCTGGAACGCATGACACCTTGAAGCCAATACCTGATACGTTGACTGTGCAACCTCCTGGGCAACCGTCAAAGCCGTTAGTAATTGGATTACGGTTCGTGTAATCGTTAAAGACGCTCGAAAAGGTACTAGAAGGGGTGGTTGGCTTCCTGAACTCCCCTGTTACATCAGCCGTGTATCCCGAAGGAA
This sequence comes from Hyaloscypha hepaticicola, assembly GCA_002865625.1. Lineage (NCBI taxonomy): Eukaryota > Fungi > Ascomycota > Leotiomycetes > Helotiales > Hyaloscyphaceae > Hyaloscypha > Hyaloscypha hepaticicola. The sequence goes on along the minus strand of KZ613502.1, from coordinate 376,406 downwards.
GGTCCACTGCAAGCGCAGCTTGCAGTGACACTGGTTTGGACATTTTTCTGGTTGAAATGGTGGATGCTTGCTGAATGAAAGGACTCTCGGCGATAGCAGCAAGTGTAACAATTAACTTTGCAATGGACAAGAAGCTGAACCGACGTCCAGCTGTCATCGCGGTCCATATACTGTTGCCATGGTCCCAGTAGCGATGTGTCTCATCTAGAGGCGCGCCTTCAAGCACTTTCCGCCACCACGATACATTAAGGCCGCTTGCAAGAGAGAAGCTTAAGCAAGCGGTTGATATGGATGATAAGATGGCGAGGACAACAGAAGGAGCGACGCGCCAGCTTGTGACTGCGTCACCGTTAGAGACCACGAGAAGTATCGCACTGGTAATTGTTGAGCATAATACAACCAATAAGCTTCCGACTCCAACCCAGGGAACATTGCGAAGGTAACCTGTCCGCCATAGCTTTCCACGAGGAGGTCGATTTGGTGGGGCAATCAACGATTCTTGGCCACTATCTTCGGCCGTGGTCCAGCTTCGTTGAGCATGCTCGTATGGACCAGAGGATAGGTGTCGAGTTGGTCTCTGCGTCCAAAACAAGGAATGGTTCTGATCATGCGCAGGTGGCGAGAGAATCTGGTAAGTTTCACTGCTAAACGAGCTGGAAGCTGGCAGCGGTTTACGTCTTGGACGCTTCGTGTCAGGCTCAGTCTAGTCAACGATTTGCTCATCCGGTACTCGAAGCCTTGTTCGCACAACCTGTGTGCTAAACTCCAACCCTAAATAAGAAATTAATGCGCTTTCCTCGTACGGAGTCCAGACAATGAAATCTAAACCTGATCTCTAATTCATATTCTAGGATGACATTTGCTATGGCCTAGTTACGAATTTGGCCAGTCACGAATTTTTTAATAACTTCTTAAGTTTATAAGTTATTTAAATAAAGCTTAACTTATATTATTAGATTTATTATAATTAATTCTAAAAATAGAGCTTTCTTATTAAGATATATTAAGTTTTGTATAAATAAGCATTTTTTAAATCTTTAAATATAAATTATTTAAAAATTATTAATATATTATAAAAAAAATTATATTTGAATAGTTTAATTAAAACGCTATTGAAATATGAAATTATTTTATAAAATGCTTTTATAATTATTTAATAATTTAATTTTTAAAGTAAGTGACTTAGAAATTAAGCAAAAAATTCGTGACTGGCACATGCACTATTCGTGAATGCGAAATCACCATACAAAATTCGCGAAATAGCATAGTGCCATTCGTGAATGGCCGAATTCCTGATTGGGCCAGAGCAAATTTTCTCCCTTTTCAACCAGGTGGAACGCACTTTCAACAAATATCACGTTACTTCGTCTAATATACCCAATGCAGACTGCTAGCCTTTCACACTCTTCGATTTCACCCTTCATGACTATTGTGAAGGGACCAGCATACTCAAGATGCGGATCATGCATCATATTATTCCTACTATTAAATCGTGTTGCGTCAGTAGTTGTTGGATGGACGAAGTTGATAATCATGTAAGCTGACAGGAATAGGAGGAGCAATGATGAAACTCGCTTCTGCAGGTCACGGCCAATGAGACTGGCGGCTATTTTTACCCCCTTAATAACCTCTTTGAGAACATAACAAACGATCCTTGTGATTCGGAAATAGATGTCTGCTAGTACATCTCGTTGTACAGGTCTCGCCACCACCGTCTTAGTTTCTGAACTGCTCGCGCTTCTCCACTGGACGGAGCACACGTCGGATATACACGCAAGCAAGATTCTTAAGCTTATACGATTGAACCTGAAGTCTAAAATTGGTTCGATCCCGCAGATTGAGCTTTTACTGTCTTCCTGGAGGAGCCGACAACTGTTTGTTCCGAGAATAAACTTTCTGGAAACTTGAGCCTCCTGTTTTCTCATCCTAGCCGACAATTGAAAATAGAATTGTACCTCAAACACTGCCTCTTTTGATGATGGCATCAGAGGGCTGATTTGGAATTCAAGTGAGGAAGAATTGGTATATAAGCAGCAAAATCTCTGAAAATGACACCATCATCAAAGTCATCTTCTTTCTCATATTTGATTATCCTACTTCCAACAACAAAATTCACCTTCACTACCCAGTTAGACACTTTGAATTTCTTTGATCAAGATGAAGTTCTCCACCAGCATCATTATCGCTCTCGCCGGCAGTCTCGTTGCTGCATCTCCCATTTCCCTGTCCAAACGCCAAGCTAACCCAGATGGGGTCCTCGCAACGATAAACGCATGGTTGAACGATATTTCTGTAAGTAGTCCTCCATGTCTCGGTAATGTTATGACATCAAACTGCTTTTCGATTGCCAATTCTCCTAGCAGTGCTACAAACGCTAATTTCTACCTTCCGCCCTCTAGAGAGTCAACGCCTTCCTGAATACCCTTGCCAATGACGATCCGAACGCCGTCTCTGATGGCCAGATGGCCTTCAATTTCGCAAGCGATGAACCAAACCAGCTGGCGGCTCTGAGTGGCGCTCTCGCATCCGACGACACTGCAGGACAGAATGCTGCTTCTATACTTGGTCAAGTTTTCCCGGGGGTGCCAGCTGCATTTCAAGCTATTGCAAACAGTGGCGGTGATCAAAGCATAGTCTCTCAGCAGGTGGCTACTATCAATTCACTTAGGTCAGTGGACATCTTATCCCTCCATGTATGGCAAATAAGGAGAATGAGAAAAATTACGGATGCTAATGTGAGCGTTGTTGTTTTAGGTGTTTGACTGTTTTGCCACAAATCGGGATATTGTTCAATGCGGCGGCAGCAGACAATGGACTGGGGCCACAAGCTACTCCTACTGGACCTTTAGTCTGCCCAAACCCACCTACATTTGCTTGAAATATGGCCACCAGTGCGTCGATGTTATTATTTGGGTCGCATTGGAAATATAGCGGTTGATTTTTGGAATTTTATGGCGTTCATCATTTATTCGACAGTCAGAGGCACATTCTCTTAGAAACAAAGGCATCCAGTAACCCATTTATATCTCCTTCATTCGCGTATGCGTAGCAGATCTTGCCCGTCAACGAATCCGCCACTATTGGTTGTCAGAATTCGTGCTGCAAAGCTGCGTTTCAATGTAGTGTAACTTATGGAATATTTGTAAAGTGACAAGCCACTACTTTTCAGATTGTTCCTCAGATCAGGGAACATTCAAAGAAGCAAAATGGCAGTTATGCTCTAAATGTCCCTCGAGTTATAGTACATTGAAAACTAGTATTCCGTCGCGCTTTCTGACAACCATTGGTGCGCTGTAGCGCATCTTGAATTCGAACTCCAGCGTGAATCGTACAAATAGGTTGACAAATGGCCAACCTATAAATAGAACTTTTGGTAATATTTCTCCCGAGAATCAGTAGGAACCGTTCCAGGGATGAGAGCTATGGTGCTGATCATAGATCGAAGCACTGATGGCTCATTTCGTCCTTTAGACATATTTCATCTCTTGAATCGCAAAGTGGTTTAAGTCTGGTGAGGAGCAACTGATGAGACTAGTGTGAGATCTAGGAAATAAAGGGTACCCTTTTTATAGGTGGGAACTTTGGACCTAGTTCCCACACTCTATCTAAAGTCAATGCTGAGATAGATTCTTTGGATAGATACCATATTCAATAACATGATATCAAAATACTCATCATTTTCCTTCACTAAAAATTATAGGAGCGATCTCCTTTGAAAAAGAAGGTTCAAAACGACGGGTTCAATTGCCTCAAGTTATGAATTCCAGAAATCTCAAATGTCTAGCGATATCGCAATTTCTCATCTATAAGAATACATCACTACTTGGTCACTAATAATAACAGGCTCTCACCGCCTCAAGATCAAGTTATCAACTGCGAACATCAACTAGGACAATAGATACTCTGTAGCCGTCTCGCCGACCAAACACGTCCCAGCAGCAACCTGCCTCGTCTGCGAATAAGTCCACCCACTGGGTACAGCACAAGCCCAGAGGCCGTTCGCGGGCTGTCTCAAATGATACGACGGTGCCGTCACCTGTCCAATCACACATTCAGAGCCCGGAATCCCCAGCCCGGCTTGAATCTGATCATACGTAAACCCGTTATAGGTCCCTGGCCCACAGGCCCAGAGTCCGTCAACTGGCTTTCTCAAGTGATAGGCTATGCCCTGCGTGCTGCCAATCGTGCACTCTGAATCCAGCTCGAGTTTGTCGTATACGAAGCCGATGAGCTGGGTGCATGACCAGAGGTTGTCAACTGGAGCTCTAAGATGATACATCGCTCCAGGTCCTGAGAGCGTGCAAAGAATTGTTGATTGTGCGAAGTCGTAAACGAAGCCGTTCCAGGTCCCTGGTCCACATGCCATCAGACCGTCGACGGGTTTTCTGAGCCTATATTGGATGGTGGGTACTCCGGTGGGCGAGCATGCCGTGGAAGTATTGACGCGGTCGTAGATGTGGCCTAATACTTGGAGGCATGCCCACTGGTTGTCGGTGGGTAGGAATATGTGGTAGTACGGGTTTGAGCCGGCGCCGCAAGTGCCGGTTACTTTGACGACTTGGTCGTAGGTGTAGCCGTCTGGAATGGTGCAGGACCAGATTGCTGCCGGATTTTTAGCTCTTGTGTACTTTTATATGGTTGTGGGAGGGAGAGAAAAGAGCGTACCTTGAGCATATGCTGTTAAGGGGAGCAAAGCAGAGACGAAAAATGAAGTAAAAATCTTCATATTGAGGCTGATTGATCGAACTCGCAGTTCAAAGGTTTCTGTACTCGTAGTGTAGGATAAAGAAGGGAGAAGAGTCGGAAATAATGAAGTATTGAAAAGTGAAAACTGAGGAAGAACAAGCAATACTTATAAGTAAAGTAAAAGAATAGGGGTAGTCGAGGCAAATCGGCTTCTATTACGAGAAAATGCAGCTGGAACAGAACATAGCGTTCAGCTTCAATTCCGGAGCCTTCATGCCACCACGTGAGGTTGCTTGTTGTGTCGCAGCGCCATAAACGTCTCCGATGATGTACATGGCGGGCCCAAACTGATGCACCCTGCGAGACATCGTGAGGCAAAATCTCTGAGGAAGACAGTACAAAAAACTATGTAGAGGGGGGCTGAGGTGGGAGCCGCAGTAGTGAGACATTGAAAATGGGGCTGAAGAATGACTAGAACCTTAATATAAGACATTACCAACCAGGCACCCATCGGCAATTCCGCCGGATACGAAAGTGGAGGACCTGATGGGTGTAACCTCATGACATACAGAATTGTAAAGACATGTCAAGGTTGGGCGCTAACGGCGGAAGGTTGAGTGTGGATGGTTGGCACGAAAGAATTAGGCGGCGAGGGGTGGTATGACCGCTCGACAGCACCTGCACCGAAACGGCTCACGATGAGGTTAAGCAACGCTTTACCACACATTACGTAGGCCCTGTTTATGAGCTGCACTCAGAATGGGAATGTAGAATAGTGATCGAATTTCTTCGTGCGGGGTCATTTGGGCAGGGCATAGCGCATTCGGGCTTGGCGGTCCGCTGTCTAGAATATCTCACCTTGTCCAGCCTTTCCAGACCTTGACTTTAGGCTGTTCTCCGGCCGTAGAACCATGGCGGATTGCTTTACAATCCTTACGCCATCAGCTTGCTCATGGAATGCCCCCACTTTTTAAACTGAGGGGTCTAGCACGATGAAGTCGACCGCAGTTTCTGAGATGCAATTGTATGCCGTTCAAATAGAGAGATAATTTGTGCTATTGATTCTAGTACTGGGTAGCGCATTGAGGCATCTCGTCCACTGTGGCCGGCTATCTAGTTTTACGTGGGTGTTTCGGTGCTGGCGCGGGATTGGATCATGGAAGTTATCTAAAACAAAAAAAACCCCCATGGTATCGGAAGCCATATGCTACTAGCGTTACACTACATCTCTTACATGTAGCTTTCCTTGTTTAATGTATCGAGGATACGCGAATGTAGTGGGGTAATTCTAAACCTCGCGTAGAGGTAGCAGGAGATCCTGGTAAAATACACTCAGTATCAAGTGATGGAAAAAGCAATAAACCAAAGATCTAAGGGAGACAGGAGTCACTGATTGTATTTGCTGTGGGATCTTTTATAATGTAGGAGAGAATTGAATAAGCCCATGCTTAGCTCAATTGCTCAATTTGATATCCAAATCTCCACAAAGTGCAAATGATTCCAGTTAGTTTAATTTCATGTTATTAATATTACGTGAATCATTTGCTTATTTCCTCGATTTCTTTTGTGGTGGTGATTTCGGTTCCTGAGCCAGTTCATCCTCGTCGTCGTCTTGAATTAAACGCTTGCCATTGCTGTTCTTGAACTTTTCTTTCGGTGAGACAGATCCTTCTCTAGTGTCAGGTTCCTGTTCTATCTGACTCGTTCCCCGGCTTTCCGTAGTTTCATCTGCCTTACCCTTTCCGGCCCTGCCTAGTGCCTGCTCATTAGCAGTAACAGCGGCTCTAACGGTATTCATTAGAGTTGCCAGCTCGTCCGCTGTCATCTTTATACCCCAAGCAGCTCCGGTAGTGGCTATATGTCTATGGAATCCTATAAACGAAGTCTCCCGATCGAAACTAATGATTTCTGAACCCAAGCTGTCGATGACAGACGTCTCTAGCACCAATTCCTTGTCCAAAATTTCCGATGCATCAGACCAGATCCCACGTTCTTGCTCCTCAGTTCCCAAATCTATCGTCCTCATAGGAAGAGATGCTGTGCGCTGCATGTCCCAACCACGAAGTTGGTCGAAATCGCTCTTCCTGTCACCCTTCGAGGTTAGACCTCTCTTCCGGAGTTGATCCTCGACCTCGTCCCCCTTCCAGTTATAATTCACCGGATTACACGTTATTTTGAAGGAAACAAGGGAAGGTAGATTCCAAGGATGTTCCAAAGTCTGAAGACAGCGCTCGTGTGCCCAGCCTTCTTTGCTGTCAATGGTGCGAACTAAGAACCAATGGCCATCTCGTTCACCGAGGTCAAGGACAAACCTTCCAAACCCAAGTTCGAAGCCATCTTTTACAAACAACGGTAGTTCGTCAGTAGTGAGTGGACCTCCGATCCTATTGAGTGGTATGATAGTGCGGAAGATGCGCAAGGTGTTCTGAGAACCGAGCCACGAATTCATTGAAGCCTGAAATGCAGCAGCAAGTGCTTTTTTCTGCTCGTCATGCTCATTCTTCTTGCCCTTCTTGGATCCCTCGACTTTTAGATTATCGTCTAGGTCTATATGTTCGGCGCCTCTTTCTGCCGGTTTTGGAGCATTTAGATGTAGCCCAATTCGCACGAGGCGTTCGTTTGATATAAAACCTAAACGTTCGTTATTGGCTGTGGCTACGTATATTGAACCCACTGGGACCTGTAGATCAGCCGGCGGTGTAGCCGCGTGGACAAAAGCTCCGACTTCGACACCAATTTGGCCATTCTCTGCGGCTTGGGCTACGATTACTCGCCATGCCCCTCTGGTAATGTATTCTCTCATGAGACGTGCCAAATTCCAGTCCCTGACTACAACACGATGTTCATCATCAGTTATCGCGCCAAATCCTTCCCAATGATTTAGTCGTTCTGCTGCACCTGGAACTACAATGCCCCAGTCACTATCCCTCGTAGCATCATTGGTATTGAGAAGCCAGATGATGGGACGGCCGCCTCCTTCTGCACTTATCATGCTGATCTGGGTTTGATATACAAAGTCACTGTTCCAGCTGTTCGTTTCTGCGTTATGCTTACACCGATATCCCTGTGTTATAACTCCCAATTCAAAATTCGTCCCGTATGTTCTATAATGAACCAGACGTTAGTAATTGATTTTTTGGGGGGTAGAGTCGATGATTAGAAATTCTTCACTAAGTTGAAACTCCTAGTGGCGACTTACTTGTTAGCAGCCTCCAATAGCTGAACCAGGTTAGTGATATCCAAGTCTGTTTTCCTCCACGCATTTGCCATATTCTCCCGCCTGACAGGATCATCTTCATCTAGGCTGAAAATCCCGTAGTTAATCAATTGTTCAGTGACGATATCCCTGTATACCTCGCTATCCAACAGGTTTCGAAAATCTACAAGGGTTGCGTGCTTGATTTTTGGAGTGCCGGGCGCTCGTAGTGCATCTCGCGCATCTCGATAGGCTCTGCATAATGCGCGTAGGCCGCACTCATGGCTCGCACCGCTTGTAGGCGTAGGTGCAAAGCCAAGAGCCAGGTAAGGAAGCAGCAAATGGCGATGTGTCGAATTGGTTTGCGTTGGCGGGGGCTGGTTCATCACTGCTCTGACCGCTGGAGGAATAAATAGCTGAAAACCTCCGTCCTCGGTCGTCTCCCTCTTCTTAGCACTTTTTGGTGGCATTTCTGATGTGCTTCCCCCCGATTCTTCTTTGAAACTTGGCTGAATTATCCTGGCGAAAAAGTTCTGGAGTACTTGTGGAATGCTTTTGAAAAGTGAGAAGAGTAGAAAGAAAACTGAAGCTGATACAAAGCAATTATAATCGAGCAAACCTTGAACTGGAAGGAGCTCCGTTGTAAAGTGAAAGAGACGATTTCTCGATAAAGAAAAAGTGCCCGCAAACAGGACGGCGCGAAAAAAAAAACTTGACAATGTGCTCAGATTAACAAAGGAATTGACACGGGAAATGAGATCCGCTTTCGGCAACAAAGTGTATTGCTTTCTTGAACTCGTAATACAATATCGAAAAATCATACTCGCATTTGCAACTTTGCAAAGTGAAATGGACCGAAGATAAGACAAATCACAATATCCTTAAAACACTAGGAGCGAATTGGATATCTAACCACACAGCATGCATTACTCATCTTATCTACTTCTCTAAGACGCTCAATAGTCCAACAACCATACACAAACACAGTATACAAGTCTCATCCACTTTCTATCTCCTTTCCCCTCAATCATCCCCAGAAGAGAAACGCAGAAATCTCAAATCCGTACACGTCCAGACAGCAAAAGAAAGACATTATCATCAATCATCATCTTCCCAAGCTCTCTCGCTCTCTCACAAATCAGACAAGGTACAGTGAATCCCAAATCCAACATTTCCTACAACTTAATCAAACAGACGATGCTCGCAATGCTCGCTCACTCCATGAATATGATGACTTCAATCCTCTATGTATTGTTGATTTCCGCTTTATGCAACTCGAAGGTAGACCAAATCAGACTTTTGTTCGCTTTTCTGCTTTTGTAATCGAATGTACCACTCGACCCCGCTAAGATGTTGAAGTATGTATGCGCTGAGAATATGCGTGAGACAGGGACCTTAGACAGCAGGCCATTTGTTGCGCAGGCCATCTGCCCAACGAGCATAGAGTACGTCGGCAAGTTGTTTCGTGTGTTCCATGCCGGGAATGACTTGACCTGGCAGGTTGGATAACTTCTCGCGGATGTCTGAGTCGGGCAACATGCTTGATTGACGTTGGCGGTGGGACTTCAGGTGAGGGTTGTTTTGAGCGAGCACTAATTTTGGTCCTGGCTTTTGGGGTGAGACCTGAGGTGTTCCGTCCCGCGTGGAGGTCTTGGATGGTGAGAGTACTGCGGACAGCTTCGAGTCATTCTGGAGCTTTTCCATCACGACCTTGAGTAGCTGGAATTCTCCCTCCGGGTCAACTGCATCAAGAGCGCTCCATGCATCAGCGAGTCGTGATAAGGCCTCTCTCTTGGCTTGGTTTCCAGTCTGCGCATGTAGTTCCTGGAATGCGGGGTCGACGATCTTGTTGAAAACGCGGTGTCCAAGAACCGTTTCCTTGGTCGCTGGTTCGGAGACTGGTGGTCTGTTCTCATCGCGTGTAATCTCTGAAGCGGACACATCTGAATTTACCTGAGCCAAGGTCGAGTTGTCCGAGACTCTTCGGAAGAGACGAACAGTAGATCCGGTGTTGCCAAAACTCATATCGGGTTGAAGTGGTGGTCGTCTCTGACTGCTTGGTTGACGGGATTTGGTCGGGGACGCGAGCTGGGCGATCGAAGGTTGTTTGCGAACCGTGCCTCTCTTCACGGTAGCTGGTGGCGGTGAAGAATACTCAAGTGGTGAGTCCTTCAAATCGAGTCTCTTCATGGCATCCTCTGGACCAGCATGCATTCCTTGACCATTGGCATGGATGACTGATAACTTCCGTCTCTTGGTTGTGTTCTTTCGTATTGGAGCAACGGTCGATACCTTGACGGTATCAAAGACCCATCCATCGGGCTCCTCCTTAGGGATCATCGTGTTTCTGAGATCATTAGACGAGTTGAACCAGGGCATGAGCACTGGACTTACAGTGTCTCTTCGTATAAACGCGGGTGAGAAGGCCTGCTTCGTCCACCATCCCACTCCTGCTTTCTCTCAATCAGTTCTTGCAGAGCCTCTACCTTTCCTGCAGACCGAATGAATTTGTGCTTGAGAAGTTCCTTTGCGGAAGGTCGTCTGTCACAATCCTTGACCAAACATTGCGCGACGAAGTCCTTGAAGTCTTTACTGTAGTTCGGACCTTCTAGTCTTGGTGCAGGCGCCTTCGGGATGTGGAAGAGAACTTTCATGGGATGAATTGATGCATTTGGAGGTTCGCCAGTGACCAATTCTATAGCCGTAATTCCCAGAGACCATATGTCCGCCTTGAAGTCGTATCCGTTTTGTTGAATCACTTCCGGTGCCATCCAGAAAGGAGTGCCGACGAATGTGTTCCGTTGAGATTTTATATTTGTGAGTTGTGCTGCGACACCAAAGTCTGCTAATTTAACCTTACCAGCAGTCGACAGGAGTACGTTTGCAGCCTTGATATCTCTGTGGATCTTGCCTTCGTGGTGAAGGTATTCGAGACCGAGTAGGAGTTCACGGCATATGATTGCGATGTGGGCTTCGTTGAAAGGGCCAGGTTTCAACTGATGATGGTCAGTATAGCTTGTTACAGGCTGGGGTTGGAGTAGATCTCTACCAGATCCAAGCAAGATCCTCCTCCCAAGTACTCCATGACAATCCACAGCTTGTGTCCGCGAAGAAAACTAGCAATATATTGTGTGACGTATGGGCTCGCACATGTGCTCAGCACGGATATTTCTTGTTGAATTTCGAGAATGTCATCTTCGCTTGACTCCAGGTCAATCTATCTTGAATCAGCACTCTGTCAAACAGCAATACATCAGGTACGAACATGCTTAATGGCGACAACTTCTCCAGACTTCTTGTCAATGGCCTTGTATCTATTCCCAGCATCAGCATTGCCAAGAGGGGTAGACTGAGGCCTCTTACACTACGCCAAAGGATCCAGCGCCTTAGGGTTTGTTAGCATGAAGCGCAATCGACGGGATTCGGGCCCACGGAAACTCACCAAGTTCCTCGAGCACCTGGTATTGATGCGCCATTGCCCCTTCTGTAGACATTTTGAAAAATAGCAGAGCACGAACAATGGGTCTTTCAGTGCAATTGAGCAAGAATTACACGCAGGCGCAAGTTGTAAAAGGATGTTGCGGTGTCAATGGGAGTGTGGGTGGAGGATGTTGATATTGCACAAGCTGTGTTGCCGCATCAACAAAGAGCTTGGGCCAAGCGGAGCTGCTGACTGTTTGATCAGAGCAAGTGAACGCTGCGGGTCAATAAAGATAATTTGAAGATGCTCCGCAATTATTCTGCTGCCAGCATGTAAAGAATATCGCTCTATGTGTAGTCCAAGTGAGAATATTCAAAGACGCAGTGATCAGGATCAAGAATGAAATGGTGGCCTAGCTGCAGGTCGAACAAGGTCCCTGGCGGTCTGACCATTGATACAGCCTGATAGCAGTTATCACAAGCGGACCCCTGTTCGTATCAGGGCTGCTAGTGTTGCCCAGCAACGAAAGCGAGGCGGATCAAACGCTCATTGGCTCACCACCCCACCTTGCTTCTCACCACAAACAAACCAACGTCAGACACCTCAACCTTCAATTGCAACGCTGCTGCCAGCATTGCATTCTTATTATTGCTTAGGTATATCCTCTGCAATTCTGCATCTATTTTACCCTCTGAACCTCACCTTCAGCTTTGCGTGACGCGTCGATGTTTTCCTGGAATCGAGTCCCCCAAGGCGCGAATTGAGCGCATCTCGATATCATTACCAGCATGCCAGAACCGCAAGCCCTACCAACACGGTTTCCATGTTGGTGCCGGGCGGTATATAGCTGGGGAGGAGAGGTATGTTTGCGCTGGTTTCAAAGCTTGGATATCTCAAATACTGATGGAGGTATAGTCTAAACGCGATCTTGGATTCGTTGAAGGAGACTTGATAGAATGCCTCAACGCTGGCGATGGATCATGGTGGATGGGCAGATTACGAAGAGACAAGCGAATGATGGGATTGTTTCCTTCAAACTTCGTAGAGGTTCTCGATGACAGTTTTCGACCGGCCAGCAGAGCTTCGAGCCCAATGCCCGAACGGTCACCGAGCCATAGTCCTTTCAATCCACAGCCATCTGTCAAAGCAAAGCCGAAACCCTCTAGAAAGCCTTTCCAGTCATACTCTCAACCAGACACTGCAGCTATCAAACGAGCAGAACTACAAAAGCAAGACAGTCTCTCATCATCTCGAGCACCTTCACCGAATCCTATGAGCATTCACGATAATATTGGCTCCGTGCCTGCTCCTCAAATACGTGGCTATGGATCTCGTGCACCTCCTCCAGCGCAAATTCATAACGAATACGGCTCAAGAACACCATCTCCTGCTCCATACAGACACAATGGCTACGGATCTCGAGTACCGTCTCCAGCTCCATCTTTCCAATACACACATCACTCCCGAGCGGCGTCCCCAGATCCACAATTCGACATCGGCTCCTCTCCACCACCTCCCCCTCCGCCTCATCGAACCGCATATACCCCCCATGGCTCTGGCTCATACAATGCATACGATCGTCGTCACAGTGGCCATCGTACACCCTCACCTTGTCCTCCATCACCTGGAGTCACAGGATTGACCCCTTCTCCCCTTCGGGATGCTATGGATGATGTTATGTCTTCTTTAGCAGATATGGGCCGAGGAACTCAGTCACCAGAGCCAGCCCTTGATCCTTGGTCTCCTGAAGCTTTCGATCAAACATACACAAAGGCGCGACGAAATGCCCCAGTGAGACCACTAACAGCAACGGGGTTTGGAGCACAAAATGGATTTGATGACCATAATCCCAAGCCTTATAGTGGCAGCTCGTATCCTCGTTACGAAGTTGATCAACCTCCCACCCAGTTGAGTAATTATGTGCAACGAATGGAGAATCGACTGAGTAAGATGAACTCGACCAGTCCGCGACCTCCTCCAGATGATGACATGGGACCTGCTGTTCCTCCAAAGACGTCCTACAACCGACCCAAGTCTTCAATGACTGATAGTATATCGTCAGATCCGAAACTCCGGCATCGCAAGTCGGCCTATGAGGTTGGAAGATCCGTACTTGGGCGCACATTTACTACAAAGACAAGTTCTACAACCGCTTCATCTGGCAACAGGAGTACGACTACCAACGGCAGTTCGAGTACGAATATGACAGATCGTAGTATTATGAGTGGGCAGTCCGCAGGTGGATTTTCGGCTTCCAGTGCAGGAAGTTACGCAAGAAAGAAGGAAGCATTGAGTGGCAGATCTCAGAGTGCTTTCGGTTCCAGGAAAGATCACTTCTTGGGGGTGAATGTAAGCGAGGCAAGTTTTACTAGCCGGCCTCAGACGCCTGTCACAGGAATATCATACCACAGCAGTCATGCTTCTGAAGGACCAAGATCTCAATCGCAAGCAGGATGGCACGGTTCAACAGCCGATTCTAGCGTCCTTGGAGGACTCATGGCACCGCCAAAGCCAAAGAAGAGCGGCTTTTTCAAAAAGATTCTCGATTCAGCGAAAACAGGAGCTGCGAGTGCCAGAAGTAGCATTGCTGCGGGTGAAACTTCAAGACCAAAAGTTCCCACCAAGATGCCTAATGGGGTTTCATCTATCGCTGGTGGTTATGGCAACCAGCCTGTGAGCAGTGCAGCAAACGACATGGGCCTGGGAGGCGGACCTGGTGGCATTGACTGGGTTCAAGTACGACGAGATGTCAATCGATCGAACTCCTTGAGTCAAATAGAGCGCATTGAGAGGCGAGACAGGTGTCAGATGATGGATTACCCAGCTCTTAGTCCTGTTGATGAACTTTATGAGCAATGCGATGGTGATGAAGGTGCGGATGGAAACCCTGTGGCTGAACCAACCAATTTCCAAGCTGTCAATCTCGGTTTGGTCGACAAGAACGCCAGATTCATCAATAGTCTCCCTGCGATGACCAATCCAGTCAGCCTCGCCACCGGATTTGTTTGCAGACCATATCGAAGTGATGTCCAAAGATTACGAGCAATTTTCACATGGGTCAGCGAGAAGATCACGTGGGAGGAGGGCTTCGAGACCGATATCGATTCGAAACGACTCATTCAAACTAAGCGTGGTTGTGCTGAAGAAGTTGCAGTTCTTGTGATGGAGATGTGCGCCGCTGTTGGAATTCATGCTGAGGTTGTCAAGGGATATCTGAAGACCCCAGGAGAAGTACCAGAGTTGGGAGTAATGCCTCGTTCGAATCACTGGTGGAATGTGGTCATCGTAGATGGACAATGGCGAATCATGGACTGTTCACTTGCAGCTCCGTCGAACCCTCGTCGAGCTCTTTACTCGAGTGCTGGAAATCAAGTAGCAGACAGCTGGTGGTTCTTGACGCGTCCGCTGGAGATTTGTTGGACTCATATTCCGGAACAGCATCAGCAGCAGCATTTGTGCCCTGCTATTGCACCCGAGGTCCTCCTGGCTCTGCCATGCACTTGTCCAGCTCACTTCAAAAATGGGCTAGGGATGGTTGACTATGACACGAGCCTTGTCCGCATTGAGGATCTCGAGTTGGTTCAAGTCAAGTTTACAGCACCGGCTGATGTTGAATGTGTTGCTGAAGTTGAAGCCCGAGCTTTTGAGCGTGATGCAGATGGTGACTTCTTCGAGAGTGGAGAGGTTGTTAAGAAGCGTGCTCTAACCCAAGCAGAATGGATTGGAGGCCAGAAGCGTTACACCGTGAAAGCACTCTTACCAGGTGACGAAGGTCAGGGAATCTTGAAGATCTACGCCGGAAAGCGAGGCCTGATGCACTCGATCAAGGATATCCCGCATCCCCTTGCATTCGCCCTTCCCATGATTCACACAGGAGAAAACCCTCCATACGAATTCTTGGTCCGCCATCCAACGCCTCATGCACAAAGATATGATTTGTACGTTGCACAGCCACAATGCCAACGCCTCGCTATAAACAACACTTTCGTCTTCGCGATCCGCCAACATCCTTCCTCACTCTCTACTACCTCCCCCAACCCCGGCGGTACCTCACCAATCCCCTTCATTCGCCCGACCTCGGCGATGTCAATCACCAACTCTTCAGCCTCTGGATCTAACCCCAGTACCACGAACGCATTCGCCTCAAAGAAACCAGCGAAGTTAGCGATTCAGGCTCCAGGTGGTAAGGTCTTGAGGTTGATGAGAAAGGAAGAGAGGGTGCAGAGCACCAGCCAGGCGATGGAGAGAGGCGATGGAGGCACTTGGGAGACGATCATTAAGGTTGGAGAACGCGGGGTCTGGAGAGGGCTTGTGCTGGCGGATAGGAGTGCTAGGTGGTGTGTTTTTGCGGAGTGGATTTGTCTCTGATTTCCCTTCTCGAAGTTGGGATAATGTTCGCATTGCTGTGAGCTGACAGATGTTGTTATATGAGAGAGAAGGAGATGGTCTGAACTGAGAGAGCAGAGAGTTTTGTGCATTGCATTTGTCTGGCGTATTTGTGGGAGGTATGGGAGGTGGGCATTTGGGGGGAGTTGGAGGGAGGGAAAAGCCCAGTGTATAAACATATGCATGCGAGTTGGCGTTCTTTGTGAGATTTGTTGGAAACGAGGTGCGGATCTGTAGGACTAGCATTTGAGACTCATTTCTCCAGGCCTTTAGAGAGATCTGGGGCGAGATGACGAGATGAATTGTTAGAATTAAATGTTTCGATACACTGATCACTCATTCCACTATCGTGCAGCAATTCTATTGTGATTTTTGAAGGTGACGGAGGCTTATTAACCTTATGTGACACAGCAAGCCAAGCGACGGAGCGCTATTGACGCATCGACCCGATGAAGCTCCTTGTTTGCTTTTTATGCACGTCTTCTTCGCTACACAACGAGCTATCGAATCTCGCAATCTCCCCACAATACAACGCCACAAGTATTTCTCTTCATCAACGGTCAACCTCCTTTCAGTTTCACTTTTTTCGAAGTTCGTATTCACGTCTTCAACAATCTAGCACCAAACATCACACCACACACACGCAAAATCGCTCTGCGCAGCCTGCCGCGTAAGCAGCCTTACAGCACTAACCTGAAGCAGCGTCACAATCGCTTACGCAAACTGCAAGCGCCTATCAGTGCGCTGCAACCAGCGGTGATAGCACCCTGTTCAGGGGCCCTCGTCTCAAGATTCGACGCAGAATACGGAAGCAAGTGGAGCCCTGCAGGCTGCCGCGCAACCATAGAGCTGCTCACTCACTCAGCTCTTTTCCTCCAACTCTTTCTTAACGACACAACGACGAGCGCGAAAGGACAGAGATGAGATTCAGAGTGCAGATGTTGTCGAGGTTTTGATGAATTTGTGAGGGAATTCTCACGGATTGGATTGCATTGCATTGGGCGATAAGTTATGGAGAAGGTTAAGGGGGTGAGGCTGTGGCCGTGGTGGGCGCAAAGGGGGACGCGGTATAAGCCGCCGAGCTTGCGGAATGATGAGGAAACGCTGTTAGAGGGTGAGGAGAGTGAAGACGAGGAGGAGGCAGAGGAGGAGGAGAAGTTGAGGTGGAGTAAGGGGAGTGTGATGCCGATGGTTTGGACTGCTTTGAGTGTTGTTGCGACGCTGGGTGGAAGGAGGGTGTTAAGGGGTGGCTTTGGTGAGTCTCTTTGTCTGATGAGCGCAAGGTGAGATGATGATCACGTGCTAATGAAATACTGCAGGATATCGTGAGTTTTCACCAGCCCCTATTATTATTTCACTTGAGCTTTCGCTCCTGGGTATGTATGTGAGGTTTGAAATGATGCTGACTTTCGAAAAGCATTCTACTTCACTTTTCTCATACAATTAGCCGCCTACATAATTGTCAGCATCACCGTCCTGGTCATCAGAGCAAAGAACTTCCGGCGCGTGAAACGGAAACCGGAAGAGCAGTACAAATTATGGGAATTAATTGTCATGGGGTCGCGGATTCTGGTTTCTTCTGCTTTTACGGGACCGGCGATCTTGTATGGTGCCAAAGCGTTGATGCTTTATGAGAATTTGCCCGCGCTTGCTATGCTACCGGTAAGCTCGCTGTTGGTAAAGGGAAAGGGAAAGGCTAATGAGAACAGATCTTGACCTATGCTTGCGATAGCATATGCTTTCGCCTGGCTTATGCTTGTCGGATATTGCCCCGCGGACAGAGCACCTCCTTCTGGCGCTTTCCAAAAGTCATTCTTGTCCTCCTTGGTGCGACTCTGGTTGTTTATCAAGACTACCGCCTCAACCACAACGCTTTGCTTTATGCGTCATATAGTTTCGGACTCTTCAGTCTGGCAAAAGTCTTCTCGAAAGTCGGACCGAAAATCGATTCCAGGAGACCCGAAGATTGGGAGTTCCGGCTACAAGTTTATCTACTCGCTGGCATCATACCTCTTATCATGTCCGGTTTTGCAACAGCGAAACTCGAGAACATTGTCAGAGCAGGTCATATTACGCAATCCTGGAGTATCACATATCGACTTCTAAACATCGGGCCAGCTGTTGCTCTGCAAGCTATTTTCAGCAGCTCGCTGAATTCAGCATACCCCTTCATATCAGAAGAGCACATAGGCGGTGCTTTAGAAGAACCCAGCGAAGCCGCCCGAGAAGCTGTAACATCCACCCTCCAATCCGGCTTCGGGATACTCGTCATCGGTGTTCTTCACCGCTCCTATACCTTCATAGACTGGTATCAAGTCCTCACCTTCACCCTCATCTACGTTATCTGCGTTGGGCCCAAACACATTGGATACTATCCTCCACGAATGTTGAACATTATTTTACGCATCTTCCGGCGCCGTCTCCTTCCTATACACCCCGAGCCGTGGCATTTTCGCTTGTTCCTCTTCACAACCACGCTCGTATTCTCTATCCTGACCAGCACGAACGTGCTGCACTGGGTCGACACAATCGCCTACGACCGCTCCCTGAAAACCTTTCACGTTCCTGAATCAGGGCCCAATCTAGATCAATTCTACCGACCCCCAAAACTACGCTCCTTCGACGTCGTGATCGCCCATTCGGCAAATGATCCGATAGCAGCAATCACAGCGCTGATGTCGATGGTGCAATACAACGTCATCCTAAACACCCTCTCACTCCAAATCATCCTCTACTCAAAAGACACCGCGTTCAACTCCTCATCCACTACTCCCTCCCTCAATACCCTGAGGGGCTCATTCACAGGCAAAGTAACCATCGAATACCTCCCCAACACCGGCGGCACCACCGCCACCCTCCTCCACCACATCCTGCAAACCTGGGACGCCCTCCCCGTACAAACCCTCTTCCTCTCCACCACCACCCTAATCCGGGACCCCGCATCCCTCGGCGACCTAAGCTCCCACATCTACCAATACTTCACGCCCCCCGACTTCCCGCTCCCGGACGCCCTCCCGAAAACGGGCTTCCTCGCCCTCGGTCCCCAGGAAGTGTGCTCCTGCACCAAGTGCATCGATAGCTATGGCTGGGAAGACACCTTCCACCTCTTCCCCAGCCTGTTCAACTCAGCACATAAAGTGTCCGCGGAGGAGCAATGCGAGAATGTTCTTCTGACGTATGGGAATCATTTCATCGCGTCAGCGGCGAGGTTACGTGGTGTCCCGAAAGATGTATATCAGCTTTTATACGACGCGTTGACGAAGGAGGATGTCAAGAACTCGTGGGCACATAACAAGGAGAAACTTCCTGTTAAGCTGGAGGGGGAGATGGAGGGATGGGGTGGGACGGGAGGTAGGTGGGGGAAGGGAGGTATGTTTGAGAAGGCGGATTCGTTGGAGGAGCCGTGGTTAGGGAGCACGGTTGAGAGGCTTTGGGCTGTGCTTTTGCAGTGTAGTGAGGGACGGATTGCGTGGGGGTGTGCGGGGTTTGGGAGGGGGCGGTTGGGTGGGGAGACGGGGGATTGTGGGTGTTTGGATTAGGGCAGGCGGATATTAGGATGGGATGGGATGGGGAATTGTAGGATACACGGCTGGTAGAAATGGAGTTCCGGCATTTGAGCATCGGGCAGGCTTTCTGGGTAGAGCGAGAGAGGGGTTCGGCTGTATAGAGAATTTTGTATAAAAGTTAGGTATCATGCAAGGCCTTTTGATCGGTGATTTTAGTGAGCTTGTTTTTGCTCGGTTTGTGTAATGCATGCGGGACAGTTTTAACTCATTCATTGAGAGAAGTGTTGCAGGGACTTTATTGCGAATTCACCCGTAGATTTCTACCTACTACTATCATGCATCATTAAGATCATTTCTTTTGGCATAAACAATCATCATCTTAAACCGGTTTCGGGGTCTGCAGTCATACATAGCCACTGCTGACTTTCCAAAGCGAATAAACTCTCGCTTTATCTTTGCTCCGCTCCGTGATCGACCTACTGCTTTGTAATACGATGCAGGTAGCGTATCGGTATGCATTACAGGGTCAGCTTCGTACCGAATACACAAAGTCGCCGCATGATCCGTATCTGAGGTTACACATCTCATCCTTGCTGATGCGCGCTGACACAGGTAACTTGGCAGACATAAAAGGTGGCGTGTTGTTTGTAGGAAGCCACCAGTCCTTGGTATATCATTGAGACATATTAAAACATCAAGTTTCAAGGAAGAAAACAAAATCCGATGAAGATGCAAGCACCTATTATTCTCGTTATTGGTGCAGGCCCAAACATCGGTGCTGCCATCGCCAAGAAATTCTCAGAGAACGGGTACAGAGTCGCCCTCGCAGCTCGCAGTCTCTCAGCGGGGTTACAACCAAACGGAACCCTCCACGTCAAAGCAGATCTATCCAGTCCCAAAAGCGTCCCTCAAATATTTCTTTCAGTGAGAGAAAATCTTGGAATCCCGAATATCGTTGTATATAATGGTACTTCCCTCTTTCCCCCAAATAATTGCTTGAGTTCAAGTTTAAGGAAACCAGGTGCACACCGTCTCACAACACCAGAGGATGACCCATTTTCCGCATCCCTCGAGACACTTATAGAATCTCGTAATGTTGGACTAGACAGTGCGTATGTTGCGGCCCAAGAAGCATTGAAAGGCTTCAAGGAACTGCCAGATTCGGTTCCAACAGCATTTATCTATACGGGAAATGCTCTGAACCAGATTGCTATCCCGGGCGTGCTTCCTTTTGCTTTGCCGAAGGTCTCGGCTGCAATGGTTATAGAATATGGTGCTAATGCTTATGGTCATAAAGGATACAGGTGAGAGCTTCAGCTTCTTTTGACAATATCGTCTCCTGGCCGTTGTAGAGGAATCGAACAACTAGAGTTGTGATATACGTTCTGATGTTGATTAAAATAGGTTCTATTACGCTGATCAGCGCGAAGCCGACTGTCTTCCAGCTTCTCTTGCTAGAGATGGGGAAGCACATGCTAACATGTATTGGGAGCTCGGTCAGGAGGAAAAGCAGTCAAAGTGGCTTGTAACTTTCACGAAGGAGAAAGGCCGCGAGGAGTTCCTAGGTGTTGATTTTGAGGGGAATACTCGGGCTTCTTACGATGAAGAATTTGGAAGATAGGTCGAGCAATCAGTGCTGAGAGTTTGCTTTTTGGCGTGGAGTAGAAGGGATGGAAGTGGTCTGACCAGAGTAGTCGGCTATTAATAGAAAGGTTCTTACAGAGACTTGAATTGAAAATTCGATTTGACTACCAAGCCCTCGGTTAACCTCCGATTTGCAACGAAAAAGGGGGAGTTCGTCTTGGTTCAAAGTGAAGCTACCCCTTTGAAGTGCTATGTGCAACGAAACCAAACCCTTCCTTTTCGTTGCACTTCGCAATTTTTCCGAGGTTTTTCCTCGAGATCTCGCTTAAAATCCCATGAGGGTCAAAGAATCTATATAAAGGTACTTGACTTGCTTAATCTTATTCCCTAATAATCAAATTAAGAAAACTGAAGAAGAACAAGTGCCAATAAAGGTATTAAGGAGATGTGAGCCTTACAAGCACAACCATGAGGTTTAAAGGCTGTAGCTTTATATAAAGGTGCTTTTCTTGCTTAGTCTAGTACCTATAAGTGGACAAGACCTAAGAACCGACATTAAGTGATAATGGACATTAAATGATAACGGACGGTACCTGAAAATAGACGGTAGCTGACAACGGATGAGACGCACCACCAAGAAAAAAAATCCTATAGAGGTGTTAAGTGGATCCAAGCCTTACAGGAAATACAAGAGAGTCAAAGGAATCTAGTTATTAGATACTTGACTTGCTTGGTCCTAGTACCTGGCCGCAGACATTTCCAAGTCCTTGGCTTTTTGTTTCCTGACAAGACCATGAGTGTTAAAGGCCCTGGTTTATATAGAGTGATTGACTTAATAGGTTCAGGTACCTCCTGAAAGGGGATAAGACCTGAGAATGGACGGTGCTTGCCTAATAAGGAACATGAGACGCATGACTTAAAAAACGTCACCAGCCCATAGAGGTATCAAGGAGATCTGAGCTTCACAGGAAAGACTAGTCCAAAGTATAAAAGACCTCTCTGAAAGTGCTATGTGCAACAAAAGTAAACGTCTTGATTCCGTTGCACTTCGCATATTTTCTCCCGGGTTTTCCCTCGAGAACCCCTTTTCCAAGAAAGGTAGGAGGAGGGACTCGCTTAGAGCGCTATATGCAACGAAATCGAGAAGTTTGGGCTGGTTCAAGGTATAAAAAGGCCTCTGAAAGTGCTATGTGCAGCGAAAGTAAACGTCCTGATTTTGTTGCACATCGTAATTTTTCATGGGTTCCTCCTCGAGAACTTTCCGAGAAGGTACCTAGGAGAAGCTCGCTTAGACTACCATGTGCAATGAAATGGAGAAGTTTAAGCTATATGTAAAACCCATTCGGTTTGATATATACATATGCTTTAAAATGTATGCCTCTGGTGCCCTCTTTTCAAAAGAGTCTTAAACCTCCTGCAGACAAAATAGGGGCTGGTGGGGCTAGCGACGAGCTGACTCAGCTCCCCCACCTCCTAGAATTGACGATCCTCGACAGCAACCTGAATCTTTTCTTTCTCCAAAGAACACCAGTCTCCATCCATCCGTCTCCACCGATGGACTAAAACTCTTCAGAATGGAATCCAGTCCGAGGAATCAAGGAGAAACGAGCCGCAAACGCAGGAGGAGGTCCAGCTTGTCCGGTATCCAAGCAAGCGATTCTGCAAGCCCGCAAACCGAGATGGGCCACATGAGATCCGATAACGTCACTGGATCAACGATTTTTGTGGGCAGTGGCAGCGGCATATTTTTTGTGCGGACAGTTCGAGCTGCTCTGGCCAAGCATCTGAGCTCCAGCAGTGAGGTTGTCAGTGAGATGGTTCCTGGGGAAGACGATCATGTTCATCCGCAAAGCCCACCAAATTCACTCTGGAATCGTGACGAAGTTGATTTTAGTAGCCCGGACCAAATTCAAGTCGATCCCTCAATCACCTTTGATAGTCTAGTCCGCTGGAGCGAATCTTATTTTGATATATGGCACCCCCCCTTTCCTTTTCTCCATGCGCCAAGCATTCTGGAACTTTTCGAGAAAGTTGCTTCACATGGGGTATCACCATTGAACAGTATTGAGTCAATTGTTGTCCGTTCGGTACTGTCCATAGCCGTGGCCGACAGACGCCAGTTGCCTGCCTGTAACGAAACCCTCGTTCCCTCCACTCTCATCTTCAGGTCGATCGAAGATGCCGTGTCATGCCTAGTTCCGATTCTCATCCAACCATCGACAATCTCCAGCATACAGGCTGCTGTTAGCATTCAAGTGTTTCTTCTTTCAATGCTGCGTCTCAACACGGCATCAAGATTCAGCGGACTTATTATTCAGATGGCGTTTCATCTGGGTCTTCATCGATGCCCGACAAGATATAAGCAGTTCTCCAAACCCGAAGCAGACATGCGTCGTAGACTGTTCTGGTCCATATATTCTCTGGAAAGATTTCTGGTACAGTCCTTAGGACTTCCATTGAGTCTAAAAGACGACGATGTTGATGTGTGTCATCCTCAAGAGGAGAACCATCTTGAAGACGACGGATATGGGAATATTACTTATCCGCCTCATGGTATGTTTATTCTCTTTCCCATATGAACAAGCCCTCTAAATTTTGTGGCATCGGCTCTAGAGCTCTTCCTTCTACCAGAATTTCTGGCCCGCAACAGTCAAATCAAAGGCTTAATCCTCGAGCTTCGACATAAGAATATCAAATTTAGGGTTACTGATCCTGACGAAGTTGCCCGCATTGATGCCGAAATCTCTCGGTGGTGGAATGATGTTCAGGATTTTATTGACCCAGTATCTACTGAAGATGACGATTTGTATACTGCGGAAGCAAATGCGACAATTACTCACCTGAAACCATGTCACCGACTTCTGCTCGTAGTGCAGAAGCATGAGGCAGTCATACTGTTGAACCGTCCCGTCATCACTTCCGGCAGCAGCATTGCCATTGCGGCTGCCATGCAAAAGTGCATTGGAGCTTCGAAAGCTATCATCTCGATTGTTTTTCAACATTTGCAAAATAGTTTAAGGTCTGAAGGATCACGAGATGGTAGGATACAACAACCGCTGTTCTGGCCAGGCTTTACCTGGTGTGTCTGGATGAGGTACTGACCCTTAATGTCATCGAGTGTAGCATGTGACTTACTATGAGGACATTAGCGGTCTTATTCTACTGTACGCGGCTTCTGATGGCTGCTATTCGGTTTCGGTGGCTGAAAGGTTGGTCCTGTCAAGAATCATAGCGACATACTGATTATCGTCAGGGAGGCCAACCGATGTATCAAAATATTGGATAATATCTCGCTGCGAGGTGGCTTCTGGCCCGGAGCTTGTGCGGCCACCATACGAGACTTACAGCAGGCCCTGCAGAAGAAAGTAGAGAATGATATCTCTGGGGCACGGGATGGAAATTTGACCCGACGTGATGACACAACACGTCCATCGAGTGGTTTGAATCAAGCTAGGCAACCACTGGCTCATTTGAATGGTCATACTCAACCACTTCAATCTGCTTCCAACCAACAGCCTGCCATTGGCTGCCTCACATTTGGTGGCAACTCTCAACCACAAAATCCTCCCGGCATGCTGAATTCAGGCAGAGCCCCAGATTCGACTCTGCGAGCAAACACAGCATCTATTGCTCGAACACATCTCACATCGCCCCCACAGAATTCTGCACCATTCAATCAGTCTTGGCCAGGTCTTGACGGAGGACTTTTTGAATTGGACGACCAGTTCAACGGATTTGATGACATTTTTCACCTCATCGATGTACCCTTCCATCTCAATGAACATGGCGCCCAGACTTCATGGTAAAAGTAATTTACCTCCCGGCCGATGCAAATGACACACCTTTTCTCTCGTTTTCTTTCAGCTCCTCGACAGCAATTTTAAGCAATTTCGTCTCATGATCCGACGATAGTCTCAATGGATGTGCTTTGACTGCACCTATCCGCTCATATTCCACCGCACGGCAAAGTAATCTACATTCAGCTCTGTCGAAATCCTTTTCCCGCCTAGGATTCCTGGAAGATATAAGTAAGTCTCTTCGATCACATTACTTGCTTTACTTAGTGCTTTCAAGATCGAGCTCATGAATCTCTTCATTTAGCGGTTTCGATCTTAAAAAGACGCGGCAAGTCACCCATACCTAAATCTCATGGTATTCATGGTCAACAAATAATTGGCATCCTATTCATATCAAGTCGTTTGGTTATTATAAGGGGCAACGGGGACAGAACCACAATAGGCCAGATTGAGGCAGTATGACCAGACCAAGCTGACGATTTGTGAATTTGATGTAGAAAATGTAATAAATCCATGAGATTCGATCAATCACTATCAAGTACGTGATCCCAACTTTTCTAACTCTTCGCAAATAGCACGCGTGACTTCTTTCGTATTAGCAGTTCCCCCGAGATCTGCCGTCAGCACTCCTGCGGTACAAACGTTCTCAATCGCCTTCATCAGCGTATCCTTTGCCTCGGCTTCTCCAAGCCACCCCAACATTTCTGCCGCACTCCAAATAGTGGCAACCGGGTTGGCAACTCCTTTGCCAGTGATATCAAACGCACTGCCGTGGACCGGTTCAAAAAGGCTGGGGTTTTTTCCAGTAGGATCTAGGTTACTAGAAGGAGCAATGCCCAGGCTACCTGCCAAAGCAGCTGCTAGGTCACTCAAGATGTCCATGTGGAGGTTTGTGCCAACAATAGTGTCTAAAGATCCGGGAAAATTGACCATTCTTACAGTCATGGCATCGACTAGCATCTTGTCCCACTTGACGTCTGGGAAATCGCGAGACACTTCAAGAGCAACTTCATCCCACAGAACCATACCGTTCCTCATGCTGTTGCTTTTGGTAACAACGGTGAGAAGCTTCTTCGGACGGGCTTGAGCTGCTGAGAATGCGAATCTCATAATTCGTTCGATACCAACGTAGGTAAAAATTGCAACCTCAGTTGCAACTTCCCATTTTTGACCCCGATGCGATCTCCCACCATGCCCGGAGTATTCTCCTTCCGTGTTTTCGCGAACTACAAGCCAATCAATTTCCGGGGCGCCGGACTTGGTGTCGCGAAGACGGGACACTGTTCCAGGGAAGGTTCGCACAGGTCGGACATTGGCATACAATTGCAGCGGCCCTCGAATGGCAAGTAAAAGACCCCAGAGAGAAATATGGTCAGGAACATCTGGTCTAGCAGTCAATAATGAGCAACCAAATCGATGAAATTATTGTACCTGGCGCTCCTACGGATCCAAACAAGATAGCATCATAACGTCTCAAAACCTCTAAGACATTCTCGTCTACATATCTCCCGTGCTCTTTATAGTAAGCTGTTCCCCACAGGATATGTTCAAACTCGATCGTAAAGCTTTTTGATACCTGGGCGAGCTTTTGGATTACCTCAATAGCAGCGCTTACCACCTCTGGGCCGATGCCATCAGCGGGAATAGAAACGACGTTGTAGTGGCGACTTTTTGTGGTGGTTACAGACGAGGTTGACATTTTGGACTCTGTTGAAGCTTTCACAGTATGAAGATTGGTAAATTAAAAGATGAGGAGAAGATGCCTTGCGGTTGGGATGAGTCTTTTGTGCTTGGCACTAGTGGGATAGATTTCTGTCTGTGAAGGGAGGTAGAAGGCGCCGCAGAATGCAGATAAGTCTGGCAACGATGCTCTGCCCTGAAATTTTAACCTTCAAAATGGGTACGGATGCCGGGCTTTACGGCGCGTGCATAACACCGCTTTGCGTGTTCTTACGTCCTGTTGGACGTCATGGCGTCATCTCTGGCTGACCGGGGAAACGAATCCCGAAACCACCTTTTCCCAGAATTTGTGTTTCCCAGAGGTCGATTAGCCCGAAATGCGGGTCATGTAACAAACACCCACATGCGAGTCCAAAGCAAACTAGATTAGTTTCTTCTTCTTCTTCTTTTTTTTTCCTTCCGCGATACCGTGTATCGTGTACAGTTCGGTACGTATTTGAAGGGTCCAACATTCTGTGTTCCAACTGGTAAGCAACTCCACAGAGTATGTTACATTCACAGACGTTCCAAAACTCTCTTTAGCAGTTGTAATTTGTTTTCAGTAATATTTATATCTCATTCTAGAAGACAATTCCTTTGAACGATTCATCTCAGACCTTGTCTCACTCGCATCCCCCACGTTCAATTCCTTTCCATCCAAAGCACCGTGCCAGTGCCTGTCAGCTAAGCCTTGGGCATTGAGCTGATGCCCAATGGGCAATATCTGAGGCTGTGAAATTTCCTGGAGGATCTGATCTGTATCTTGACTTTGCAAGCTGTATGTTACTGTATCACGAGATCGTTCGTAATTTGAGGTCGGTGGTAAAGGTTGTTCGAGGGGTCCAAAGTGGAAGTTTCTGGTGCCAGGGATATTGACGCTGACTTGCTCGTTGTGAAGGGGTTCATCCATGACACGCCGCTCCTCATTCGGACCTGCTCGATGTTATTTCGGTGCATAAAAATTATAAAGGTTTTTGTTTATTGCAGATACTAACATACCTTGTGGCTGCTTACTATTATCAAAAGAGTTCCACCAGACTTCCATTTCGCTCGAGCTTCTCAGAGGATACGAAGCCCACTCAGTCATTCGAGAATACTTGCTTGAATGGGCCTGACGAGCCTGGAGAGGTTCAGATAGGTCTGGATGACTTGTAAAAGTACTCTGTGTTTTGAGTTGTCGAAGCTCGCACAAAGCATTGTAGAGCGCTATTTCGGTTTCATTGAGGCGTATCTCGAGCGCACCGAGATAACCCCCTGGAATTCCCCTGAAATTTTCAGTGTAGAAGTTTATGTAAAGTGTAGTGTACTTACCTCTTGTTATTCTCAGCATACTTGCAGAGCTGTGGCGAAGAAGCACACTGCCCACAAATGGGTCTAAAACCAGCATTAGGTCCAAGAAACTACAGCATCTGGTTACATATTTTGTACAGGTTACGGTCACACTATGATATGTTTAGTCCAAAGTTATAGGGCAAGTGGCAATACCTACTTTGCATTTCTTCCTCTTACATGGTTCGCAAGAACCGCCTTGGGTCTCTGTCATGACAAGTGATAGATAGTCCCCTGATCCGAAAAAAGAGGATTGGTCCCTCGGGGTATGGTGCACCGGAAGTTTTTTAATCAGGGATCCGATTCAATGGTATGGAAAATAGCAAAGAATGTCGACAAAACGGTGTTCTGTCCCCAGATATTTCGTTTCCCGATGGTCAGCAAGGAAGTGCGGGGTTCACTATCAACGGGTAAGGTTTGCCGGTTTTCGCCACCTCTCGGGGTTTGTTTTCCCGCTGCTATTCACGAAGTACCATAGGTAATTGACTCGTCTGCAAAATATCACATTAAATACATGAATTGGAAATCCTTTATTTTCATCAAGTGCCACGGTCTTCAATACATTAAGGATTGAGTGACTTTGAATGCGGGTGGAATTATATAATCCTTGTACATCTCGCACTTCCTCGCCTGTATTTTGCTACAGTGATAGGCCAGAAGCCAAAGTGTTCGCTAAAACCCAAGTTCTTACTGGGATAATATCCCCACGCAACCACATCAGCGAGCCCAAAGAGTTGCAATTGGATCTCAGCCGGAGGCCTCCGCTGGCCGTTGTGGGACGGACTTCAGCAATCAAAAATGCGACTCGAGTCAATGATAAAAGTTCTATGGTTATTGAGGTACCGGGAAAGTTTACTACGATCCAGGTGCAGATTTTAAAGCTGGATTTGGGTTATTGAGGGGATTCTCCGCTAGCTTCGGCGCAACACTTCAAACCTATATTCCTCAGCCTCTGACGTCAACCTAGTATGCCCCTCCTCAACCTCCAACTTCATTATATGCGCCTCCAACTGCACCTTCTAAATCCTCCTTTCTGGACGTTGATGTCCCACCTGCGAGTATTTCCCCAAGTTTGAAGCATGCCCTTCGCTTACGAAAAGGGGCATCGGTTAAATCCCTAGGGGCTCGGCTAGAAAATCTCTTCTCCACTCCAAACCCTCAACCAAAAAAAAAAATGGCCAAAAAACATACAACAGCAGGTATTCGCTGGTGGTCACCCACCCAACTACTAATCTGCCGATCTGAGGCTTGTGTATGGCAGAGCGGACGGGATGCCCAATTCTCCTCAGTCTATGGTCGTATGTGGCAGCTAAACGTTTAATATAATACTTATTATCTGTAAAAGAATCTAGTAATAGGTGAAATCACAGACATAGTGGACGGATGCCCAATTTTCCGAAGTTTACGATACGACAGACCCAGATCTGAGGCATCGCAATTGGTTCTTTGTTTCTTAGAAGCAGGTTTTCTCGTTGCCGCTTTTTGTATACGTTCGCCAATTGAGAGCGTAGAATCGATCTCCGCCAGATGTTTGCTTTTACGAAGTATTTGTGCATCTTTCAGTCCTACCTAGTATTGGTTCGGATAAGTGATTCATCTCCGGCCCGCACACAATTCGGCAAATCCCAGGACTGGCGCAGACTCTTCTCAAGCCAAAACTTTGCAACTAACACTATATCTAGCCAACCGAGCATTAGAGCCATGCGGCGAAATATTTAACTTTCGAAACCTTGGTAACCTTTAAATAATCCCCGAATATTGGTGGCTTGTTACTTGAAATCAATTACCCATGTAAAAAAGCCAAGATTTTACTTTCACGTAAATCTTTTACTTTTTCCTCGGCGCTTTCCAGTTTTTGAGGAGGCGTCCCTCTAGCTCTGCGAAGTTTCATGAGAGTGGAAAGGGATGGCTGGATTCCCATTCTGCCGCACCGGCAGCGTAGCCAAGATCTAAAGACAGCTGTCTTGAAATACGCCGAGCCAATTTCGGCGTCCATCCAGAATCTAATAGCCCAAAATGCTGCAGATACCTGAGTTTGTACACATCCTATTTGAAAACTTGTCAAATCTTCTATCACCACCTACTCCCCTGCTCCACCTATCTCTCCGCCTTTCTTATATTTTGTCACATTTCCCCTTCTCATTAGCCATGGCACCGCCTTTTCTACGGGCCTCCTACACGAGCTAATCTCCATAGGAAAGTACAATCAGAAAATCGTATGCTGAGTGTTTTCCTAGCTTGCTCAGCCGCATCGAAGATCAGTGCTGTCATCTTTGTTGTGCTGGCCCACTCCCGCTTCCTGTTGCCAGCGTCGAGCTCCCTCTTTCTCTGAAGCGTCTTGCTGTCGCATCTCATCCATCTTGCCATTTCGTCCAAACTAAGTGAGTCGTGACCTTTATGGGCAATGTTGTTATCACGAGTGTTATTACTACTGGCTTCGGCACTGCTGAGCGCTGCGCAGTCCCCAACCACCAGTTCAGCCGCGCCTACACACACGATTGCTGTTGGAGCCGTAAGATGCCCCGTGTCGTCTGTATCACTATCTGAAGTAGGTGTTTACAAGTACTAGGATCCTTTCAAATTCACCCCCAACGAAGTCAATGCTAGTGTTGGCGATATAATTGGTTCATCATCCTTTTTTTTCCGGAAGAATCATCACAACTAACACCTTGCTATAGAGTTCCGATTCTATCCAACAAACCACTCTGTTGCACGCGCGGAATACCTTTTCCCATGTATCCCTTATGAAGTCACCGGTGCAAATAAAGTTGGGTTTTGGGGTGGCTTCAAACCCATCTATATTGTTGGTGTCGATGTAAGTCCCAAGCCATTTCCCCTCAATGATGTATCGGATTGCTAAATTACGCAACAGCAACTCGAATACCAAATTCGCATCAACGACACTGAACCAATTTTTCTACTATTGCGGGGCTCCTGGAGCTTGCATAGTCAACGGCATGGTGGGAGCAATCAATCCGTATGTCTTCCTCTAATATTGAATTCAATTAGCTAACCGTCGATACTCACATGTTAGTAATGCAACCCAAACTTGGGAGGCTCAATATGAATCCGCATTAAACGCAACTCAAGCTTTCGTTCCAGGCGAATACTTCCCTCTAGAAGGCGTGCCAACAACCCCCCCTTCGGTAGTATTAGCCACTTCAACGGGGTCCTCATCTCCAACCACATCCACTGTCAACATCAAACCCACACAAACAACGGTAGCTGGATCTCCTGGAAAGTCGAGTAACCTTTCTACTGGTACCATAGCAGGAATCGCTGTTGGGGCGGCTGCAATTGCTGTGCTCGCCGCTGGATTGTTCTATCTATATGGGCGAGAGAGAACGATGAAAGAAATTTTGCAGAATTCACAGAATAAGCCGGGGTTTTCTGGGGGGGAGAGTTATATGTCCGGGGCGACGTCGGCGTATGTGCATCTTTTTGCTCCATATATATGCCGCATGATTTACACCCAGCTGCTAACCTTGAGAACCTACAGATACCCTTTCAGCGGGCACAAGTCACCAATTGTAAATGAATATTTATCTCAAGGCCGCGATCAGTACTCTGGCGCGGGACTACTAGGAGGTGAGCATTCATTCTTGACTCATCAGTATCGCACTTTCTACTTCTTTATCACTACCAGCAACTGCATTCATACCAAATCCTTGCGACGTAGAGGGTTTGGCCGTTTCTCTCTTCCAATATCTACAGCCAGAGTTACGACATGAATAACATGTTAACTATCTAAGCAGAGCAGCACATTCGTAGCAACCCGCTAGACTCAGAAATTCACCGCTCCCGCTCTCCGCCCATCGATGATCGTAGTCGCGAGATGCAGGTACAGTCCCTGAACATGTGTTCCGGCGGTGCCTCTAGCCCTTATTCCCCCACCTCTTTTGAAAGACGCCATAACTACGTCAACGGCGCTTATCGAACACCCACCCCAAGGGCGCAATTGCCAGAAGGGGAGGAAAAACAGACTGTTCGGCCGCGTGACTCCGAGCACCGTGCAGATGACAGCCCTGCCACATTGAGAGCTGCGAATGCAGTTCCCCAGGGGACAAAGATTACTAGAGTTGGCGTACATGAAATGCCCGTCCCTTCATAGAACCCGAGTGCAGCAAGTCTATATGGGCCGCCTGTATTGTTTGTTCACAACTTGCTGGTTCTACCCCATTATCCCTATCATCTGCTTGCTATGAGGGTATGTGACAGTAAATAGCATATTTAATTATATACACCCGAAAAATCAAAACAAAGGCCAAAGTATCCCCTTAATTCTCTATAGCCTCCTATAACCTTATTAGAACCAAGTGGTCGGAAATCGGCTCTGGAAAGCTCAGGACAAGGCTCTCTCGCTGCCGCTTAAATTTTTTGCACTGCAGCTTCAATTTTGAACTCTTCAAATCTTGGTAATGATCACGGCTGATATCGAGATAGGCTTCGGTTTTCGTTTACAGAAAAGCCTTCCTATTTTCATCACCTGTTTCAAAGATAAGATATCTATTCAGCTGTGTAGAGGACCAGAGCTTTCGAAAGTTTACCTGCTTATCGAAAGCTTGGAAGTACTATGCAAAGCTATTCGAACCTCCCCTGACGAGGACGGTTTCATATTGTCGAAAACCAGCTTTGGATTTTTTCGACACAAAATCAGCAAGGAAACATTTCAAAGCCATAGTAATGTCTTGGAACCTGAAAGGTACACACTTGGTATAAGTGCTGCTCTATGCCATGAACCACTCTAGAAGCTACCTCACGACTGCTGGCAAGTTCTTCTCGACTCCTGTAGGTTGTATCGTGGTTGACTATGGTCGAGAGAGGCAGCCACGGCCTTCCTTTGGGAAGGTTATATAGCTTAGCTCTGATCTTATGGCTACACTGGCGGGAGTGGAGTTCTCAATGCTCGTTGACGGAGGATTGCTCTTTGTTGGCTACCAAACAGTGCTGATTCCTGTCAAATTTGAGGGCGGTTGTATTCAGTTCCACTTGATTACTACTCAGGAGGGGCAAATCGACCCTTACATATGCACTTCTGAGATCAAGGAAAGATTCCTAAGCACTGATCCAATAGAGTTTAAAGGAACGACCTGTTTTCTTGGATGATGTGAGGTCGCCCAGATCAATTTTGGAACCGGGGCTTTGATACTGAAGGTTGGATACTCCAACGGCAAAGCGAAAGAAAAATCTTTCAAGCTAAACAGATTTACACTCGATGCCATGGGTGGCGCACCTAGTAACGTTGCCAATCTTGAAATACAAAGCAACTACACCTTTCGCAGAAATCGCGTCCAATTCGAACCTTTGGCTATTTACAAAAAGTTGCTACTCGACACCTCCAATCAATTGGCATTGATCTAGGACTCCTCGGAGAAGCGAGCATGGACTGTCCCAAAATTGAGCTTACTCCTTTACATGGTACATGCGTACATCTTGGACATACCCAAAACATCGGACGACCAACTGCCTTTCGTGAACGCATATTCTGACGCTCATGATATCGTGGATGTAGTAATAGGAATGGGTTGTCAGTTGGATATCACGTGCCCCTCTCCTTTCGTAGTAGCCATTCCCAATGAGGATTAGGCTGTTCCAGTGGGATATAAGCTCCCCGAGCAGTCGCCCACTTGGCTCCTTAGACAACTTCTTCAGATATTACAATATACTCACTTTTCAAGCTTCACCTCATGCTTACCGCACCCCTGTAACTGCAACTGTCATGGGTGGCATCAATTACAGTGACACTGATCAGCCGTTCTTGTTTAGAACTTTCATGCACGGATTCAACCTTAACTTGATGACTACTCGAAACATATTGAAAAGCAGTGGCAATACACTTAGCGGATTCGAATTTCAAGACATTGGTACGGAGCAAGACCGCAGAGCATCCATGAAATCCGTTAAAGTGATTCAAAAGAAAAGGAACTGGATTCATCTTGTTAATTTAGTTGACTCGGTGGTAGCTGTTCCAATTTCGGCGATGCCATTACCCCCTCAACAGGCATCGGCAATCGCCCCTGCCCACGATTTGATTCGATTTCCCAAGGGCTTGACTATGTGGCAACAACTGGGTATTGCCTGAAAAAACTCTTGGAACAGGAAAATAAAATTATGGAAGATGGACTTGTTACATTAAAGTTCTCCGATGAGGTACAGTGGAACAAGAAGGGGATCTGTTTCAAAAGTGTTGTCATGAGGATGGAAGCACTCGGACGTGCTGGGAAAGGCCCGATATTTTCTAGGAATTGAACAGAGTTCGGTGGTATCACAGGTTGTTAGCACGTAGGGATAACGCCTCAACGACATCCCAGAGCACATTGTTTTCTACAGCTGGGATAGTATTCAACTGTTATCTTAGGACGGGGCTACGGACAGGAGTATGATCGATTCACGATGGGATGTGATTGATGTCTTCATTACGCTTCCGACTATTTTAGGTAATAAATATTTCAACATCTCAACTCTGGCGTTGTTAGAAGAAAGTGTTTCGATTGAGCGACACTATTTCTATTGAATACTATTAAGATTGGTATGTGAGATAGCTAAGTAAAGTGTTGTTGGAGGAAATGCTACAATCCTGGCAGGAGAATGTTTCCTCTGATCCAGCCAACCGCATCCTTTTCCCGTACGAATTCTCCAGAATGTATATTAAATAATCGATATATTCAACGCCTCTGCATTTTTGAACCAACATTTCCGACCGTCTTGTATAGACATCCCGATACGCTTGTATTCTCCTGATTCAAGTACTTGGAGCACTAGGGTCCATTGCACATCAAATGGTGTAGAATCACTCCTATAATGCGGGGGTGTAGATTCAAAACCAGAAGTCCCAATCAGTACGCACAAAACCTCTGTGTCATCATCTCCTTGGCTTGCATCATCTAGATCACAAGTGATATCAAGATACACGTACTCTTCTTCATCTCGGAAGATAAGTACATGGGTTGGAGTCGAACTAGCTACATCATGTTGATGTATAAGGGAATATTGTATAGCCAATCCTGTGATTTGCAAACTTGCGTCCTTAATTGATAAGGATGATTTGATCTCTTTCCATGCTGAGTCTTTAGCCGTGGCCCGGAAAGTTCTATCAGGCAAAAGAACGCCCGGTCCCATTTTCAATCCAGACCATAGAGATGAAACCAAAACAATAGATGCCCATGACCAGGTAGGTGCGTAGTGATCTTCGGCAAAACGTATCCGTTGGCTTCTCTGGTAAGGACGTTTGTTCCACAATAATCCTCTTGGTAGGTCATCTTTCCACAAACCTGCCATGTACAGGCTGTCTAGACGTTGTGATATACAACTCGCTAACCCGGACACGGCTGGCAATCTGTCCAACTCCTCGGTGATATCGAGCGCAGTGAACATTTCAATAAGCTTTCTCCAGGTCCGATATATGTCCTCTTGTGTTCCATGGCCAGCGTGGAGTTTTGCGAAGGTTTTTTTGACCAATTCATGAAAAGAATGGTCATAGACTAAATGAGACTTTTCCCAATCAAAGTATCCACACTCGCACGATCGACATTCCTGACATTCCCATATCATCTCCTCGCTGTGGAAATGGATGATACGTTTTGATAAAATTCGCTCTTGAAAAGCCCATGCCCGTGTTAGAAGAAGAGCATCGTTCCCCATATCAGGACAATTTCCAGCAAAGTATTCGTGGCCTCTGGCTGAATATCGAAGTTTGATTTCTGGTGGCACATCGGTGCGCTCGGAATGAAATTTCGAAATGGAATGTGGTATTTCATGTCCATCTAACGTTTCATGCCATCGGTTAAAAAGACAGCCGCCAAGGCTGGTGGATGAGGCTGTGGCTGCAATTGTCAAATAGGATTGGGAGTACACATCAGCCATTTTTACTGATTCGGCCTGCCAATCCAGATGATCGTCTTGAATAATGCATAAAGAATCAATCCACAAGTACTCGATTTCTAGAGCGCGAGTAATCGATATTGCGTCCTGAAACGTTTTTGGTAAGGATGACCAGGTGATTTCTCGGCGACGTTCTTCGATTGTAGATGTGGTAGTGGTGAGGATGCCTTCTCCTTTACCCCAGCAATGGCTTAACGCAATGTATGGATGCTTAAGGCTAAGACCTTGTATCAACCTGACAAGAGAAGGGTTTTTGCGTGAACCAATATAAAGAACTCTGGTTGGGAGGTTTGGAGTCGCTGGTAGACAAAGGTTGTGCGACTTGTAACAAGAGCCAATCTGGGACCCAATGAATTTAACACAAGTAGCAATGTCGAGTTGTGGAGGGACCTCGCTGCTAATACCTAACGTTGGCCACGGACTTGTTGAATATAATCTTATTAACAAGGAAATCAATCAGTCAGTTAATAACCTACCAGGCTGTGTATATAACTCAATGCTGAAATATCGGTGTCTCGACAGTTCATGTTCATCATCACAAACCTCCACATTCATCGTGTAGTCGACGTTTAATCGGATGAAGATAAGGCTCGATAATAATACATCAAGGAAATCTTGGTCGATTTTTATAATCGGCTTGCTGAATTCGGAAATGGCATAAGTAACAATGGAGCATGCTGAACACCCATTTTTAGTTGAATCGAGAAGATCGCAGTATGCAACTACAGTAGAAAGTGTCCCTTGAAAAGCAATGGGTCCGAAGAGTTTGTAATCCAGATCGAGGCAAATAGGACAACTTGGTTTCTCGACATATGAAGAGCTCTTCCAAGCTTCGCTGTTCCTCGAATTAGTACTCCTTTGTAGGAAGTGAATGCCAGGAAGTTTTCGCATGATTTCATCTTCACTCCATCCATTAAGCAATCTTTGCCTCGCAGCAGCCACGAAAATTGTAGGCCAGTCTTCCAGTTGAAGTATGAAGAAAGGTAGGTGATGAGCAACGAGGCAGTGAACGGGAAACGTTGCTAGCCTTTGGCGCTTATCTGAGACCCACTTAATTGTGCTACGCTAACTGTTTTTGGCTAGCGGGATTTAGGCCCACTGCTCGATAGGGCAAAAGAACGAGGGAAGCCTGTTTCCAAGCGACTGTACCTTAAGAAAGTATGATTTTATCTTAATTCCAATGCCTGCGAGTAGCTGTAGTGCATTTTACCGACACGGTGGTAACGACCTTTTCTCGAAATCGCTCCTCATTTCCCCACTTTACATTGCTCTTCACGGCCTCAACACTTCGCACTGCACTAGCAATTGAATGAGAAAAACCGTGCCACGATCCATAAACATGAGCTTGTCCGAGCTTAAGGCCGCGCCATTCTGTACAGTATGGTCTCGTCGATCCTAGCCAAAGACCAAAATGTCCTGATCGTAGGGGCTGGATTATTCGGCCTCTCGACAGCTCTCCATTTAGCTCAAGATGGGTACAACAACATCACAGTGATCGATAAAGAATCTCTTCCCAATTCATGTTCTGCAGGCAATGATCTGAACAAGATTGTGAGAGCCGAGTATGAGGATCCATTCTACACCGGATTGGCTCTGGTACATATTGCTCTCTATCGGCTCAATCCTGGAGTTTACTGACAGAATAATGGGTTTCGAAGAACGCTATTCAAGAATGGCAAACTCCGTTCTGGTCCGCATACTATCGTTCGACAGGCTACCTCCTCACAACCTCTCTCAATGCGCCCCAGAAAGCCTGTGACACAATCAAGAAATCGTTTGCATCAATCAAAGACCATCCTTCCATCCCACCTGGGTCCTTCTCAGCTGTCGACAACGCGAATGACATTAAGGAATATGTGCCGATGTTGGTAGGGAAGATGGAAGGCTGGAGCGGGTATTTCAATCGGTACGCGGGGTATGTCAGAGCCGCGAAAGCGTTGAAATATACGGAAATGATGTGTCTTAAGTTGGGGGTCAAGTTCGTCACTGGGGATAATGGGTATGTTGAAACGATTCTGTTCGAGTCTACTAGCGAGGGAAGGAAGTTGTGCATTGGGGTCAAGACTAAAAATCGCCAGGTCCACAAAGCCCACACACACGGTTCTCTGTGTTGGGGCCTATATAGGGACGCTTCTGCCAAGTATTACTACGCAAGTCATTGCGAAATCATGGGCGGTGGCACATATCCAGCTCTCACCTAACGAAGCTGCGGGTATGAAAGGATGTCCTGTTGTTAATTGCAGGGATCTTGGGTTCTTCTTCGAGCCGGATGACGATACCGGATTAATTAAACTTAGTGCGAATGGAGCAGGCTACACGAATACCGTCTCTGCTGCTGGGAAATCAGCATCTGTACCGATTTGTGTGAACGATGGAATGCCCAAAGAAGATGAGGAGTTGATCAGAAGATTGATTCAGGAAACCATGCCACAATTTTCTGGAAAAGAGCTGCTCAACAAATTCATCTGCTGGTGTGGTGATACTTCGGATTCGAACTATATCATTGATTTTGTGCCAGACACAGAAGGTTTATTGGTTGTGGCTGGGGACAGTGGACATGCCTTCAAAATGTTGCCTGTGGCTGGGAAATGGGTGGAGAGGGCATTGGAGAAAGGCAGGCAGAGCATTGAGAGGTGGAAATGGAAGAATACTACTAAAGGAAGTCATGAAATCTCTTGGAGAGTCGGTAAAGTAAAGGATATCAAGGATGTCGAGTTATCAACTTCGAAGGGGCAAGTTTGAGGCCCTCCAAGCGTCTCCGAGACGATATCTTTAAAACATTGCCACCACACTGGGACTTGCCTGTACCTCGAGGGATCCGAACTTTTCTTCGGCTTCCTCGAATTTACTTTTCGAGAGTCCAGATACCAGAATATTGGTGTCTATTCAAAGGCCGAAATTTGAGTAAGTAAGTGTTGGTTCCGTCCTCATCCCAAGATCTATCACTATTCCGTAGGTTTTGATCAACAATTAAGAAGGATTCAGGTATTAATTATGTTTCCTTTGGCCAACTTATCCATTCTGTCACTGTTCAGATTTCCAGCTCGAAGCTCTACTTTTCATTCTTTCACATGAGGTTTTATTTGGGTCGAAGTGTTGATGGTTATAGTGGTACAAGAGGAGGGGTACCGGGTGCGATTTTTGAGACCTAGATGAACTTTAATGTGAACGAGCAGTGTAATAGCGTGACACGAAAGATATGGTACAGATAGAGGCCTGTGATCGATTTGTTATTATACCCCTACCGGTGGCGGATGAGCCCTTACACGAGGC
The DNA here is from genome assembly GCA_002865625.1 of Hyaloscypha hepaticicola. Taxonomy (NCBI): domain Eukaryota; kingdom Fungi; phylum Ascomycota; class Leotiomycetes; order Helotiales; family Hyaloscyphaceae; genus Hyaloscypha; species Hyaloscypha hepaticicola. The sequence continues at coordinate 337,628 of KZ613502.1, read as the reverse complement.
TCAAGTATTGCTATGAAAGTACAATGGGGGAGCAACGAATGGGTTGTGCAGAATCGAGAGCAGCTGGAAGTCTTGCAGCTTCTGAAAAGAGAGGTAGGGCGACCCAAAAGTGGGCTGTGTTACATTTTCTATCTTGGAGTTATAGGTCACAATATGACTTGCTTCCCTTGTCCCAATTATCCCAATTTTTTTCTACAAATCGCCCCCTTCCACATTTTCCTCCGATTCTTCAATAGGCTCATTCTATGCATTTAATAGCTTTGCCAATTCTATCATCGTTCAGGTCCCATCAACGGCAATAGCGAAGTCTCTCATCCATCCTCTAGATTGTCATGAACCAATATCGGGTTGGAGGATCCCATTCCATGAACGCCTCCGCCTCCATGTCTGCCACCGCAATTACTTTCTTCACCTCCATTGCAAGATCATATGCATCCGCCATGACAGCGCCAACAATCTGTGCACACACAAATCTCTTCTTGCCCATCATCTCCTCTCGCCTCACCGGATCCTTCTCGAAGGCTCCCTCAGGACACAGGATCATAGCATATTGGCAGAACTCCGTTCTCAATTGCAGTCTAACACGCACAATCATCCCAGGTTGCAGGCGCTCCTGGAATGGGACGGTTAACTTCACGGACTCTTCGTCTTCAGATGCTATGGCCGAGCTGCCCTCAGAGGGAGCAGTGCTTTTGGCAGTGCGTGAGTCGATGTGCAATCGCCAGAGCTTATCGTAGAAGGCGCGAGCGTGTTCGGGCGAGACATTTGGAGTTTTGAGACAGCGGGAGACGAACTCGCCTTTAGGTAGTTTGCAGAGCTGTGTCCCGTTTTCCGTTGGTGCAAGAATGGAGGAAGAGATTGGTGGGCTCCCTGACTTCATCGTGAGTGTAAACAAAGAACCTTCGCGTCTGATGTTGAATAACTCACGTTTCTCTCAATCCATTCTGTCAGAGCATTATGAGACCAGGTACTCGGAATATTGACGTTGTATAACGCAGGCGTGGTCTTCGGAAACGACACTCGAAGAAGCTCGGCATATCGTAGTGTATTCTTGCTCGGTCCGGCGTCTGCTGCATTGGGCTTGACACATGCCAAGACGGCTGTCTTACAGTATCGGTTACCCTTCACATCGAAGACATGCTTCAACACCTTTGTCAAAACACTGCTCCTAAATGGAACGTGGACGTTCATTGCTCTCTTATTCGTGGCAACGCCGCTAGTCATATTCCACATCGCTCTCCCCCGGATACAATCCTTAAGAGTCGAGAGAGATACGTTGATATCTCGAGTCTCCATCATTCGATCTCGGGAATGCTCCTTTATATCCCTGTCAACCTCGCTGCCAGCGAGATCGACGAGGAAGAACAGTCCATCTGGAGCGTCAATGACGTCTTTATTGGTGATCCTGATACGGCAGACGGCATGAGAGCGAGATGAGCTGTCATTCTTAATAGTGGGCGCCGTCTTTCGGAAGGACATGCTACGTTCGATATGCGAGATGAGCTCTTCTGCGGTGGATGGTTTTTCCTCGACCGCGCCTACGAGTTGGGATTCTCCAAAGGCATCTTCCATGACGACGATCTTCCGGCGGTCATTTAGGAGGTCTGTTGGTTGTCAGAATTAAAGTGTCTCTCTTCGTAGCTAACCTCTGATCGCTTGAGGAAAAACAGATTAGGCAGAACTTACCCAAGGCTTCCTTCCCAAGAAGCTCAAATGCGCAAATGTAAACGTCACGGTTTCCTTCAAGATCCCCATTCATGAGTTCTACAGCAGCCAACCTCTCCAGCTCGCTCACACTGTACGTTTTTCCAGATCCGGTCTGCCCATACGCAAACAGAGTACTAATTCCACCTCCCCACGCCCATGGTAGTAACGGTGCAACAAGATCCTGGTAGACATCCTCAGATGTCTGATCCGGTCCATAGACCTGTGGAGCCGGAAACTGGAGGACTGCAAATAAATATCAGTACTCATAATCTCAGTGGAGGAAAGAACCACCTGACGTTTAATCTTGGCTGCCCATTGATTTTGCGCCGCAACTCATGGACATCTGCATATCTTGCTTCAGGTCGAACTGAAATGCCGATAACTTCGCCATCATTAACCTCGTTCGGGAGCAACGGCCGAACGCGTGCGGCAATTACTGTATCTTCTTCACGTAATTCGCCGCCGGCATCCTTGGCTTGGTTCTGCGAAGGTTGGAAAGTAGCGACCTGCTTGATGTAAGAATCTCTGTTTTCCTGAAAGAATGCTTCCATTATGCAAATCGAAAATATCTGATTAGGAATACTCATATCAAGAAGGAGAGTACTGTTTTGTTTATCAAAAACTTGATGTGTTCGAGTCAGGTACGCGGGACTTGCAGCCCTCTAGGCAACCCTTTTCGGCTTGCTATCAGTGAGCTTGGCGGCAGCAGTCTATGCTTTTAGGCAACTTTTCAGGCTTCACTGAAACAAAGCCAGTCACAGAACATTGAATGCAACAGATGAAAATATTTATTTCCAAATGTAATTTCGTGGCGTGGACGGTGGGAGATTCTCCAGGCATCCAGAATTGAAAGGCCGACCCCAATAAAAACTCTCGCCAAATCACTTAGGTTTTCCAGTCGGGCCCCATAGAAATCCTTGGCGCCACGAGTTTTGGCATCAAACATGCTCGCGATTCTCGAAACTCAATGATGAGATTAAACCTTGAGAAGTTGCCCCCAACATGGAGACCAAAAAGTGCAGAGGCCACCACTTGGTGGAAGAAGAAAACCAGACAAGACTCTTACACAAAAACATCATGATCCACGTGACTCCACATTATGATTCATTCCATTTGTTCATATCTCTATGCAGCAAACAAGCAAGCACTTTTCTCTACCTTACTTCGTCCTCCCCGTCGGAATTCCAAACAACACCAGCCCTTTCCCGTCCTTCGCAGGCTTATCAACCCTAAAGTATCCCTTCCTCTCGAGCTGAATAATATCATCCTCCTTCAAGCTCGCCACATTCGCATCACACAGCTGAATAGTCTTACTCGCACTATCTTTGTTGATGAAATCCTCCCAATTATCCTCCTCCTCTAGCTTGTCTTTCGTGAATAAGTGATCGAACTCCCATACCTCTGCTTCAACGAGGTCTTGTGGAGTGGTGGATAGCCAGGTGACTTTCCATTGCGTCTTCTTGACGTCGCCTTCCAAGTGGAGCTCGAGCTCGATCTCAGTGATGGGATCACTACCGACAATCTTTCGAACGATGGCATTGCCCCAGTTCATAAGAGTAATCTCTTCATCTTGCTTGAAGAGCTTGACGTCCGCCTGGTCAAGAATCAGGTGCTTACTGTAACCAACCTTCTTCGTTCCTACGGCTGGGGTTTTAGCATGTAAAGGCTTCTCCTCGGTATATGCTTCGGCTGGGCCATTAGTGATGGTGGCTTTGACGGGATCTTTGGTCTCAACAGCTGTATGTCTTGGTGCGATAGGATCAATTTCCTTCTTGTTGGAAGCCCAGAAGTTCGTCCAGTCCATGGTGACGATATTCCGACTCGGCCCTTGCTTGAGGATGAAATCCCGTAGTGCACCGAGCGTCATGCCGTGTCTTCGCACTCCTCGGATGGTAGGCATACGCGGGTCATCCCAGCCCCATACGATGCCAGCATCAACCAACTTTGTCAGCTTTCGTTTAGAGAGAACGGTTCTGATGAAGTTCATTCGTGCGAAATCCCACATGTGGACTTGGCGAAGCTTCAAGTTATCGAGAAACCATTGATATTGCGGGTTACGGTCTGTGTACTCGGTCGTTCTGAGGGCATGAGTCACGCCTTCGAGAGAGTCGACGATGGGACAAGCAAAGTCGTAAGTAGGGTACATTTTCCAGGCATTGCCGGTGCGATGATGCGGGAGGAGATTGCAGCGATAGATGACAGGATCTCGCATCGCCTTATTAGGGTTGTCGATCGACATCTTCGCACGGATAGCGTTCTTCTGTCCAATCTCGGAGCCTGCCTTCATCTCCTCGAAAATGGCGAGATTCTCCTCGACGCTCTTGTCTCGGTTCTTGCTCTTAATTCCCTTCATTCTCTCGTCTCTCATGGTATCTTGGTCGGTATCGTCTGCGTATGCATGGCCCTCCTTGATCATACGAATACAGTATTGGTACAACACCTCAAGGTAATCACTGGTATAGCTTGTCTTGTCCGGCTTGATGCCCACCAATTTCAAATCCTCAATGATTGCATCCTGGTACTCTTGCTTCTCTTTGGAAGGATTCGTGTCATCGAATCTTAGAAGTAGTGTGCCCTTGTACATTTCGTGTGCGAAGTAATCGTTCAGCAAGGCGGCCTTCAAATGACCAATGTGCAAGTATCCCCTTCCTTAGTTAGAAAGAATCCCCCACTGTTTGGAAAGGGAACATACGAAGGCTCCGGAGGAAATCTAGTAACAACCCCCTTCTCCACATCCTGCAACGCCATATTATAGTTCGCACCAGCCTTGCTTAACCCCGCCTTCCTGGCCTTCTCCGCCTCGTCTCTAGCCTTAATCTCCTCCTGAATCTCCGGATGGCTCTGCTCAATATAGTTGAACCATCTTGCCAAATTCGGCAGTGCCTCTCTCTTCAAGAACGCGTTTGCGACTTTGTTACTTCGGATCGTGACCCAGATGTTTTGGTCAGCCTCGCTCAATGAATACCCCTCCACATACGTTCGGAGGATCAGGTGCTTGTCGAGGGCGATGAGGTGAGGCTCAATGGCTTTGAAATCTGGTGCTGCCAGGGCGGTCGCCAGTTGCGACAGGTCTGCGATCTTCATTTTGTGTGGTTGTGTGTGGACTGTGTTTGGATGAGGGGGAGGATTTTAATGAATTTTTGGTGTTGACTCAGGGCGGCGAAGCGTGGAGGGGTCTTTGGCGCTAGAGCGATTTGGGACAGATTTCGAGATACCTGGCAACTTCACTCCATCTTCTCCAAGTCTTGTTGTTCACTACCACATTTTCACACTCATTTGACTTCTATTGTCGCGGCCAGCTTTCACTTCAGTCTAAGTCCCAAATACCATTTGCTCCTCAAAATCAATTTACTACAACACATTACTACCCTAAGACTACCAAAATGCCACGCAACCTATCCATCCTCTCCGCCCTCCTCTTCCTGCTCTCCATCTCCGTCGTAAATGCACAATTCCAATTCTTCGAGCAAATGTTCCAAGGAGGGCAGCAACAACAGCGACAAGAACCACAAAACGTACCTTCAGATTCGTCTTGGTATCAACAAAACTACGACAACGGTACTTGCCTTTTACCTTCCCTCCCAGCTCCTAAATTGCTCTACCTCGGAAACTACGATGGAGGATTGAGCTAATACTAGTTAATAGCACACTGCACAAATTACCTCTGCCCCGATACACTCGCCTGCGTCCATTTCCCGCATCACTGCCCGTGTCCGCACCCCATATACGAAGAGAAGTTCGAGCTCGGCGATGGCAAGGCAGTTTGTATTTCTAAGGGAGGTTTCAAGGCAGGAGAAGCGGCAAGGAAGGTTGAGTTGGCTAGGAAAGGGCTGTTGTGAAGTGGTTGGGAGTTTTACTGGGAGGGTTGTAGGATAGGGTGAGCTGTACTGGAGTCCTGGGTTAGAAAACTTGCGCAGAGAGTATACTATGCAAGCCACTTCAAAATAGTCACTTTTTTGGTGATAAAGCATGTCGTTTACAATTGGGGGGGCGTTTTATCGTAACTTCGTTTGTTGCCTCACTCCACTCGCGCCTCACTACCCACCGTCCATTCTGGATACCTCAACACGCTGATTGCAGTCGCAAACCTACTCCAGAGCTTCCAAGCTTGATCAAAAGTAAAAGTTTTGTAAAGTCCGGATGCGGAAGGAAGGACCATGAACTCCATTAGCTGGATCCTCTCCGACTTCGCGTTCCGAGCTTAGCGGGTTGGCAATAGAAAGACGAAAGGAAGAAAGTGGATCTGCAATTGGCTGGCACAACTTGTATAAAGATGCTTTATTTGTAATTATGTACTCGGTATCTCGTACAGATAAACAGCACCAAACGCCAACCATGAGCGGGGTATATGGCAACTTTCCCTCTATGATGCATCTTCCATGCGCTGATCAGTTATAATTCGACTCTCCTCCCTCAATCCTCGAGTGCTCAAGCATTGCCACGAGGGTAATGCAACAACGAACATAAGTATGCTGGGTAATATCTACATTACATCAATTCGTAATTATTTCTCATCCCCGGCCAAATCGTCGATCGAATAACTTCAGAACACCCATAACACTCGCGGCTTCAACCTCCATCGGAGCTCGTCCAGGATGAGCAGGTGGAGTAGCATGTAATCGTCCAAGCCAAGTACTCAACTCGTTGCTAGCTTGATCGAAGTTCTTGTGAGTGGAGAGAGTCTTGTAAGTATCTGCACACGTCAAGCTTGGAGGAGGCTGAGATGGGGCAGCTGTTGGCAACGACTTGCAGCATCCTCCACCATTGGCATTGCCCCCGCAACAGCCATCTGTAGTTGCTGAGCTGGAGGCAGCGCGAACTGCGGCGAGAGAGCGACAGAAGAGTCCCGATTTGGGATCAGCTTGACATTGTTGACAGGTGCCAGGACCGTTGACGCAGGAATTGGCTGGTGCTGGAGCTGCGACTAAAGGTCGGTGCATGGTACTTGGCTGTAGTGATGGCAGCTTAATACCATTTCCTTCAAAGTCAGAATCCGATGGTGGCGATGTAACTTCGTTTAGGAGAGGTGCTAGTCGGTTCTCTCGATCATGAGTATTGGAGGCTGATTGGTGTGCTGCCTGTGCTGCCGCCTCAGCGCACATACAATATGTTCCTTCCTCACAAAAACCACAAGATTCTCCTGGCGTTCGAGTAATGTGGACTAAAGGTTCTTGAGAAGACTGAATGGGCTTGGACGAGTATTGTGCTGTGAAATCGACCTCGAGCGGCGTAGAAAGATCTGAGTGACGTGGACGCTTGTCGGCATAATCTTCCGCTGACGGAGAGTGTGATCTCTTGAGCTCAACAGGCTCGGGTAACTCAGTTGCGGCTCTGATGGTCTCCTCCAAACATTCGCAGTGCGTGTCCGGTGTACACTTCCCACAGCCAGACGTAGAAATAGCCAAAGCCTGTTCCACACAAGCACAATTACTTGTCGAGGTACAGCCACCACAGCCGAGGGATGATTCTTCCTGCTGAGGTCTGAAGGCTAAGCTCGGATATGGATCTGATAGAGGAGCTCTGTTCTGCTGCTGTCGTAGGTGCCGTGGAGGTAATGGAACGGCGTCTGTACTTGTAGTCTTGGCCCCATTTCGCAGGTAAGCCAACTCCGCAAGAGCAGCCTCCTTTTCCCGTCTCTCATACTCTGCAATCCGATCCAGAGTTTCACACCGTAGCCGCCATGATTGAACCTCGCCACTAAACTTTTCCACATCCGCCTCCAGCTTCGTAATCTTCGTCCTCAAGTCAGCCTCCCGCTTTTGCTGCTCCTCTTTCGTTTCCTCAAGCTGTTCCTCCAACTCTCCAACCCTAGCCGCCCGTCTCTCTCGAAATGCTCGCTGGGCAGCCCGATTTTGAGCCTTTCTCTTCGTCGGAGGTGTATCCGTTGCGGGCTTGCGACCAGGCTTCGGCCTAGGCGGGATAACCCATTCCTTCGTCGTTATAAGTGAAGGAGCAGCAAAATCTGGTGCCGGAGCAATGGCAGCCATATTCGATGCATTTGGGGCCTTGATGGCGATAGTTGGAGGTGCTGGGGCGATGTTTGCAGGGGAGCCTGCGCTGGATGGCGTTGACACCGCAGGCGAGGCCATGTCGCTAATTCGTGCGATTCTTGACTGCAAACAACGAAATCAATGTCGCACACTGGGCTTTGGAGTGGAAGACACCATCAAAGGCTTGATAGACGCGAGCAATCGTTGCGACAATGGCAGGACAGCAAGAGCGATGTTGTTGGTGGGAGAGGGTTGCAGAGATTGATCTAGAGTTATCTGATCGAGAGATAATGCAGGAGTTTGCGCTAGTTTTGCGCCCATCTGCCGAGTTCGGATCACCCTGAGGCAGCGGCTCCTCTCCTTAACCCAATCACAACCTCAAACTCACACTATCTCCATCAGAGAGCGGATCCTGGATGGAGTCACTGCTTGGCCCAGAGCATATTCGTCCTCCGGTCATGTAAAAGCCGAGACAGACCCAGAACAACTCTCTCAAGCTGCACGTGAGGCGTCCGAAAAGGGGATTGTGAGACGAGGACCGTGGGCGCTGCAGCATTAAAGAAGAGCAAAGCAGAGGGTTTTAGCTGCAACGATGAGCAAATTCTACTTTGGCGGAGCCTCAGGGAGCATCTCTTCAGACGACGACGAGGACAACCTTCCGTATCCTGAAGCCCTTCCTCGAAGTGACTTCCTGGCTCCGGATTTTGATGCTCCAACATATCTCTCTACACTATCGGACCGCCATCAAACGCTCGAGGATCTTCGGTCTGATCTCAGAGAAAGATCTCAAGCTCTGTCAAAAGAATTACTGGATCTCGTCAACACAAACTATGAGCAGTTTCTAAGTCTCGGTTCGGATTTGAAGGGCGGTGAAGAGAAGGTGGAAGATGTAAGGGTCGGGTTACTGGGCTTCAAAAGAGGTGTTGAAGACGTAAGAGGGAAGGTCAGAGAAAGGAAAGTGGAGGTAGAGGGTCTTCTCACAGAGAAGAAGATCGTTACAAGGGAGATTGCTTTAGGCAGGAAGTTGTTGGAAGTTGATGCTCGACTGGAGGAACTCGAGGACAGACTCATGGTCGCTTCACTCGGGCGGTCCGTCAACGGAGATGAGCCTTGGAGTGACAGTGAAGATGACGAGGATGAAGAGGATGTCGACAATGTTGTTGGTGGAACTAGTATCAGAAAGCTCCAAACCCTTGTAGCGGATTATCGACACGTCGAGCTTTTGTCAACCAGCATTGGAAAAGACCATCCATTCATTGTGGCCCAGGACTCACGGATGCAGCGAGTCAAGAATACCATTCTTCTTGATCTCACTGCCGCTTTGAAATTGACAGCATCTATAGGTGATCCGGGCAAGACGAGACTGGTCAAGATATTGGGAATCTACAAAGATCTTGGAGCAGAGATCGAGGCTATCAAAGTGCTCAAGGGTTTGAAATCATGAGAAAAAAGTGCAGCATAGCGTTGGCGTTCGGAGACAAAATGAATATTCTACGTCTAATCTACAATCATACACTCAAGACGTAGACAAGTCTCTAGTCGTGATCTGCGAATCCGCCGAAATAAAGTCCCCATTCAGCGGAAACCCTGGTGCATTCGTAGAGCTCAGCACCACCTCGGACAACTCCTTATTGATCCGATCATTCAAATGCGCCATGTCCTTCTTAACAGCCTCAATAAACGTCCTAATGTTCCTCTGCATTTCCTCAGGCGTGAACCCCAACTGTCCAATCGCCATCCTCACCACGCCCATCCTCTCCCTATACTCCGCACCCCCAACCATATCCTTCAAGACAGCCGCTGGATCCTTAACTACGGTCCCTAACTTCGTACTCGGCATCAGCCCTCGCGGACCGAGAATTCGCCCAAGGCCTGCTTTGTTCATTTTGTCGAGGGAATCCGTTTGGCAGATGCACCGGTCGAATTCAATTCTTCCATCTTTCACGGCCTCGAAGATTTCTTCTTCGCCTACTAACGAGGCGCCTGCTGCTCGTGCTTGCTCAGCGTATTTCGAGTCTGCCGGACAGATAACGCAGATCCTAATGTCTGTTCTGACTGGATGAGGAAGCCGTAATCGATTTCTGAGCACCGGACCGTTCTTCTGGGATTTGAGCTTGATCGCCATCTCGTATTTCACTGATGTAGGTGGGCGTCCGACTTCAAAGGCTCGAATGTATCTATTTCATCACCAATCATTAGTTATTACATGTTGGGGGAGTTGAGTGGAGGGGATGGAAAGGGAAGGGGAACAAACCGCATAGCATCGCACAAACTAAACATCTCCGCATCCTTCATATCATAGCTCTTATACGTTGTCCTTGCCTTCTTTTTCTTCCGCCCACTATCATCCTTCTTCTTGTTCTTCTGCGGATTCTGTCCCTTCGAAGCAGTGCCCGCTTTCTCCTTCTTGCTAATAATCTTGCCCTTAGATGCACATGCTGCTGTTGCGCTCAGGAACCTCGCCCCTTCAAACCTCGCTCCAGAGATACGTGGTGAAAGACATAGCCTGCTCAATTGAGCCAGCATTGGCCTTGAAGACGCCATGTTGGTTGTCTTCTCCTTCGCCGTGCCTGTGAAGAGAGTCGAGGTGGTCGTACATTTTCACTAGCGCGAAAGCACCCCTGTCAAAACTTTCAGAAGCTTTTTGAGCTCGACGACAACCTCACTTCATCTGTTGAATTTGAAGGAGGTCCAGCCCACGATGCTTCTCCCGCGATTACAACCGCCCTTACGAGCAGCGCTCGCCTCAATTGCGCGCTCGTCTCCGTCGTGTAGCTCCGGAGTATGTCTGAACGAAGCGTTTGCTGCGCTGGCCCTCAAGCCGCTGGTTTTCGTCCGCCACGCATCACACGCTCAGCAGGGAGCAGTTAACAAGGCGAAAGATGGACCTGGGAAACGGCTTGGTGCTAAGAAATCAGGAGGTCCGTATTCTCCCCTTTGCCCTCCTCCCCCGTCTCCCCTCTCTTCAAATGCTGATTCTGGGAGCAACAGAGCAATATGTAATCCCAGGCAACATTATTTTCAGACAAAGAGGCACACACTGGTTCCCCGGCGAAAACTGCGCCATGGGCCGCGATCATACCATCTACGCGACTGAATCGGGCTATGTGAAATACTATAAGGATCCAGAACGGCATCCAAAGCGTCAATACATTGGTGTTGTGTTTGAGCGAGACCAGGTACTGCCTTTGCCTAGGAATGCGCAACGGAGGAGACGATTGAATATGGTTGCTGTGAAGATGGAGGCCGCTCCTCCCGCACTTCCTGGTGCGGAGGGTGCTGAGCCCGTGGTTTCTGACTTGGTGTTAGAGAGCGGAGTGGTTGAAGGTGAACGGAAGAGGGAGGTGGTGAAGCTGTTGAAGAAGAAGGATGATAGAAAGGGTGAAGAGGGCAGGAATCTGCAGTTGAGACCGGGGTATATGTATAGAGAGGGTAATTGGGAGATTGGGAGGGCGGCGGAGAGGGCGGGGGTTAAGGTTAAGGCGTTCAAGCCGAGGGATCGCTGGACGGCGTGGAAGAAGAGAGAGGTGAGGTTTGCGAAGAATGCGGAGAAAAGGAGTTTGGGGAGAAAGATTGGCGGGAAGTAGAAAGACAAAAGGGGGATCTGTATGATATTGTGGGATATGGCAAGTGTATAGAAAGGATGGGAAGCTCATTGTAAGCGAACTTCTCCGAATACAAAGATTGTGTGATTCAATGTTGAGATCATGAATGTTCCCGCCCCTATAATTGCACTCGACGCTGTCATGTGTCTTGAATTTGCTCTAGTAAGCATAAACAGTCCTCAAACTTAAGTCTTCGCACTCAAATCAGGAATGGGCGGCTACACTTTCTTTAAGATATCAAAAAAGAATCCTATGGGCTTAATATTGATCTTCCGCGGCCTAAATTCTCTCTTGTTACCTGAAGACAAATACTGTCAAGTACAGCCAGCCAGAGCCCAGGCCTTTTATCCAATCACCCTTGATAAAGCGAGCTCGAAGCTCTACTCTGGATTTATACCGCTGCACCTGTAAGTTCTCGCAGATTGTAAAGAGAAGAAGTTCAAAGACAAAGGACTCTTAGAGGAAGAGGGATAGATCCATTCCGCTCCGTCAAAATCCCCTAGTCCCGGATTGGAAGAGATTAATTCCTAAATTGGCTCTAAAGGGGGTTCTCTCCCTTACCTGGATTCTCTACGCGCCTCCTTCTCTAGTAGTCTCCTATCTAAAGCGAGTCGCAGCTGCGCTCGTCGCACCTGGTGTGGTGGGGAAACCTGGGACACTTCGGTAGAACTGTTTTCCCACCCTCCGTGGGTTTGACCCACCTCTCTGTATTTAAGCTTCTCCTTTTCATGGGGAGAAGGGACGTCAATCAACACACTTCAGTCATGAATCACTTGCACGTTATGTGATTACTGCTTGTTTTGTTATTGTGGTGATTCCACCTTTACACTGGTATATTTAGCTTAAAATAGTTCATATCAGCGCCCAGTAGTCGAGGAGGTCGCTTTCAGGGGTTGGAGGGCGGAAAAAGTTGCTCAATAATTGCCTGTATTATAGCTATTGTTTGTCAGCGTGTAGCGATGGATATGTCGACTTAAATAGGTAGACAGGTTGCTTTTGTTATGTCGAAAGGAGGGGAGAAGCTTCGTCAATTCGGTACGGCGGCGAGAGCGTTTCGATAGCGAGAGGAGGGTATTTATTATTGTTAAACGTCGTCGTGACTCAATTTCTGGCTCTCCAGGCTCAATTAAACGCTGCAGGTTGGTAAGAGGGCACCGCGTACAAGTGTTGAGCTGTTGCCCTCCAAAAAAAAAAAAAAAAACCCCCCCGGGGGTAAAAAAGCCAAAAAAAATTGATTCAATAGGGCCTAATCCGGGATTGAACCGGAGACCTCTTACAAGCAGTGCGTTGCACCCAAAGCAAGAATTCTACCACTGACTGTTTTGATGTTAGTGACGATCATTCACAAGGGGTAAAGTTGCTTACACTATCAGGCCTGACTAATCAGTCATTGAGGAAAAAGTGGTTATTAAATTATATAACTTAAACATAAAAATGCTACTTTAAGTTACGGAGTTTCCTCGGCGTGAACTTCACTGTAAGAAACTAGGCCGGCGAATCAGACAGGACTGGAATCCCTGTCCTCCCCGAAAATGGGGACTTTATCCTGTCCTCGCGCCACATCCGTGCAGCCCTGCTGATGAGAGCGATGTATTTTTGGCGGAGAAAAAGTGGCCGAAGTTAGTCGCTGCGCGAACACCAAAAGTACCTTCTTCAACACACGTTCTTGAGAAAATAGGAGCCAACTTAAAAATAAAAAGGTCGTCTAATCTTACACAAGTATAGTAAGTCATGAGAAGCTTTTTGGTTCGAGTTATTAATAAGGTAAATGCTAATATTGTGATGTTATTTGAGGTGCCAAAATCGCCCACTTTTCTCTCCGCCGAAGAGTGATGTTTGTTCAGGGATTAGAGGCGCCCCCTCTCTCATTGGCTTTTTGGCTTCTCAGCCTTGCATTTTATGATCCCATTGCTGACAAGAAGTGGAGCCTACAGCCAAGAAGTCCTACAATTGATTGAGACCAGCCTGTGAAGGCGAATATTCAGGGGTTCAATTAAGCGCTGACTCCATCATCCAGCCCCCAATGCGACCTAGATGATTGCCGATCTTTGCTCTACCCTCTGCTTGAGTCTATTTCCCCAATTCCCAACTCTTTCTCCAGCTTCATTTTTGGTTTTGCTTTGAATTCTCACCTGCTTTAACGAATACTTCTAAATAATGTCTTTGTCAACTTCTGGTTTTGCTCTCCGAATAAACGGTACATGCCCAGCGACCGGTGTGGACTGTGGTGCTACAGCACCCCCCTACCGTGCCTGCTGCCCCGCGGATTCATTTTGTCCAAGGCAGTACAATGTTGATGTAAGCCAGCAATTCGAAAAGAAAACATCTTCAGCGTCAACAACACTAACCACGCCTTGCAGTGCTGTCCTACCTCAGCAAACTGTACCAGTATCTTAGTACAAAATCCTCAATGCGCAAATCAATCGTGGAATCTGTATGACAATGGCGGATACTTTTGCTGTGAGCAGGGATACACAGGTTATGCTTCGACAGGGAATAGTGATGGGTGTGCGGAGCCCGGGTACGCCTTTCAAAAGGGGGAGGTCTTGTTGAGCATTATTAGTACCGGAGTTGGTACGTTCGTCGGCTACAGAATATGTAGGATTAGACTGATTAGGATGGCATAACAGCTTCATCGACCTCCGCAAGCTCGACATCATCATCGACTAGCGCTGCCACTCCCACTTCAACTACGCCACCCAAGAATTCGAACACGGGAGCAATTGCTGGTGGGGTAATCGGTGGTGTTGTGGTCATTATTTTTATTGTTGCCGCAATTTGGTACTTCTGCAGGAGAAAGCGCTCGAACAAAGCTGGCCAGCATGTTATACAGAAGGAAATGGTAGAATTACCGAACGCGGAAGGGAGAGATGTATTCACAATGCCTACCGAATTGGTGAGCCAGCAAGGTGTAAGCGAGCTGGGAGGAGGCAAAAGAGATGCTGGAAGGCCAAGCGAATTTTGGGATCCGCATACTGTGTCTGAGCTTGGGGGTTAATTTTATTGTTCTCAAAGGAACAATTTATGAAAGACCACATGTCGACGATTTAACAAAGCCTGAGAAAAGATGTTGAAATTACTGACTGAATGACTTGTAATTGACGTGTGTTGTTAGAAAGCATGGGTCCACTTCTCAGCTCACTTACAACACTTCAAAGTTTCGACGCACTGAAAACATCCAAGTGAGAAAAAATCCTGAAAAGTAAGAAGTAAATGTTCTGATATTAAGATCTATTGAAGTCTTGAGGTGTTCTGTGTGTGCTAAGCGAGTCGGTGGCTCTTGGGGGTTGTTCGGGTATGTCATCTACAAAGTGGAGGCCAGCGTTCTTTCAGGGTGAAGAATTAAGTGATGAGCCGTAGAGTTTTCGATGAACAACAATCTAGACACGATTACTATACAATTTAGTAAGGGCAGATTTCCGTTTCAAAGGCATTAATCAAGAAGTCTTGCATTTCTGGAAAGTGAAATACGCCCTGCACTGAGTTATATCCAAGTTTAGACTACATATCTTAAGTTGATAGATTAGCACAAGTGATTCTAACTCGAGTCACGCTGGGACAGAATCACGAGCTTTCAAATTCACCTACTTCTTGGCGATATCCTCATTAATGGCCTTATCTTAACGTGTTAATCATAAATCTTTGGTTAGGATCTAGCTCGATGCAAGTTTTCTTCATAATTACCTTGTCCTGACTATTTAAGTCTGCCAAAACTATAATTCATTGTCTTGTTAGAAAGTCGTTACGTTTTCTGAATCTGCCTCGTTAAGGCGAGCGACTAAGTGCCTCATATTATGTGACTTGCTTCGTGCATAATGGCTTGATATTGCCAACTAGGTTCTCCTGGATGTATGTATTCCCTCACAACATCGTGGTATTCAATTTCCAAGGATGCAGCCTGATTCTTCAACAACTCTCCAATCCCAGCAACGCCAGCTTGATCTGTTCAAAGATAGCTTATGACGCTGCCATGGATCCTTTATCAATTGCGTCTGCTTCAGGCAGTGTAGCGCTCGTCTGCATTCGATTGTCGAAGCAGATATACACGTGGGTGAACCAAACCAAAGACGTTGATGAAGAGGTCGAATCCTTTGCCATCGAGGTAGTAGCCTACTCTAGGGTTTTGAGTGCCATTGATCAAAACTTGCGACGCCCAGCGATTGCGGAAGCAGTGCGAACCAGTGAAGGGGACTTCTGGAGTCATGTGAAACGATCACTCGACGACTGCAGTGAAACATTGGCTCTTCTCGAGAAAATTTTGGGCAAACTTGGAGGGGCAAGCAATAATCCATTCGCCAAGGTAGCAAAGAATATTAAGCTCGGTATGGCGTACGAAAAGATCACGACTCTAAGACGACAGATCAATACCTATAACTCAACAAGCAGCTGGCCTTGCAGATGTGCCTAGTGTCCCAGAACATGAACAACGAGGCACACCATGAGACTTTGACCTCAAAGATCAACTGCATTCTGGAGGAGACTATAGTAATTCGAAGCCAGCTCGAACCAGGTCCCGTCGAGGTGAACTCGCCGCCGCGCGATTCAGCAATCTCAATCGATCCTCCCCCATCAGACCCTGACCACCAAGCTGAGGATGAAGAAGTGGATATGAACTTTGAAGCCAAAGTATATGATCATATCACCGAAGTTCTCGAGACCGCCAAGTCTTTGGCTTCCGTTGCAATCCAATCCGACACCGTCTCGGTCACAGGAAGCGTCGTATCCAGGAGCGATGCGACCTACGCAGCCATAGAGAAATAGATATGGTCTCAGGAGGGTCCGTCGATGTTGGGATGGGCGAAGATAGAAATGAAGATGCCAGTAAAGAGTGATCGTTTGGGGTCTACGATAAGCGTAAGGGATACCAAGTCGATAACCTGCACTTTCTGTGTAATGAGATCGATGCTCTTTGTGAAACAGAAATCACACGTCCGCATGCGGTATCCCTGCTCAGGTCATTCATCTGGTGGTGGGACCACGAAATGCTGTCTGGGAAGAACGGGGTATTGTTTGATGAAGTAATGGAGGCTATCCAGCAACAGCAGCATGGAGGAGGTATCACAGCCGTGTCAAAGAACGAGGCGTCCCTTCTTCACATAGTAGCATTGCTCAACAAGGTTGAGTTCATTGGTATTTTACTCCAACGGGGAGCCGAGATAGATCTTGGGGCCGGTGAGCTCGGGACTCCTCTGCACTTCGCCGCACTATCTGGCGGGACGGAAGCTGTGCTTTTCTTCTTGGATCAAGGAGCAAATGCAGACGCGATGGATTCACAAGGGATGACGCCCTTTATGAAGGCGTGCGAAGCTGGGAAGGAAACCACAGCGCAAGTACTCATCAACCGAACTACGGACGTGATGTTACAAGCTCATGTCACCCTTAGAATGGATTGTAAAGAAGGGCTAACATGGGTTGTCCAAGAACTACTTCATCGTGGAGTCAGTCTTGATCAAGAACAACAGCGTTTCAATCAACCCCAATTTATTATGCATGCCAGGGAGGACATGCTGAAATTTTGACGTTACTGCTGGATCATGGCGCAACCATCAACTCGTCCAAACGTCCGGTGGAAAATCAACTATTCATTGCTGCGGTTGATTCCGGGTCAAAAGTTACCATTAAACTTTTGATAGAATCAGATCCAGCCCACTTCCTTTTCGCAAGAACGAGTAGACGCGAATCCGCCCTTCACATTGCTTGCAAAATGGGCCTTTCCAGCGCTATTGTGCAGTGGCTGGTAGATACTGGGGCAGAGAATGATGGTGTTGACATAGATGGGAGATCAGCGTTGCATCATGCAGTCCTCGCGGGTAACGATAAACTCATGCATATCCTACTCAACGCCAAGGTGGATATCAATATCAAAGATAATTTAGGCCTTACGGCGATGGATATCGCCATGCAGCACAAAAAATTACAGCTATTGTGTATATTCTTGATTGGATGTCCACGCGAGACAAGAATGGCAATTCAACTCTTCACTTGGCCAGCGCCATCGACAATATCGAAGCTATTGAGTATATCATTGACAGGATGTACACGCTAGACAAGAATGGCAATTCAAGTCTTCACTTCGCCAGCGACCCTTTTACAAGTTGGGAGAAAATCGAAGAATTCCAGCGTTCCAACATAAAACTTCCCGTCAACAGTCTCAACCACAAAGGAGAGAGTGCACTTCACATCGCTACGGAGAAGAGGCTACTACCAAATGTTTGGCTTCTCTTGGCCTATGGTGCAGATGGGTGTATGCAGAACAGCAAAACGGGCGACACACCTCTGCACCATGCGGTGGCAGGACATTGGAAAGAAGGTATTGAATTGTTGCTAGAAAAAGGTGCAAATGTGAATATCAAGAACAGCAACACGCGCGACACACCTCTGCACTATGCAGCGGCATGACATTGGAAAGAGGGGATTGAATTGTTGCTAGCGAAAGGAGCCGACAGGAAGATTGCAAACGCTCAGGGACTCCTTCCCCGGGATATTGCAGTGTGGAGCGGCAAGAGGATATCTCAATTAGAGCCCAACGCTGTGTCACGAGTTTCTCAGAAGATCCGATTTGGTTTCGGAAAAAATACGAACACGGGAGGGAGCGGACAGCCAGACCGCAGAGACAAAGTGAAAAGCAATTCCAAAATGGAAATGCAGCATGATAAAGCCGATTGAAGAGCCGGTGGCGCCTGCACTCCCGCCACTTGAGTGGATATAAAGTGTCTCATACTGTGAAGTGTAAGCTCTAGCCCAGGGTCTAGACTGAGATAGACTACCGTATTCGTGTAATCACCCAACGCCTCAGTCGCGAGCGATGAATCGAGCTCCTTTCCTTGAGATTGGGATTTACCACAGATTTCTATTCGGAACTTACAAAGGCTAGCATGGAAAAGGCTATCAGTCTCAACGCTAATAGAACTGACTTGGCAGCTTATGTTGCATCCCAGTTGATCTCGAGACCCGATGTTTCTGCTCAAGTCTCATTGATTCCCCAAAACTCAATCGTCTGTTGGATCGTTGTCATACTCGATACCCCGTTTGCGGTGAAATATGGCAAGGCGCAATGCACCCGATTATGTTCTATCCGTCGGCTAAACCCCTGGTTCTTGCCAGGAAATTAACAATCTGGATCTGTCGGCATCATGTTGCCGGGTTGAGTGGCCAATGAGCTTGGCGCGGGGCAACCAGTTCCGGTATTATCCCGCCCCCTGAAGAGTAGGTCTTCGCGATCTACTCTCCCGGATCAACATATCGCTGTGCGAGGATATCAAGTTACTATGGCTCCACCAAAGGTATTGAAACATCACTTGCACTTGAGTATGAACTACAAGAAGCTTCTCTGCTCAGTTTTATAGGTGTTCGACGGAGAAGCAAAAACGAAGGACTTTGGGAGAGTGTCTTGGATTCATTGGAAGGTTGGAGAATCTCTCTCGGCAGCATTGTGCCGCCTGTGGACTCGGCAGTTGCTGCAGCTGGTGCATGCTTTTACCCCAGGTTTTGGGCCCTCTAAATCAAGCCACAACCACAGGGCTTTTGCAAATGCGAAAGGGAGAGCATCTAATACATAAAGATCCTGTGGCCTCCATGTCCCATTGTTTGCGAATTGTTCTGGAAATACGACGGAAAACATTTCAACAATGGAAGGCTCCTACGATTCCAGGAAAGGCCGCCTCACAACCTTTTGGGAGGAAAGAAGGGTCATCTTCATCTGCTTTCTCATTGGATTTGGTCAATTTCAATATGGATACGACTCTGCAGCCGTAGCGGGGTTCCAGAGCATGGCAGGCTTTCTACGCATATTTGGATATCCAGACGTCAGTTGTTCTCACAGAAAAACTTCTCCCCTTGCTTTCCGTGTCGACTTTGAAACCCCGAACTTTGTATCTTGCATTTCTGGCCACAATCCCTATGCATTTGCTAATGAAACCCTTACAGCCAACAAGTCAAATCGGTTATCAAATCACAACGAAAGTCCAGCGATTGATTCAAAGTTTGATGAACCTAGGTGGCTTGACTGCTGCTTTCGGATGCTACGCCTTGGGCCCTCGAGCAAGCCGTCGCGTTGGGTTATGGATTGCTTGTGCGATTGGCTTTATAGCTATCTCAATCCAGATTGCTTCCACAACAGACGGAGCTCTATACGCTGGAAGATTCCTACTCGGTATCTCAAATGGCTTCTTCCTTACTTTCTCAGTCACCTACATGAGCGAAATTGCACCCGCCCATCTCCGTGGATCTGTCGTTGGCTTGGTCACCTTCCACACAAGCTTTGGAGCACTCATCGGTATTCTCATAGAGAACTACACATCATTATTCATTGAGCGAAAGTCATACCAGATCCCACTGGGAGTGATGTATATTATTCCGGTGTTCTTGTCCCTCTACTTACTCATCTTACCGGATACCCCTCGATATTACATATCTCGTGGCCAACGAGATGCAGCAATCTCGTCGATTCAGAAAACCCGAGGCATCACCGATATGGATCGTATCTTGGCGGAAATTGCGGATATACAGAGTGCCTGGGACACTGAGGTCGAGCTACACCAACAAGCGAAACTCATGGACATGTTCCGAGGCCCTGACCTTCGCAGAAGTTTGATCTCCATTGGATGTTCTATTGGTCAAACTGCTACCGGTGTTCTCTTCTTGGCTGGTTATTCTGTATATTTCTATGTTCAAGCAAAGATTGGGCAGCCTTTCGTATGGGTCATGGTTGGACTTGCCATTGCCCTCACAGGAAACCTAGGTGCATTTCCGGCAATGCGATACTTTGGCCGTCGGCCTCTACTTCTGGTCTGCTCCGTTGTATCTGCGCTTACGATGTTTGGCATGGGAATCGCTCACGACAAGGGAACAGAATTCGCACCGAGTACTGGCAAGGCCTTGGTTGCTCTGAGTATCATCTTCACTTGGGTGTATGGCTTCGGACAAGGCCCAGTATTGTGGGCCATCACTTCGGAGATACCATCTCAGCGGCTGCGATCACAGACTGTCGGTATTGCCAACGGACTCAACTTTGTCTTCGGGTGGCTTTGCGCATTCTGCTCCCCGTACTTTCTAAATCCAACTGCTTTGAACTGGGGAGCCAAATACGGCTACATTTGGGGCGGCAGCAACTTGCTTCTGGCGCTCTGGGTCTTTTTCTTCGTCCCAGAAACCAAGGGAAGAAGTTTAGAGCAGCTCGACGAGCTTTTTGAAAAGCGGGTACCGACTTGGAAGTTTTCTAGCTATATAACCGAGCATCACATTGTCGATGCAGACAAGGTGTTCGAGGGTGAGACGGCGGCGGATCCGGCGTACCATGAAAACGAAAAATGCACCACTGCCTCGCACTCTGAACACGTTTAGCTGAAGGTTGTCCTTGGAGAACGAGTTGAACAGATTATCTGAGAAGCGACACCTGAACCTGAGAGGCTCTGTCGGTGGATGGCGGGATGCCTAGTTCGAGACAGGCAGTGGGGTAATAAACATATAGTCTGGTACTAAGTATGACAATTTATGAATGAGCTTTCTGAAAAGTACTTATTGGATTTACATTCAATAAACCTTTAGAAGATTATCTTTTGTGTGTTCCTCAGACCTCGCAACCCTTCCCCCTTTTCCATTTTCGCTTAGCCCCAGTACTGTAGCGACGCTGCAATTTTCTCCCACGCTGCGAAACTGGCTGAGCTCGCTTTAGATTATCATGAATAGTTTTCAGGTTTCAGTTTTAGTTGAGATTGCTCGCATTTCAAGAACATTGCCGTACATCAATGAAACACAGACACGAACCGGGAGCGGGAGTCAAGCTCCGAGGACCGTAAAAGTGCTCCTGTAAATGACTTGCAAAACAACCAATAATAGATTCGGTTATTCCATCTTCTACTAGTAGAACAACGAAACATCTTTGATAAAACAATTTCTAAAACCTACAGATCTCGTCAGGTAGGTTTCAAATCCTCAAAATTTTAGACCTGGAGAATTATGTAAGAATGAGGTCGGTACTGGTGGTAGGGCTGCGTCGGAATACGATTCAAGGTTAGCGCGGACAGATTATGCCGACTGAATACGATTTGTAGTTAGCGTCCTGGGCTAAGCAATGATACGGACCAATCGGAGATAGCCTAGGCCCGCTTTTACTCCCGCTCTTATCATGTCTTCATAAACCTACTTCATCTCTCTTCTGGAAACAAATGTTCAGCCCACTGTTCCGCTAACTTCATTTCGTTCTTTAACTGCAAATCTGCTGCAGTTCGACTCTGTGGATGATGGCGACCATGGCTGTGGAACAGCAGTCAGTGGGTATCAGCACGAACAAAGGCAAACGCAGGGCACATAGAAAGTCTCGCCAGGGTTGTGCTTGCTGTAAAATACGAAGAGTAAAGGTAAATCACCTCGAAATAGCATCATCCCCAGTCAACCAGCTGAACTTTAGCTCAAGTGTGACGAGACCAAACCCGCATGCAAGAAGTGTTTGGCTTTTGGAGCAACTTGCACCTATGATCGCCAGGCAGCGGACCTGCAAATGGCCTTCGAGGGCACAGGGACCATTATGAATACGACAAATCTACCAACTTCAACTAATCATACCTTCATCAGCATGAACAAAGTCCCTGACTTTCAGTATCCTGTCATTCAAGACGATGATTTTACTCTGAAGATGGATTCTCTGGGCATGGAGCGGCTTAGTCGATTCTTCAAGCGAACAGCAGTTTCAATGGGCACTGCAAAGGCAGGTCACATCTTCCAGGATAGCACACTTGGCATTGCATTCTCGGTAAGCAACTTCATTGGATGTTTGATACCAGGCTGACTTGCCTCAGCATCCTTACTTGATGCACGTCATCCAGACAATAACGGCGATACATGATCGCTACATCACGGGACCAACCGCCTCGTACTCAACCATTGAAGAGGTGTATCACTTATCTCGAGCGGCAGCTCTATTCAACCAAAAGCTTTCCGGTCCCATCCATCCAGATGATCGGGATGCTCTGTGGGCAACCGCAGGTCTCCTAAGCCAAATTACATTCTCTTTCATCGATGCCGCAACGCCAGAAGAAGCGTGGCCCATGAAAGATTCAGACGGCACAGATCTAGAATGGATAGCCATGGCCGAGAACAAGATAGCGATTTGGGAAATCGCCAACCCCATGAGACCGGAAAGCATATTCCATGGCCTTGCCAAAGAACTAGTGAAACTCGATTCCCTGTGCTCGATCTCTGAACCAGATATTAGGAATCTACCACCACTCTTTGTCAAGGTGTTTGATCTTGAGAATGAGGCGATTGCTGAGAGCTGTCCATATCGGAGGACCGTTCTTCTCTTATCTTCGATGATGCCTTGGGAATGCAATCGTAACACGATAATCAAGTTTCTTGGGTTTGCAAGTCATATGCATCCGAAATTCAAACCATTGTTGTCACAGAAAGATCCGAAAGCACTGTTGCTGCTTTCATACTGGTATGCGAAGGTTTTGAACTCCGTTTGGTGGCTCGATCGACGGGCGACAATGGAGTGTCAGGCGATAATACTCTATCTGGAGAGAAACCACCCTGATGAGACGGATATATTGGAATTGTTACAGTTACCTAGGGAAGCGTGTGGAATGGGACGGATCATGGATCTGGGATTACTTCGACATTGTTCGATGACTTTCAGTAAAGGAGTTTGGCAAGGGAATAAATGACGAGGAAAGGACATACCTTGTTCTACAAAGTCTTCAAATACCCAAAATCGCATTGATCCGCACCAATATGCTCTGGTCAAGTGAGCGCTGGTTTGATCTCATCGGACCCGATTTGTCAGCCCCCCGAAACCTTATTTTTTCCCATCAGTGATAAAACGTTGTGCATAATTGTTGACAACATCCCAGAAAGGAAGGCTCTCTGGTGATAGGCGGAGACTGCTTTCAATTGCGATCAGAGAGCTATCGACAATTGCAAACCAAAGACACATGTGGAAGATTGATGAGAGCATTTTGATGTACGGAGATCACGGCATAAAGTGACGGGATTACAGGGCCATACGCATAATTCAGGCCATTAACAGCCCTTGTAGGGTCTCAGTTCCCCCTGTAAGCCACATGACTCAGTATAATAATAGGCCCATGCTCTCTGAAACACTCTGTAAGCTGTACTGAGACCTTTTGTGCTTAATTAGGCCTTGTATAACGCTATAAGCGACTGAGAGCTTGAAAATATAGGGTTATACTCCGTGATCGGGAGCGGGGTAAGTGAGAATAACTTCACTCCCCTCTTCCTTCACTTCCTTAATCAACTTTTAACTGAGTTTCTATATATTCTCAATTATTATACTTAAAAATGGCTACTTTTGGTGGATTATCTGGGGACCTTGGCTTATCAGATAACTAATTACAACTCTCCTTACTCCCTGATTCTGACGAATCAGAGATTAGTAAAGAGGAGGAGGAGAATAAGGAGGATTTGTGGTATAAGATATCCTCTGATTTAGAGGATAAGAATGACGAATTAACTGAGCTATCCCTTACCCTTCTAGCTATTATCTCTATAGCCTTTATTATACCCAAAATAACCCGTAAAGAGCATTCCACTGGTACCAGGATCAAGGCCATTTATATACTTGAAGAGAAAAAGTCAGCTGGAAAGATTTTGGAGACTATAGGGGTCTCCAGAACACGTGCCTATGCCCTGGTAGCAGTTACTAGGGAATGTGAATAGCGGGAGTATAAGAATATACCCTTGGAAGTTACTTATATGCTTAATCAATCACGTTCTGGAAGGCCTACTATATTACTTAATACTATCAAGTATATTTTGAAAGTAATACTTTAAAATTCAATTACTAGGGAATTCTCTTATAGAATACTGGCCAAGGAGATCAAAAAACAAGAGTATAAGGTAGTATTATAAACTATATAGAAGATCCTTATATAAACTGGATACTTCTAATACAAGTTGACTATTAAACCGGACTTGAATAAGTTTAATAAGAAGAAGAGATATAATTAGTATAAGGAACGGGAGTATTGGAATCTGGAGTAATGGAAAAATATAATTTTTACAGATAAGATAATTATATAATTAAATAGAATAAGAGAGAAAAGAAAAGTATAGAGATTACCAGGAAAAGTATATAATAAGTATTATATATATAGGAGATAGAAGGGATTTTTAAAGTTTATATTTTGAAGATTATTTTTGTATAATAAAAAGAGGCCTTATTATATATAAAAGAAGGAAATAGTAGAGGAGAAGAAAGAGAGAAAAGCTAATTTAGATACTAGAAATAAGAAGAATAAGAGGAGGGATAAGAGAAAGTGAGAAAAGGAATAAAGGGAATGGATTAAGGAATGGATAAAAGTTTACAGGAGGAAACCTGATAGAATAAGGAAAGTATAGAAGTATAACGAGATAATAAGGGTATTTGTAATAAAAAATAAAAGGGATAATATTAATTAGTATAAGTATTAAAAGAAGATCCTTATTGAGAAGCTCTTACTATTCGCTAAGGAGTATTAAAAGGATTAACCTGATATTCAAGTTATAAAGGATAATGCCCCTATTTATAAGTCTTATTATTAAGGAGAGATCTATAATTTATAGAGGATTATAAAAATATTCTAGCCAGGGAACTTATCTGACCTGAATGCCATTGAGTCTATATAGTTTTATATAAAGAAGGAAACTATCAAGAAGGGCCCTATAAGTAATAGAAAGAAGTTGAGAGTAAGGTGAGAGAAGTATTAGGAGGACTTATTGTAAAAAAAATTCAGGAATGGATTAAGACTATTCTTTATTATATAAAGGAGATTATTCATTTAAAGGGGGGAAATGAGTTATAAGGAAGGGCGAAAAAAGGGATAAGAGAAGGTAGTAGTATATATATAAAGTATATCTTCAGTTATTACAAGTTTGATCACCTGATTTACCCCTTTGCGATAACCAATCAGCCCGTTCAAGGGTCAGGTGAGACCTTACAGGGCTGTTAGTGGCCTTCATAAAATTATGTTCTATAATCCCGTCACTTTATGCCGTGATCTGTATACAAAGGCAGCGGGCATTGAAATCCGTCCATTTTTAATTCATCGCACAAGCGAGATTTTTTGCTAGCGAATCCCACCAAAACTTTCTTTCCCTACCAATATTAATTAATCTAATTAACTCCACTTAATTATAGGGAAGTATATAACGGATTTGGATAAGGCCATATTCTTAACTCACTTGCTTTATATTCACTATACTGAAGCTATATATAGAGCAGGGCTCGCAAAATAGACTATAACAGATATCAAAAATACTACTAGTAATATTTTGATCAGGTATCACGACGAAGGACTTCCTGAACCCTCCATTCAAGACCAAGTGGAATAGTTCAAGTATAAGGAAGGTTCAGGAGTTAAGTCTAAAATCACAGATAAGGAGGTTTTAGGGCTTATAGAAGCTTGTATATTGAATAAGGATTAATGTAAGAAGCTTTGGTATATTATTTCAAAAGAAGAAGGTTTTTTTAATATCTACCGTAGAATGATTGAGAAGAAGTTACGGGAACGTGACCTTCGCTAATATAAATCCACGAAAAAACTCGGTCTCATAGAGCTTTAATGATATTAACACTACGAAATAGCTCTTTCCCGGAAGGATTGGGGTCTTGTGGAATGGCGGAAGGTTATTTACTCTAATGAAGTATTAATTATAGTCTCCGCTACTCGTGGTATACAAAATATCTCCCGAATAGTCAACGAATCCGAATGATACTATCCTGATTATATTAAACGATAGTATAATAACTACTCGGAAGCAATATTTTGGGGATACTTTATATATAATACCAAAGGGCCATACCATATTTACCACAAAGAGACGGAAGAGCAAAAGGAGTCGAATTAAACTGAGATAAATAGAATAAATAAGGACAAAGTGGAAGCTGAGTGCCGTGAAAAATTTGATATTCAAGAAAGAGAGAAAGAGAGGAAATGGGACGAGAAAGGCCAAAAGTGGCCTAAAAAACGAGTGTCTTGGGAGGTTTATTAGAAGAATAACATATTCAAAAAAACAGTACAATGAGGGGGTATCGATAATCTATATTATACCTACAAAGTCCTTGAGCCACTCTTAATCCCGTTTTGGCAGGAGCTTATGGTTTAATGCCATGAACCTGACGAATTTGAGTACGATATCCTTCCGTATATTTTTCAGTAAGATAATACTCCGTTACACGCAAGTAAGTGGACTCAATAAGCTCTTGAAAAGGCAGATATTCCAGTTCTTGAGTATATAGGTAATTCCCCTGAAATGAACACAATTGAAGGGGTCTGGATACTGTTAAGGATTGCGATTACTAAGGAGTGGAATGCCCCATATACAATTAAATGGACTGATCGGGCGTGGAGGGCTGAATAGGATAAGTTTCCTATAGATCGTGTACGTGCTCTTGTTACAAGACAAGCGGTGATTAATAATTTAATTATAGAGTTTGAGGGAGGGAATGAATTTCATGGGTAGTACTTTAATTTTGGTGTGAATTACTATGGTGGGGTGAGTATTCTCGGTATTCCTGTTCGCGTATACAGCCAATAAAAAATGGACGGATTTCAACGCCCGTCGCCTTCGTAGTAGCGAGAACTCCACTTGCAGTGGCAGCGCTGAGCCGGCTGAGGTGCATGTACTAGCATTGGTATCTGCTTGCATAGGTAGGGAATCACATCTGCGCACGGGACAATGACGGCTATCGATCATGAGGAGTAATGCCTTGCTTGTAAGTAAGTCGCAGAAGTATCGCGATGCTCCCGAGTAAGAAATAAAAAGGTGAGAAGTCGAGATTTGATTCAGGGAGCTTTGCGAGTAAGATTACCTCCAGTCAGTACGAAGTAATATGACTTACTTTTTGGACACCGTTGATTGAGATCTCGACTTTAGATAGGAGTTTCCGTGTTTGCTTAAAGATAGAAAAGTGCTGATGGAGGAGGAAAAGAAAAAAGACGAGGCTGGGAAATAAGACGGCGACGCGATTTGTGGCGCTGCTAAATCCACACCACCTACTAAGCTCACGCTGCGGAGATTTCGGATGCACCTTACCTCTCTAAGCATCGTCATCAGCCATCTTATATATCATCCATTCCATTCCAATTGCAAGAAGCTCATATTTCTTTCAACCGATCTCGAACATAGTAGTTGCTACCAGCTTCTTCTCCACATCGATCCGTCTTGAGTCTTGATCAGACCTACTCTCATCGTCACATCAATCTGAAACAACAAACAACTCATTCAGCCTCGAAGTCCACACACCTTTTTGATCGATTTTGGAATATTATATCTTTTCAGATGCTCTTTCATCTGGCCTGAGCTTCGTCTCAAACTTCACCTGCATCTCGACCCGGCCTCTCCTCTCAACCTCGACATCATCACGTGAGCACACTTCATTGACCTTCCTCAACCAACCATCAACTCACCATCCCTCAAACTCAAAATGGCCACTACCACCCCAGAACCCAAACAAACCCTCAAATCCCGTCTCTCCTCCGTCTTCCGCCCCAAGTCCCGTAGCAACAGCAAGCTCACAAAAGTACCCCCACCATCATCCTCGACCCTGACCAAACTCCCCTCAACATCCACCACAAAAACCACATCCACCAGAACCTCATCCATCTCTCCCGTTTCCCCAAAACCCCGCCCCCTCCAATACGGCGCCATCTATCGCCCAACAGAAGACAACACCAACATCCAAACTGGAGAGCGAAGAGATGATACAGATTTATTGCATGGCCTCACGCATCGGGAATCGAGTTCTACCATGGCTTCCATAAAGAAGGAAGAGGAAGAGGATCTCCGGCCACCAGGGGAACCTCTCATTGCAAGTTTGCCATCAGATCTCTGGTTGGCGATAGCATCCTACCTTTCACCAGCCGATGCCGCACGTCTCGCTTTCTCTAGCAAGATGCTGGCGAGGAGATTGGGGACCGGACCTTGGGATGCACTGAACAAGCCAGAGAACCTGCGAGAGGAAGTTAAATTCTTGGGAGATATGGATCGGAAGCTCCCAAGTCATTTACTATGTTTTTTATGTGGGGTTTATCATGTCAGGACACAGGCTGGGAAAGAGAAGCTCAAAGCGACATCTGTGCTGAATCCGCTGTACATCTGTCCCAGCATCGGAAAGTCAGGAGTGAAACCTTACAGGACGCGTCTCACGCCTGGTCACACATTGCCGTTTACGTTCGTTCAATTGGTTTTGAGAAGGGTGAAGTGGGGGAGCGAGTATGGGATTGAGGTTAATGAGTTAGGGAGACGGTATCAAGATCCCTACAGCGAGTGGAAACATCAGACAAGGTATCATATACACAAAGGCCATTTGCTACTGCGGGTTGTCAGCAGCAGCTTCGCTTCCCCCGATCTACCGCCGAGTGGACAGCGACATCTGCTCTATGCCCGAGAAGACTACACGCCGTATTTTTCCGCGTGTGCGCATTGGCGGGACGGGGAGTTGATGGATGTGTGTAAATGCGCGCTCAAACATATTCCAAAGCACCGAGAGAGCGTTTCGCAGCAGATGAAGCGAGGGCCGCAGGTTCGGGTTGGCCTCATTAACCCGAATCCGATTGTTACTCTGTGCAGCTTTTGCCGGCCGATGAGGAGGTGTCCTGAGTGTCCGACTGAGTATCTGGTTGAGTTGAAGCTGGCGGAGGATAAGAATGATCCGCTTGTTAAATTCAAGCAAGTGATTTCTGTGACAAGGTGGAGTGACTTGGGGGATGGGAGTTCTCCATTTGGGAGGGAGTGGGCGGCGGTCAATGCCGAGAATGAGGATCCCTATGATTCTTTTGAGAATATGGGACGTAGGGCGATTTCGGGGATTTTTGAAAGTCAGTCTGGTGTGACGATTCCTGGGCAGAGATTGTTGAGTCTTAACCCCAAGAATAAGAAAATGGGCGAGGAGGGCCATGGGTGGTACTGAGGGGTCCGTTCGTGGGAGGTCATCAGCTCCTTGACTTGATCCAAAAATTGTGAAGGTTGAGAGAGAATAGATGCGTGAAAATGAAAGAAGCTGACCGCAAATCGAAGTTGCTCGTGGAAAAGAAACCGCAAAAACTGACATACGATGAAAATTGAGATGATATCAGGGGAAGTACTTGTGACTATCCTGTGAACCCTCTGTGATCGGTTGAGGAAACTCACCCGCGAGTCACTGGGTCGCATCGTGAGCTATTCAAGGCTATGCATACGAAATTGTTGACACCAGCTGCTCCCACTGAGAAGATTTTTAGCCGTAAGCTGATTACGATGGAGCGTTGAAAGACGGACCTTCGAGGGGAGACATTCGCGGGGTAAAAAGGCGGGGTGGGTTTTTCGCTTCAGGGGCAGGAAACTGCCGCTCTCACACCGCTTTCGAGCCCCAAAAAATTGTTCTCCCCGAGACTCACTGCAACCATTAACATAGCCCTGCCTACCATTGCTTTCATGCAGATGGCCAAATCCAAATCTAAAAGGCGGCAGCAGAATCTGCCAACCGATGTCCCTTCCAAGAAGCCGAAGACTGCAGCCATTGTCACTCCGCCACCAGAGAAGGAAGTATCCCAACCCAAGACAATCCAAAGCATTGGCCTTGGCGACGATGACCTCGACATTGCCATTGATACACTAAATACACTCGCACAAAATCCAAGTGTCATCAAGTCGAAGGCATGCAAAGATCTAAGAACGGCTGTCTACGAATTCAGGCAGGCTTGCACGACTGGATTCAATGCTTCCGGCATGTCGCCTCTACCCCGCCCCCCACTTCGATGCTAATTCCTAATTAAGTTGACACGAATCTCACTGCTCGAATAAGTGGTGCTCTTGCAGATGGAGGATATACGGAAGCACGCATATTGCTGGCGGAGATGCGGATAAGGGGGCAAACACCGAAACTGGGAGCGCTGTGCCGTTGGGTGCGGGATCTTGACGTCGTGAGTGGCTTAGCAGAGCAGGTCGATGGCTCGGGAAAGAGGACGAGGAGAGAGGAGGAATTACTGGTCGTCTTGGATGCCATACTGAGACTCACTGGGCCTACCGACTATACAATAGATGGAGAAGCCGTTTCAAGTCCCGTCGTTCCACGGAAGGCCTGGAATCTGAGAAACGAGTCGATCGAGAGAAGGAAGGTTTATGACAGCGTATTGGACGGCAGCATACTCCTGAATCTCTCCGCAGATATCAAATCTCAATTTCGAATTATCGAAACTACTCCAGGTCTTCAACGCAAACCCCCAAACCTCCACCCAGCACTTCTCCACGCTTCGAGAGACGATGCCATCTTATTATCACCTAACCCACCGAAAGCCACACATCACACGCACCCGATTGTTCCAAATCTACATCTTTTACAAAACATTCTTTTACCTGAAGAGTGTCTGCAGATTATTGCGGCAGCGGAAACAATAGGCTTCACACCCGATGCACCCATAAGAGCTGAGGGAGAGGAGAGTAGCATCTTAGCACACAACTTTTATTGGATCGTGGACAACGCGTTCTGTTCCAAACTTTGGTCAAGAGTCGAAAAGTTTGTCCCAAAGGTTGTTGGTCAAAAGAGAGTCCGAGGTTTGAATCGGAGGTTCAGGGTCTACAGATACGTTCCTGGTGCTGAGTATCGTGCTCATATTGGTAAGCCACCATATTTATCTGCGAGTCTAAAAAGCTAACAAATGACCGCAGACGGCGCTTGGCCTCCCTCCTCGATTGATCCTGCAACTGATCAGTACATCTACGACTCTTCCCCTCCCGAAGCGAAACAATCCTCTCTATTTACATTCCTGATTTATCTGAACGATGAATTCGAAGGCGGAGAAACCACTTTCTTTTTGCCAAGTGCAAGGGAAGGAAGTATGAATGCATATCCAGTCAAGCCGATACAAGGCAGCATTGCACTGTTCCCTCATGGCGAAACGGAAGGAAGTCTTCTACACGAGGGCACCGGAGTTCGCAAAGGAGACCAGCCTTCAGCAAAGTATGTTATACGTACTGACGTATTATACGATGTTGATACATAGAAATCTAAATTGTTTGAAAGCCAAGCGGGCATTCTCCACCCAATTCAGATCACAACAGCCAAGGCCACACATGGTCCGATCACTAAAACCGATCTCAGCGAAGCATCCCATCAAGTAGAACCCCGTTCGGATTTCACGGGCCGCTTTGTTCTTAGTAAGTACCTTGATTTATGCTAAACCCCACAAGTTCGTTCGGTTCCCTATGTTTGTATTGTCCCGCCAATCAACTGCCCAATTCAATATACCCCAGACTGGCGCTGGGTGTCTCTTGAGAAGACCCGGAGCTATATTTCTTCCATCGCCCTCTATCTGTACCACAAACGTCTTGCGAGTGATCTCTAGCCGCAACGTTCAGCAAAATATATTGCCTTTTCAACACTTGGTGATCAGCCACATGACAGATCTAGGTACAGAGAACCTCCAATTGGGCGATTGAGTAGTTTTTCTGGGGAACCCTGGCCGTCGGATCGTTTGGAACGGATGTCCTAGTTAGATTTATTTTCCTGGTCTGGCACGAGGTCACCTATTCGGCCCTTGTTGCTTGTGGTCTAGATTGATGTCTGCCAGTAGCTCATGTCAAAGTTTCTTTTACCTCTTCTCGTCCCAAATTTCAATTGAGAATGTCAAGTCTTCTTTTTCCCATCCTTCTTACTGTGCTAAAATTAAGACCCTAATTCTTTCTCTCCTGGCGTTCGCCATCCCTATATTCGCAGCCGCTAGAGACGGAGACTAGGCAGCAGCATATGCAAAAGCCAAGACCGCGCTGGCAAAACTCACGAATACCAACAAGGCAGCCTTGGCAACTGGAATGGGATGGGAGAAAGGTCCTTGTGTTGGCAACATCGCGGCCATTACAGCAATTGGATTTCCTGAGCTCTGTCTGCAAGATGGCCCTTTGGGGTGAGATTCCACGGAGGTGTCATGAGGACCGTGCTAAATATTGGAAGTGTGAGATATGCTCCAGGAGTCACGGCCTTCCCGGCTGGTATCACCACGGGCTCCACATGGGACACATCGTTGATGTATGCTAGAGGGAATGCTCTTGGTATGTTCCAAATTCAGGGACGGGAGGACATTCCTCTAAACTGGATCATGAATAGGCACGGAGTCGAAAGCGCTTGGTGTTCATGTTCAGCTGGGACCCGTAGCTGGACCGCTTGGCAAAATCCCTCAGGTAGAATACGAAATGCACTTGAGCGATTGGAAGCTGAACAGAATAGGCTGGAAGGAATTGGGAAGCTTCTCGAATGATCCATATTTGGCAGGCGTCGCTATGGCTCAGGTAGGTAAGGCCCGTGGTCTTAGGCTTTTTCAGTGCTGATTTTACGATTAGACCGTGACAGGCATGCAAGCCGCAAGTGTTCAAGCATGTGCAAAACATTTTAGTTCGTCTACCGCCCGCCTCTCTGGATTCAACCTGATATATCATAGTCGGCAATGAGCAAGAGCATGACCGCAGCAGCATGAGCTCCAATATCGACGACCGAGCACTTCACGAGGTACCTCCATCACTTGCAATCCTTTTCAGAACTACAAGTGACCAAAAAAAGCTTTACCTCTGGCCCTTCACCGAAGCAGTGAAAGCAAATGTCAGCTTTGTTATGTGCTCATATAACAAAGTTGGCCCTGCTTGGGCTTGCGAGAACGGAACCTTAATTACCAATATTCTCAAGAACGAGCTGGATTTCCAAGGATGGGTTGTTAGTGGTATGTCCCAACTCTCTGTTATTTGAATGATTGGGACCAGGACTTATAGTTCATTCTGTCATAGATTGGGCTGCGCAGCATACCACGGTTGGAAGTTCTAATGCAGGGATAGTAAGAGGTTTGATAATTAATAAATAGGAGCATACTGACCATGTCAGGACATGTCGATGCCCGGTGATAATTTTGGAGACAACAAATTCGTGGTATGTCTTCATTGGCTTCTTCTTTTATAGCAGATCAAATACTGACTCCTCTCAGTGGGGCGTCGCGCTTGTCAGCGCAGTATCCTCGTATGTCTGATGTTCTTCCCTCAAACTCTCCTAACGATTCTCAGAAACCAAGTTGCTCAATCCCGCCTCGACGATATTGCCCTCTGTATCCTGGCTGGCTGGTACTTTTTAGGCCAGGAAAACTCTTACCCCACAATAACAGGTTGGTCCTCCTGGTCAACTGCTACAAGCGGGGCGCCCAGCGTATCAGGAACCCACAATACTGTTGCTCAAGCCATCGCCCGTGATGGAATCGTTCTGCTCAAGAATAGCAACAACGCGTTGCCATTGAAGAAGCCGGCTAGTCTGGCCGTCGTAGGGTACGATGCTGTACTGAATCCGCAGGGAGCGAATGCTTGTGTGGATCGAGATTGTGATAATAGGACTTTAGCTAAGGTTAGTCTTGCATTCTAGTCTCCTATTCTATTTAGAGATGGTAAGAAAGAGATCTGACAATTTCCAGGGCTGGGACTCCGGCACCGCGCAATTCCCCCATCTCATCGCCCCCCTCGATGCTATCAAAGCTCAAGCTTCAACAGACGGCACCGTCCTCGCCACATCGACATCCGACACCCCCTCCGCTGGTGATTCAGCCGCAGCATCCGCTGCCACAGCGCTGGTATTCATCAACGCCGACTTAGGCGAGGGCTACATCACCGTCGAAGGCAACGCTGGCGATTGCAACAATCTCGACTCGTGGCACAACGGCAACGACCTCGCTGCTGCCGTCGCAGCTCTCAACAAGAAAACGATTGTGGTGATTCACTCCGTTGGCCCGTTGATCTTGGAATCGATCCTCACGCTTCCTTCTGTAGTAGCGGTGGTATGGGCCGGTATACCTAGCCAAGAATCAGGGAACGGGCTTGTTGATGTCCTCTACGGAAGCACAAATCCTAGCGGTAAACTGCCATTCACGATCGCCAAGGCGGCTGCGGATTACGGCACCAGTGTCGTACCGGGCGATGATTCCTACCCCAGGGACTGTTCATCGATTATCGACACTTTGATAAAAATTCCATTGTGCCGAGATATGAATTTGGGTTTGGACTGTCGTATACCATGTTTTCGTACTCTAATCTCTTTATTTCGGCACTCAGAGCAGCGACTCCGAGCGCAGGTATTGCGCCAGGAGGTCTCAAATCGCTCTATGATGTCGCCGCTACTGTCTCTGCGACAATTACTAACGGCACGGTGGAAGGAAAGGAGGTGGCGCAGTTATATGTTAGTTTGCCGAGTGACAGCGCCGGGGCTTCTGGTAATCCGATCAAGCAGTTGAGGGGCTTCAGCAAGCTGGATTTGAAGCCGGGTGGGAGTGGAAAGGTGGTTTTCGAGCTTAGGAGAAAGGACTTGAGTTTTTGGGATACGGGAAATAAGAGTTGGATTGTGCCGACGGAGAAGTTTGGTGTGGTTATTGGGGCTAGTTGTAGAGATGGGAGGTTGACGGGGACATTGGGGAGCTAGGGCTGTGAGGGGAGAGGCTCTTGATGCATGGATAGCGTGAGGGAGGGAGAGGTCATGGGGGTTGGCGTGAGGCAGCGTGGATTTGATCTCCCTCAGCGATGGGCGATTGTTAGACGAGCATGGAATTGATCTTAGGTGAGATTCCTCGAGGCTCTATCCCACGAAGTAAAAAGGCATCTTCTCCTGAGATTCGCGACTACTCTTGGAGGTAGCTCTTAACGTCCCAAAGATGGCAAGATTTGAGTACTAAGCCAGCAACCCAGCTCGATCTGATAAAGGCCAGACCATTTCTTGTTGTAGATCTCACACTCTTTGAGATGCCAAGGTGAAGTTTGCTCGCTTGTCATCCCTTTTGATCCAGATGCCTCCTAGCGCACGTGAATCCGGTCAAGCTAAAAGTTCCTAGGTATTAGACCCACAACCGGATGCGGTCTCTTCTCCGTTGTGTCAATAGCTCCCATTGCCAAGCCGGAGCTCCCTATGAGCTTGCAGAGTCTTATGCTAATTGTTCGTGTACCTTACAAAAATTTTGAGCGTTTTTAAGTAGGGTACTCGAGATTTCCTATGTTTGCATAGAGTTCCCCATAAGTGACTTTCTCTCCCCTGTTTTATTTTCCAATGTCCTTCACTATTTTACTTTTGATTTGAAAGCTGCAACGCGTTTCTCTACTTCGAATGCCCTGTCGTGGGCCTTGCTATTTGTGTCGAGCACTCTTGCG
The DNA here is from genome assembly GCA_002865625.1 of Hyaloscypha hepaticicola. NCBI lineage: Eukaryota > Fungi > Ascomycota > Leotiomycetes > Helotiales > Hyaloscyphaceae > Hyaloscypha > Hyaloscypha hepaticicola. Next base: position 302,191 of record KZ613502.1, on the reverse strand, counting down.
GTTGCCAAAACAACCAGCTCTTCCTCTAAATGCGCCGCAACTGCGAACCCAACTTGCAGTGCAAATAATTGTCTTCGAGCTGTATGGTTACTTTCATTCCTTTTCCGCTGTTCTGCCACTGACGTCTTGAAGGTGATTGCATATTCGCGCCCACCGTACCCATCATCTGCAATAGCAGATTGCTCTTCATTCTTACAGACGACCATAACACCAGCCACTGTGTATGTTTTCATCCCAATTTGCTTCCTATTACTGAATTTGCTAACCAATGAACAGAACCGCAACATCTTACATCTACACCACCGTCACCGATGCAACGCTTTCAATTCCAACGATTGTAGCAACTTCGACTATCGAGACGACTGTAGCTACGATAACGAACACTGAAACTACCATCATTGCTGCCAAAACCACCCAAATAACTACTGTGACATCTTCATCAGCTTTTGTTGCACCACCCAAGAAAAGACAGGCCACAGTCCGACCTGTATTGATCCCCAAATATGCCTCTGCTGGCTCCAGCTCCGCGGCCTATACTTCTGCTTGTTCGTGTATTGGTGCAAAGGCGACCAGTAAGTCAATCTTTACGCTTGTCCTAGCTTCTCCCACCATAAGAAATACAATCTCTGACAGTCTTCAGCAATCACGGCCCAAGGGACTGCAGACCAACACATATACACCGTCACATCCGACATCTCGGCTGCAAACAAGTTCTACATAAACGGAGTGTTACTTATCACGAACGCGCCCGGAAACGGCAGGACTGGAACTGCACAAGCACAAGCTGGTGGCGGGGGAATAGTCTACTTTGTAGCAGCTAACCCTGGTGAAATCAATTTGGGCTGCTATACTGCCAGCCCGGCAACTGGAGCTGGGGTGTTGAGTTGTTCGATGTCTTTGGGAATTATATCTTTCAGTATTGCAACGTATTTCTTTGGGGAAGACGCTGCAATGTGAAGCCATCACGCTGACTGCTGTTCCTCTTTGTGTTGTTGCTGGTGGTTGAATGACTGTTACTGCAGATAGAGACTGCGGAATCTAGTGTTACATGGGATTCAAGTAGAATACTTTGTTTTACAAACAAATATATTCATTAGAATCGAATAAGAATTGAGTATTAAGGACTTGCGAGCCTTGTCTGAGAACTAATCAAGATTGGGCTATCGTCATTAACCTGAGTAGTCAAAGTGTTTGTAGCGTGTAAGCGAGATGTATTTGGTAAAGAGATACACAGATAGCTCAAACAAGGACACAGAAGAAAATTGATCTTTCCTAAGGCCATGCCATGATTCCAATTTTCTCCGAGTTCCTAGTTTTTTCCATGTAGAACTCCTCTTGCTTGAAATTATTTTTGAGTACGAGAGTGCGAGTCAGGGTGGCAAACGGGAATATAATCTGTTCTAGCCCATCCACGAATTATCCCATTCACGAATTCGACCTACGCCATTCACGAATATTCCCGACTGGCATATGCCATTCGTGAATGGGAGGCCTTAGCGTGAATTCCTGGCTGGCACCCCCCCTGTTCACGAATGGCATATGCCAGTCAGGAATATTACGCTAAGCTACGCCATTCACGAATGGCATATGCCAGTCAAGAATAACGTAAAAATGAGGTTATTCCCGGTTGGCATATGCCAGCCAGGAATCGCTAAAAATGAGGTTATTCCCAGATGGCATATGCCAGTCAGGAATTACTAAAAATGAGGTTATTCCCAGATGGTATATGCCAGTCACGAATTACCTAGGCTAGGAACGAGACTTTATTCTCTTAATACAACTACTTCTCCACCACTTTCCCCGTAGTATTAGCCCTTAACCTCTTCGTCCCTCTCTTTTTAACAGGATTATCCTTTAAAGCAAGCTTAGTCCGAAGTGCTAAGCTTGCTAGGAACCCACAATCGTGCTCAGTTAAATCATAGTAATGTGCTGAGCACTTCTTATCCTCCTTGAAGTACTTATAATACTTTGTAGCATATAAACCCTTACACTTATATGAAATAATTACTCGATTTGCCGAACTAGCATATTCAGTCACCTTTTTAAGAGAGAGCTTCGTTTTAGGCCCCCGAACCTCAATTTGATCCGCTACCGTCTTCACTACCCTTATGAGCTCCTTGACAGGGAATAGCCGTTCCATGACTCCCCATTCCGTCTGGATCTCGTATTTATACTCGTAAGATATAGACATAACTATCCCGAATACCCGTTTCATATCAGTTAATATACGGGTACCTGGATAGTCGTATAAAAAGCGGCCCTGGTGGGGGAGGGGAATATGTCAGCAGGAGACGTCAAAACGGGGAGCCCGCTAACAGGTTCAGAAGAAGACATTGTGAGTGCGTTGTTGAAGTAGTGAGTATTGGGAGTATTGAGGATATACTAGAACACCAAAAAAATGATAAAAGGTGGAAGGATTAAGTGAGGAATTCATGTGGCAGACGTAAAGTATTAGGGAACGTTCATTGCTCTTGCGGGGTAATGGACTAATTACTAATAAGGCTATTCCCGACTGGCATATGCTATCTGGGAATAACCTCATTTTTATGTTATTCTTGACTGGCATATACCATTCGTGAATGGCGTAGCTTAGCGTATATTCGTGACTGGCAGGCCTCCCATTCACGAATGGCATATGCTAGTCAGGAACAGGCGCTAAGGCCTCCCATCCACGAATATTCCCGACTGGCATGTGCCATTCGTGAATGGGAGGTTATTCGTGACTGGACTAGAACAAATCTTTACATGATTGGCGAGTATGGAAATCTGCGTGAAACGTCTACATTAGATCTCCATTTGCTTTGGTGCTTCAAGTGATGAATAAATGGTAATTAATTACCTATCATCTATATTAGCTATGATCTTCGCACACGAAGAGGTTCAGACTGATGACTACGAAGCCTAAAGCAAATGTGTTCCCATATAAAGTGCTAGTGCTTCGATGATCAGTGACGATGGTTGAGACAGCCACTGGCGCCACCTATGAGAAACAGTTGGATGTGTTTGCTGAGCATGCAGGCATGGTAGAGATGATCAAGGTCGAGCGAGGGCTTTTGGCAGTAACTCCAGTGAGCGGTTTTCAATCAATGTTTGTTTTAAAGGGAGAAGGCGAAATGAATGTTGAGAAAATAGAGAAGAAGTCTGCGTTCAGGCTTAGGCTGGGACAAGAGGCTGTTCTTCCACTGAACTGAAGTCTGGAAGCATTGCATCTGGCTATACCGACAGTGTTAGAATTTTTAAACACTATGGTGTTTGTTTTATATATTTTTTTTATTGTTTTTCCAATTCAAATTCGATGTTCTGAAAACCTCGTAGTTGAATGTCTACGCAACTGCCCCTGTGCGACATTACAAAGATGGCACTGCAAATACTGATGTGCTAAAAGTCCCCAGCAGATATCCCATGAATTAATGGGGAGATGGTTTTAATTTACACGGTCCTCCATTTTGCATAAGCTCGAACCGTCGCCCGACTCTCCACCGTGTGAACTTTGATTGGATACCTCTCAGCACGTCTTTTTCTTTCTCATAGTAGCCAGCTGAAATCCATGAGAAAACCCGCCACCGTTGCCATGCGAACCAGTTCCAGCTTTGTGGCTTATGGAATTGATACATCGATGCGTACTCGAAGTATTTTGGATAAAATCCAGCAAACTCCCAGTCAATCAACCAGATCTGGTTGTGGCAATCGAGTAGGATGTTCCGAGGAGTAAAGGTCATGATGAGTGAGAACCAGTGTCTCGGCAGTCGCTGGAATCCAGGCCGTAGATGGTACCGGAGGAGAGGAAGCCTTTGCCATGGCCTTCCGAAGTGAGACGAAATCGACCCAGAATCCGAAGAATGATGTGATGTTTGGAGGCGATCTATCAGGTATGCCAAATTTATCGTCGAGCCAGTATGACGTACATCCTCCGCTGACTGGAGAACCTGCCCACGGGGACGTGACCGATCTGAGCCGACGTATAAACCCACGTAGCTGAAAAGCGAGTCTGATCGTTGTGAACCAGCTTAACTTCGACCATGCTGCTTCTAGCGTGACCCCTTCGATGAAATCCATGATCCAGTAAGTCTTGGAATCAGTTTTGATTGTTCGCCGAGTGGAGGGAACTCGAATACCCAAGGCATGAGCTACCTTCATTGCTTTAACAGCACCGTCAAGCACTTCGGGCATGACACGTTTAGCCACGAGCTTTTGAGATAAAGCGTGTACACCTGGCGCCAGAGTTGGGGAATTGTCGATAATTTGGGAAAGTTCGTTGTCAGAGTAGCTGAGTAGCAAGCTTTCGTCAAGCTCTGGTGACATGTTGAGCGTGGCGATATCTTGACATCTGTTAACTTCTCGTTTGATACCTTACCCTCCTGACGAGGGAAAGGTGGAATATGAGAGCGAATTAGCTAATTCACTTACCAGAATGAGTGGGGCCGGCAGCCTTTTGTGCTTGTATCGGCTTGTACAATCAGGGACTGAGAGTTGAGTTGCGGAATGGAGGTGATCGCGTAGCGACGCGTAGCGAATGGAATTTTCGCTGTTGAAAGGAGAGGTTTAGAGCGTCCCTATGCCAACCGCCCAAACCATTATCTCACCTTAACAACGACAACAACATGAAATCAAAACTTTGAAGGATTCGTGATCAGGCACGTCAAATATTAGTTCTAGAACACTTAGAATTTACCAGCACTTTTCGAATATGTTATACTTTTGGTTTTCTGAGACAAAGACTCGTACCGTGATTGTACGGCCTAGCAACCGTACAATAGCCCACCGGGCGGTAAACAAGCTCCATTTGCTGAAAAGATGACCTATTGAATGAGTAACGAGGTCTCATAGAAATACCAATATTATTAAATCTTTCTAATGGAGATCGGAGAGCCTCAATTTGGGTTGAAACATGATAGCATTTAGCTGTTGCTGTTGAACCGTCCGAATTCTCCTTCCCCAAAAGTGATTGTACCATTTAAGTTGCGTACATTACGAATAGTTGCTCGATGATTCAGCTTGAATATGAAATTCTTCCTTCATTCATAGTCATCGTTCCTCTCAACCATTTATATACTATATCCACTACCTCAAAACAGGAAGCGTGCAATCATTATCGCGTCTGGGTACGTAAACAATCAACCACTAAAAATATCCCACCAACTATTGCTTTAGTCCAGGCGAATCTCTACCAGACTTTCCCAAACTCACTCATTCCGACACCCCCAAAGATAACGGGCCAAATCCCTTTACTACACCTCGCTCTATTTTGTCTAACTTGCCTCAAGATTCTCCAAATCATAAGCAGCGACCAGCAAGGAAAGACAGGAAGTACATCAAGTGGGACGACCTGAAAATCACAATAACTATTACTGTAAATGGAGGGAGGTAACGTTGTTACCCTGACGGGCGTAGACCTTTTACCCATAGAGAAACTGCAGCTCTGCAAGGATTTCCAGAATGGTACGAATTTGGTGGAACAGAGATTGTCCGCCAAATTGCAAATGCCGTTCCTCCTTCTATTGCTAAGGTACCGAGGCGTATATTTGATTTAGCATATACTCCATTATAAGAACTACATGTTCACTGTAAGTATATCTCTGATATTCTCATTGTTTTTGGCAATTGGGTACATTCGTTTTGGGTGATTTGGAGGATGCAGGTCTGGTATCGGGTGGGATCAAAGAGGAGACTTGGAATGCTGTTTCCATGTATTGTACTGGAGATACCCGGCTGGGTCTGAACCCAGAGCTGTAAAATTACGGAGGTGGAGATGAAAAATGTCGCAGGTCACTTGACTAGCTTCAATGAGGCATTCATTAAGTAGATCTTTCTGCTCAATGCAATTAAAATTGCAAATCTGCAGATACCAAATTATATAAACCCACAAACCCCCCAACTTATGCAGCTCTCTAATATGCACCATCCCCACATCCCCTCTTCTATCAACCTACTGAACAGTAACAACCTTCCCACCCCTCCTCTTAACCTCCCTCATCCCCTCAACCCAAACCCCCACCTCCAACACCGCCCGTCTCGGATCCTTCTTCCGCTTCAACAAGAACCCCTGGATCTCCGCCGGCGAGAACATATCATCTGGGACCTGCTTCGTAAAGCGAGCTGCGATCTCCGATAACTCATCTGGAGACAACTCTTCATCTTTCAGTTTCTCATTCTTGCTATTATGGCCCACCACCGCCCTATTCACATTCGCGGAACCATTTGCTAAGGAATTGGTAGGTGTAAGCGGTGGCGTGAGAGTTTCGTTTACTTTAACGTTTGGATTTTTGTTCATGATTTTGTCAGCGTCAGGTGAGGAAGATGAGGGGTGCGTGATGATGAGTTTCGTGCGGGGAAGGTCGTTGGTGTACATTCGTTCGAAGAGCTCTTTGACTTGGAGTTGCGTGGCGTTGCCGAACGCTACTTGGTGGTCTACGCGGCCCGGGCGGATGAGCGCTTCGTCGAGCTTCTCGGGGTGGTTGGTGGTCATTACTAGGACGCGGCCTTCGTGGGATGCAACGCCTTGGAGTTGTTAGTATGATCTCGAGCAAAAGAGAGAGAAGTGGAGAAAACTTACCATCGATAATATTGAGAAGGCCGGATAATGAGATGCCTTTCTTCTTCTCCTCTTCTGATAACTGGTTTGCTTTCTTCAGAGCTTTTGTTAAATCAACAACGTTCCAATCCTTCTCGCTTCTCTTCTCGCCCCTTTCTTCTTTCTTACCCTCCTCTTCTCCTTCGCTAGGCTCACGAATCAATCCTGCGGTATCAATATCCTCAAGCAGGACGATACACCGCGCCGGTAAATTCGTAAATAGCATCCCCAGCTCCTCTTCCGTCAACGTAGGCTCAAGCAGACTAACGACATGGATATCAAGCCCGAAAACTCCAGCCAATGCAAAGGTCAAAGACGTCTTTCCAGTTCCAGGCGGACCGTAGAACAAGTAACCTCGACGGTAAGGGATACCGCGATTAGCGTACCAGCGGGCAGTGGCGGGGTTCAAATACTCGTTGATATCAGCAAGAACGTCCATTTTGCGCTCTTCGTCCAAGACGACAGTCTTCATAGGACGACAAGGCCGCTCGGCGATCTTGACCCAGGACCCACGGCCGCCGAAACGGCGCATATCCTTCGGTGCCGGACGCTTGATAACCGTCTTTGCGTTGTGACCGAGGTGGTAGTGGGCTTTGGCGTGCTGAATGAGTTTCTTGATTGGCTCCGTTGAGCGTCCGAAGCAGGAGAGCGTGAGCAATTCCTTGTCTTTGAATGCTGCTCCTCCGCCGCCTAGCTCATCAAACATAGCGACCTCTTTTCTCCGCAGCTGGAAGTAGGTTCCCTTGTGCCAGAAATTGTGAGATCCGATGGCTGGCGTGAAGCGAGGTTGTGATTTCGCTTCCTGGTTGGAGAAGTTAAGCCATTTGATGTTGCCTTTAGCATCCACGGTCGTCTCTAGTGTTTCGGTGTCCTCGTTGTCCAGCTCCCATGCCGATTTGGAGGGTGTTTCGGCCATGAGGCGCCGCGAGGAATTAATTTTGTATTGGTGGGCAAGGAAGGCGATCAGATGGGCGTGGATCTCGTCTGTGCTGGAGACGGTGATTTCGGCCATGTAATTGCTGGCGACGGTCGCGTAGATGATCGTCCATACTGAGCGGAAGATTCTACCTGATAACCAAAGAACGACTCCAAGGGATACTAGGACGGTAACGTCGAAGCCGAAGCTGAATAGGAGGAATCTGTGGATGGCTCCGTACCCGGGGACGAAGGCCTCGAGGAGGGTGGTGGGCGATAGGCCAGGCAGTGCGGCCGCTTCGGAGGCATTTCCTGCGCTTCGAGGAGGAAACGCAGACTCGAGGATGTTTCCAATCCCAACTCTTTGCTTCATGGTTGCTAACCTATGAGGTTGGCCGACCGACGTTGGTATTTTGCACGCGTGACTATCGCTTGCAGAGTCCTTTTTATGTTGTTGAGCTCAAACCCCCGCCAGGGTTAAATAAATTTGTCTCGAAATTTAGAGATGTTTGTCAAAGAAGCGACTTCGGCCAGAAAAAGCGGTATGGACAGAAAGAGACTCCTTTTATGGGTGCTGGCACCACAGATGCAACGGTCTCATGTATGGGCAAGGGCACTCGCCACACGTTGGTCGACCCTTGCGCCAAAGCTGTACTTCGCAGCAGAAACAAGGATATGACTCAGTGCAAAGCAGAGAACATGATAGAAAGGTACAATTGAAGAAATCTGATCCAGTCACTGCTTTAACGCGAGGAAAAGCTTAAGGCACCTGTGTGCCCAATGCCAGGCCAGAATGAAGCCTTGCAGTACCTTGCTAGGTAGACAGTGGCGAATTGAGGCGTAGGCAGCATTTTCAGCCACGTCATGTAACTGTTGACAGGAGGCAAAACGCGGAGTTAAAAAGCGTGGTCTTGCAAAGAGGGGCATATGACAGACGGACTTGATGTTGGAAGATATTTGCAGAGTTGTGCAACAAGGAAATACACAAACCGAGCTGGTGGACCTTGGAATCGGCAAAGCCACGCCGCAGTGTTCCGAGGAAAACCGCACTCAATCAAGATCATCTTAAGAGGATCGGGTACGATTCAATCAACAAGCAGTTTGCACAACCACAACCAAACCAGACTTAATATCAAGCTTCATGTTAACAATTGTGACGCCTCACATCCGAGATCGATTGCCACACTCGGTGTCCAGAACCGACACCAACCGCGAGCGGCTATTTTACCTGCAGACCATTCCTCAGCCCTGTAGCCTTGTCTCGCATGCAGCTGGATACATAGGTCATATCTCGCGGAGTCTATTTCCGATTAAACCCATTCCAGGTAGGACAGGTACCACGCGACGCTCGACGCACGAGATATCTAGTCTGCCTTACCTTGCCTCGAGGCATTGCGGACTGTCCGATTGTTCGCCGAGGAAAGTCTAGACTCTAGATGCATCAGGCCAGAAGCAGGGAGTCTGCAAGTTTGCACACCATTGAAGGGAGAACGAAGCTGTCCCAGGCATTGTGGAGGGTCGGTAGTTTGCAACGAGGCGGAAGTTTGCAAAGGCAATACGGCTGAAGCAAAGGCATTGGTCTAGACAAGATGATGTCCTCAACAAACGAACAGGATCCGTTCCTCCAAGTGCAAGCGTTAGTCCTCCCCCTTTCCCACCAGCCCATTCCCTACCCGGGGAGCTTTGAGCCTCCTCCTCAGCTCCGCGGAGCCTCAACTACTTCCCCTCCCCTCTGCCCTACCTAGAGCCTCTCCCGCCCCCCTTTCCCCGATTGCAACCAAAGCTAACACCCCACCAGCGAAGTCCTCACCTCCCTCACCCAAACCCGCGCCCTCTTCACCTCCTACCTCCGGATCCTCTCCCTCTCCCCCTCGCCCCTCAACCCCGAGCTAACCTCCGCCCGTGCCGAACTAACCATCTCCCTCACCTCGCTCACCGAAGACCTCTCCGATCTCTCCGCCTCCGTCGCAGCCGTCCAATCCGACCCCTACAAATATGGACTCGAGATCGAGGAGGTGGCGCGGCGGAGCAGGTTCGTGGAAGAGGTCGCCGGCGAGGTAGAGGATATGCGGGAGGAGCTTGAGAAACCGTCTATCTCCTCCGGTCAGAATGGGAATGGGAAGGGTAAAGGATTGGGGATTAGCGGAGCGGGGTTTGGAGAGGATGAGAGAGGGGAAGGGAGGGATTACAATGCTGAGTTTGAACATCAGCAGCAGTTACATATGATGGCTGAACAGGACACAACTCTGGAATCTGTCTTCCATACTGTTGGGAACTTGCGCCAGCAAGCCGATACTATGGGTAGGGAGCTGGAAGAGCAGGCTGAGATGCTGGATACGGTTGATAACCTCGCGGATCGCGTCGGGGGACGCCTACAGACGGGGTTGAAGACTATGGGGACTGTGATACGGAAGAATGAGGACCGATTTAGTAGTTGTTGTATTGCCGTGTTAATTTTTGTGTTGATTCTCTTGTTGATATTGGTTTTGGTGTTATGAGATGGGTGGACTTAGTTAGAGTGTAGCTTTAAAGGCATCGGGATGGAGCATGGCGTTTGGAGTAAGGATAGATATCACTCACAGCAGAGCAATAATCACAAGATAGAATAGCCTAGGGGCAATGAAACAGTCCATCACAATTCATTACCCTTACTTATTCATTCGTTTATTCCATTCGAAAAGACAGAGCTCGCTACGGTAGTTCGAATTCCCAATTTCTGAACGCCATGATGAGTAGTTGCCTTTTAGCCTCCATATTCACGACCAAACGAACGTTGCGATCCCCGCCTTGCTTAGGCAGCATCCCATCAGAAAGACCCATCTATTGGGGGGAAAAGAAGATCTGTCTGTCTGCTGCTGCCCATCAATCCATCGAGTAGGAAAATTTGAAAAGTAGAAAAAGCATCCTCGCTCGGGAAAACAAAGTATGCCTTGTAACGTCGTACATTGGAGGAAGTCCATACATTCCAGAGCGTCTATGAGCCAGCCATGCCCTAGCTAAACACGCCGGCATCGCATCGCATCAAGAAAGATGACTAGCCTGATCATCCGTCAGTGTCGGATGAAGCCGATAATCACCTATCCCCGAAGAATCCATCGCTGCACCCACCACCGCATTATGAGAGCCCGCGCCCTCGGAAGACCGCCGCCGTTGAGAATGAGAGCTGGAATGGCTCCCCGCCGGACTTGAGCTTTTCGATTTCTGAAGAGAGAAACACAACGTCAATGAACCTTTCTTTTCCCACTAGCTCGCCGAGAGCTGGCAAAATGCACGCACGCATCGCAGTAGACAAAAACGCTTAATGGGTAGATGGAGGGGGGAGAGTATGCGTGAGCCGACACTTCTAACCCGTAACAAGAGACTTCCACAAAAGGCAGGGCATCCTAAAACGCAGAATAAAGCGGCATAGTGCAGGTGCAAATCATCGCTGGCTTCTGGAGGAGCCTACCGAGTTCTGTCGATCGTGAGTTGGTCTTCTCTCTCTTCGATCTCCATCTTGAAGCTTCAACGAATCCAATCTCTTCTGGTTGTCCTCGGTGATGGGATCTAGCTCGTCAATCTTGCTCTTCGATCTTGACGAGTTGGTAGTGATGGCCCCAGGTCGGACGACGCCATTCGACTTTGCACGCTTGGCTTGTTCTGTCAATGCCTTCCATTTGCTTTCTCGGGCTTGTTCGCGAGCTTCTGCGTTATTCTGGTGCTCGGTATAATCGTGCGAGCAATCGTCGAAGAGCTGGGGGTTAATTTCCATGAAAAGCTTCATGGCATTATACACCATCCCATGAATCGTCCTTGGATGGGTTAGCACAGAAGACTAGAGACACAGACTTCGACTCACCTGTTCCAGTGTCCCTTCGAGTTCTCGTACAGTGGGGCAAACATGATCGGAAGGATGATTTCAACATTGTCGCTGACCAGATTGCAGAAATATTCGTTATTCCAGAAGTAGAGAGCACGCTCTGCAACCTGGAAGTGGGGGCTTGCCACTGACTTAGCGAGTTGGTGGAAAAGCGGCTCTTGCACCTTAGCAAATTCGGCTGGATCCATAACCTCAAAGATATCCTCAACCTCGTTCAAGAACATGACCTCCTTTGTACTATTGACCTTCGGCCAGTAACGTAACAAGCCGAGGACGACCTCTTCCGTCAATGCAGCATCTTTCTCCAGGAATTGGACAATGCAGTATGCCAGCTGTGGATGGTACATGCTTAAGCTCTTAACCTTGTGCAGTGGTATCAGGACTCGAGTAAGGAAGAGCTTGTGTTCTTCCTTCAGTGGCAGGGCAAACCCGTTGATGATAGAACCGAGGATTTCTAATAACTCCGCAATACCGTTGAATCGTTCCGTCTCGTAGATAAATTGGAAAAAGACATTGTTCATGGACCTCCGTATGTATGACCGGAGATTGAGGAACTTTCCATATATCCTGTGCAAAGTCGTCTTCAAGAAGTCTCGTTCCCGGGGATCCTCAGAATCAAACAATTCCAGAAGTTGCAAAACGAAGCTGTGGTCTATGTAGGCCTTAGCGATGTTGGTGTTGAAATCCTGGCTCTCGATAAATCGCAAGAAAAACTCGTACACAACTTGAATGTGGGGCCATGCGACCTCGAGAACAGGCTCATCTTCCTCCGGATCAAACGCTTCCCCTTGGGGATTCATTGGTGGTGGGATTGGTCGGAACAGATTCTTGCTGAACATGTCCACCACTTTTGGGTACATCGCCTCCGTAATAACCTGTCTGTTGTTTGCAACATAGTCCAGAAGCTCATGTAGCGCAAGTCGCTTGATCTCCTTTGACTTCATATCGCCACTAGCATCGTTGAAGTCGAAGATGACATTGCATTGATCGATCTTTTGCATGAATAGATCTTGCCGACGATTGGGAGGGACTTCGTGGAAGCCCGGCAACTTCTCGAGTTCTCTCTGTGGGGAAATGTCGAACCTCGAGGAATGTTGTCTCTTTGGCGTTCTGATTCCTTCGGGAACGTCTTTCGGAGTTGTTTGTAAACGATCAAACATCAGGGATTTCTGTCCGGCTTTCGGTGGCGCAAGATCGTGGGGCATCGTCTCTGCCGCACCTGGAGGAGGAATGTGCTGCAACGCCCTAGTTAGTATTCTCCCACAACACATTCTCATTGTCGACTTACGGGTGCACTTGGACTGATGATAACACTGGGGGGAAGCTGACCATGGCGACTAGGAGTGCCTGGTCCACCAGCACTTGGTGCGCCTCCTCCAATACTATTGAATCGGTCCGGATTCGACATTGTGCTGTGTCCTGGGTTTAGCGAATTGATGGACCCTGATTGTGGCTGCAGAGCAGGGCTGGGTGACGATGAGATCGAAGCCCCACCATCGTTTGGTGGGAGAGGCTTGTTGCGAGGATCGTTCAGCGCAGTTGTCGAAGAAGATGGGGTCGCAACTGGCGATTGTGCTGCTTCTCTCGAGCTTCCCTGTAATGGCGACGAAGTCCCGTCCTTGGACTCTTTATTCTTAGATTTGGAAGATTTGTTTGGGTCTTTCGCGCGAGAGAGCTGCTCATGCTGAAAGAGTTAGCATGCAATGAACTACCAGCACATCGCAAGGAAGTATTCTTTGCGAAACAAAGATCGGGGAGACCTACAACCCGTTGCCTGAAGCCTTTCATCATGGGCGGCTCCGATGTTGTGTTTCAGATATCTCCCTTTTGGATAATAGATAGCAGATATCCTCAACGGGCAAATTGTTGACTTTGCAGATCACACAGTTGACGGGCAAGTTGGAAGTACTTGTATCGTGGGGTATGGAAAGTGAATTACGTTGCGATAAGGTGTACACCCGACGGCGGTTTCTGATGCCTTTGCTCGGTGATGAACTTTTGGGAAAACAATGGCTCAATATCGAAACAGGGGTCCGCAAGTGGCTTTTGGAACAACGGGTAGCTACGTCTTTCGAGGCGGTAAGCAAAGCAACGCAAAGTATAAAGCTTGTTGGTCGGCAGCCTTGGGTCCGTTTGTTTATCTTTCGGGCTGGAGCGCGGGACTGATGGAGGGGCGGCTGAAATTACTCGTTACTCGTTAATCGATCTTGCTCTGCCCAAATTAGCAGCGACCACACGTTACTCGTCGCCTTGTCGTTGATGTGAGGTGTGCAGGGTCGAGTTGAGGGTATTGATGTCGCGCCTTGGGCTAGCTTATGGTGATCTACATATTGGGCATGTTAGAGCAATGTTCGACAGATGGCAGCTCCAATGACTGCGAGTCCACGAATGAACCACACAAACCGAGTGTTCAAGAACGCACCCAATGACCACTAGGCTCCGTCTGCACAAAGAGCAGCCGTGAGAGTGGAGGAGTAGTCTCCCGGCGGTGAATGGGCTCCTCCTCGTCACCGTGACATTCGCAGAGAGTTGACAAATGAAAGCCCACGCGGCCGGCGCACCTCAAGCTCGTAGAAGAGCAGAGAAAGGAATTGGGACGAGGAATCGAAGAATGTCGGCGGTTCAATGGACGTCAAGGGGAGCACAAGGCAAGAGCAGTAGCTGGACGGCGTTCGGTTCGTTCCCCTCCACCACGGAGAAGAGTGCGGCCTAATTTGGCGCTAGTGCGGGAGCCTTAAAACTGAGGATGCTACCTTTGCACTTTTCGATCTCCAACGGTTCGTCACGTCTTCAATGTTCAACGATAAGAAAGACCATCTTGTTTTACGTTGTATTTAAGTGGAAACATTTAGCAATCTGAGGCTATGACAGTTCTCGACACATAGTCAATGCTAAGGGTTGCGACCTTTTACTACTCAACATGGAACGCCGCCGCCGGCTCCCCGATCGCCCAGTGCGCTCTGCAGGAGACCCAATTACTGAGCCTGAATCAGAGCCAGAGCCAGAGCCAGAGCAGTTTGCTCCCGAGTTCGAGTTAGGCACGCGAGAGGTGTTTGCAGTCGAACATCCTGCCATCATACAAAATCTCGACAATGGTATCAAGACATTTGGAAGAGACCAGCCATTTGAACGCGTGAGTCTTTCACGTTTTGTTTCTTTGAAGTCCCGTGACTTGCGAAATCCAGCACCCAGTCCTGTTTTGATATTACTCGTGCGAAGCTAAAAGTCTCTAGATCATTAATTGCACTGAACCCGAAGAATGCATTCCACTTTATATCAGATTTAGAGACCCAACATGTGCTCCAATTCTCTCCCAGAGCACCGCGACACAGAATATTGTTCTGAAGATCACGGTACCAAAGCGCACAGGCAGGAGACGCAAGAAAGGTTCTCGAGATCCATTTACGTATGATGGTGCATCAACCAACGCAAACCATGCTCCTGACTCTCAGGACGTGCATATGCAAGATAGAGAAGCGTCATCACCCCTCGAGGACGACCTTCCTCCTGAGCCTGTTCTCTGTTCCCATTCGAGATTGGACACCAATCTCTGGAAGAAGCTCAGGGATAACGCGGACAAGTACACTTGTGAAGTCGTGGGAGAAATCAAACATACACACCGGTTCAGAGGTAGGCATTCGTTTTATCTCAGTTCCGGAAGCTGCTAATAATTCCAGGATTGGCGGATTTCCATCAATCCACAAGCCATGGGCCTTTCTTCCGCAAGTTCCTGGAAAAGGTTCTCCCAGGAGATGGTATTTATGCTTACTTCCTTTCCATCATTCTGCTGACCCTCCCCAGTTCAAAAGATGCGAGAATTCAAATTCGACCCCAGTAGGGGTTGGAAACCGGGTGAAGAAATTATACAGCCACCAAACATGACGCCGCTCCCTTTGCCATTCAACTGGCACTGGCAACAAAATCCTCATGTTAATCAAGTAGTCGACCCTGTGACAGGCGAAACCCGTCTGGTCAATGTTTCAAAGCTTGTAAGGCTGCAAGTGGAGTACTTGCCCCACTACATGGAAAATATCCCACAGAAATCACCCCAAGAACCTCCTGATGACGAAGAACTTCTTGAGATCATAGCGAAACTTGAGGAATTATACCAGGAACGTCCTATATGGACTCGGAGAGCCCTCATAAACCGAGTCAATTACACACTCACGGAAGCTACGTTGCACCTCATCAGATTGGCTCTCCCATACGTCGGGTATCGATTCAAGGATGGCCCATTCCGGGACGCTCTCATCAAATTTGGCCTCGATCCTCGGAAAGACCCGAAATATCGTATGTATCAAACTATCTACTTCCAGCTCGCGGAAAGAGATGTGAAGGATCCGAGTGCACCATGGAATGGCATCCGGCAGTCCACCAAAAGCAAGACAATCAAGAAACCAAATGACAAATTGAGTCATTTCTTCAATGGCAGAGACGTGGCTATTGATGGCAAGATTTGGCAGATGTGCGATGTCACCGATCCTCTTCTCGCGAAACTCATCAAGGAAGCTCCTATCAGGGAAACATTTGAGCCGAAGAATGACGGCTGGTTCTGCAACGGGACCTTGGCAAAGATTCGAGCAATCATGAAAGTTAAGATCGTAGCTCTACACACAGAAAAAGAAATCAAGGACGAAGATTTCAAGAAGGCTCTCGAGATGCCAGATATCATACCCGAACGACAACAAAAGCAGATCTGGATTCCCGTCCCAGATATTAGGCTGACAAAGGAAGAAATGGAGAAGTTAAGAACAGATGGGAAGGACTTTACCGTGATGAGCGGGATGGTGAAGAAGAAGAGGGCTTATGTCGGACGATTGCGACAGTCTCGAAGAAATTTGGATGATGCTCCAGAATGGTCTCCAGGTCCTAGGGGACTTCCAGGGAAACAGCAAAAGAAAGCCCCTAACAAGGCGACGGAAAACCAGAAGTCGGGTTCTACAGGAGCTGAAAGCGAGGACGAGAGTCGAAGACCAAGAACGGTTAAATCTATCGATCCAAGACTCCTCGCGGATCAAGTCGAAGGTGTCAGTCTTGGGGATGATGGTGATGTCGACATGGGGGAGTATGGAGGATATGACGATGATGAAATGGGGGATTCAGATATGTACTCGGATCGTAGCCAGGGCTCGGATTGGGATGAGAACAGCGAGATGGAGGGGTTTAGTCGTGCGTATGGTGATCGAGGCCGCTCACATGATGACGAAGCTCGCGAAACAGAAGGAGAGGGAGCAGATGGTGCCAGCGACGCAGAGTCCATCAGTATGGTCCAGTATCAAGCTTCGCCATCTCAACTCGCACAGAGTATCGAGGGTCCAGATAAGAATTGATCAGGGATTTGCGAGTAGAATGCATGCGCGTCTGAATCGCCAAGACCCAGAAATCCGAAAATCAATTCCAGATAATCATACTCTACTACTATCCATCTCAATTCCCTCGCTTGATAATCAAGATCCAAGATATGTATTCACGCAATCAAAAACATCCACCCCACGATAACATGCCCACCTCCTTACCCCTGCCACGAATCCCGCTGCTTCAGCACACAAACCCACCAACGCCAACTCCCCTTCAGCGCCACACCCCCGAAACCAGCACGCGAAGCACAGCAATCACAGCCGCCCCACCCCGCCTTACCGTACCAGAAATCCAATATTTCGGCGCTCCAGACCAGCGAGATTCGGTCTTGGCGGGGTGTTAAGAAGTTGCTTGTTCCCACCTCCACCTCCAGTCCAAAATCTAATCCTAAACTTTAACCTAACCTAACCTTAACCCGAAAGTTGTTCAGTGCTTATCTTGACTTCACACCACATCGCGATTTGCGAGAGAAGTGTCGGCAGGAAGTCAGGTTAGGTTATTTGGCGATGGTAGGAAGCTGGGCCAGGTTTTGGGGATGGACGGTAGTGGGTTTGGTGCTGGGGTGCGGGGTGGTACAGGTGCAGGCTGGGAAGCTGTCGCTGACGAAGCAATTTCGGTGTGTACTTCTTACTCGCTGTTTATTCCCTTTCATTCCTATTCCCATTATCCAATAATGCTATTTTTCTCTCAAACTTTTGATCTTGTTTCTTCTTCTTCTATATAAGATAGGTAATAGCTAACAAAAGGTAATTGGCTTTCGATAGACTCGCAACCCTATTCGCCTCCCCCAACTTCAAAGGCAACTACTACCCGCTCGAAGGCATATACGGTAGCTGCTATAACGTTGTCAAGGATAAGAGTATAGGGAGTATAATGCTTTTCCCCGAAACGGGACATTGCGAAATATGGGCTATGGAAGAATGTGGTGGGAAAGGCGATGGTATGTTCATTCCTATATTTGGGTTTGGAAAAGAGCGAAAGATGAGTGGGCTGATGATAAGATAGGGAAAGATAGACCGCGCAAGATTAACCAGGATGAGGAGACCTTGAATTGGTTTGGGTTGAGAGAGGGGAGGACGAAGAATGAGCTTAGGAGGATGGTTGGGGGTGCGGGGGTGAAGAGCATACGGTGTTTTAAGAAGGTAGCTGAAGGGGAGATTAAGTTGCAGTAGAAAGACAATGTTTCGCAACAAAAAATAAGTTCAAGGACTGCTGGTCGAGTATGGGTGACGGCAAAGGGACGTGAAGAAATCATGTTTGATTGGCGAGTGCCAGCAAAATTCAGTAAGTAAACAATGGAAAGTGGTATCATCGACCCTATCCTATCCTTTCCAATCCAATTCACCAAAATCATATCCAAGCAAAAGCCACCCCAACCTGATAGCAAAATCTCCCAAGTTCTCTAAGCACTTTGAACCCGCTTCACATCATCCACATTAGAATGCTTCTCATCATGCGACTCCTTCTTCAGCACCACGCTCTCCTCATCGCTTGTCAAGGTCAAGTGTCCAGTAGGCAACATATTCAGCTGATCTTC
The DNA here is from genome assembly GCA_002865625.1 of Hyaloscypha hepaticicola. Classification (NCBI taxonomy): domain Eukaryota; kingdom Fungi; phylum Ascomycota; class Leotiomycetes; order Helotiales; family Hyaloscyphaceae; genus Hyaloscypha; species Hyaloscypha hepaticicola. Next base: position 283,951 of record KZ613502.1, on the reverse strand, counting down.
CTCTCTATCCAGGCTTCTGAACTGGAACCAGAATATCGTGCCTCCGATGAAAGAAATCACCGCCATGGCACCATAGTTCCACACGAGCAACGGATCAGCAGACACTGTGACGAAGGCCTCGCCAATAGCGGCCGAGATAGCAGATTGGAAGAGGAAGACAGACATGACAAGCGATCGCATGTTCTTCGGTGCTTTGGAGAATGCGTATTCGAGCCCGGTGATCGAGGCAAGGATCTCGGATATGGCGATCAAGACGTACGCGCCGGTCTGTGCCCAGACGTTGATGGAGACGGGCGCACAAGCAGTGCCGTCCGCCTTCAAGCCCGAAGCATTGTTGCCGCATTCCGACATCTTGTAGATGTAGGCCTGGATGACAGCAGCCCAGATCATAGCCGCCGAACCAGTGTAGAAGCCCCAGGTGATCTTCTTGATGGGCGTAAAGTGGATCTTCATCTTTCTGAGCCAGGGCCAGAGGACCATGTCGCAGATCGGGATGAGGATGATGAGAGCAAGGGGGTCGAGGTTCGAAAGCAGATCGTTGGGGAGGCCGTTCGTGGTCATGACTGCGGCTTGCGAGACGAGGTTGTTGTTTAGCTGGTTGTAGGTGAGCCAGTACAGCGGGAACCAGAGGAAGACTTCGCAGGCTGCAAAGCCGCGCTTAACTTCGTCGACCCAGGCGTCGTCAAAGGTCATCCAGTTCGGGCGGGCTGCGGGGGCGATGTTTGATGGTTTGACATTCTCCCAGAAGGTGCCATCGTTCAGGTGTTTGTACGTTTGGACGGGATTCAGGTGCCATCGGCCTTTGTTGCCGAGCATGAAGATTTTTGTTGCTTTGCCGAGAACGGAGCCCGCTGGAGGTGTGCGGACGTATTTATTGCGCCCCCAGAGGACGACAAGCGGGCAGAGACAGAGCAAGATAGTAGGCAGGAGGTAGGCGAGCCAATATCCAACGTTCTTCTCGGCATAAACCATTCCAATTTGGCCAACCAGGGCGCCAATGTTGATGAACAGGTAGAAGTAGTGGTAGACTCGAGATTGCGTGACTGTAGGATCAACAATCACGCGCTCGCCGGAGGGGAGGTCTCGAGTGATCATCTTGGTCAGGGGCAACTGCTCAGCAATCAGAGGAGAGATGTTGGACTTGAAAGCACCAGTGCCAACGCCCATGATGATCAGGCCTATCAAGAAGCAGGCAAGCGCGTTATTGGGGTGGACAATGACCGTCGGAGTGGCAGAGACGACCAGGACAATATGTCCAACAATCGCAATTGCAAGTGCTATGCAAATCGTTCTGTATCGTCCAAGATAAGCATCGGCTACCCATGCACCGAAAAGCGGCATGATATAGACCCAGAATTGATTGAAGGTTCCAATACCAGTCGAAGCTCGCTGTCCGAAGGCGAGGGCGCCAGATTGACCACTGTGACCAGCTCCAGTATTAGAGCCAGCTGGAAGAGGCTGTTGAATGAAGTTGGTAACTGGAATTTGTCAATCGATAATTCTGTGAAGGCAAATGAGTTTCACTTACAAACTACCGTAGTTCCATAATACGAGAATCGTTCGCACAGCTCCACAAAGGCGAGAGCGAATGCCTTCCATGGAACTTTGTCTGAAACTCGACGGAGAGATTGCAGCTCCTCTTCAGTTGGGAATTCGCCTAGGTCCTGGTCGTAGTAGTTGGTGCCATCGCGTCCATGCACACGAGGATGTGGAAGTTCGGTGGGTTGCCCTTCGTATACGAGGGGAAGCTCTGTGGCATGGTTGGCTGCTGGACCTTCATGTTTGAAGTGTGCAGGAAGAGCAAGAGATGGGTCGAGCTTCGCACCCGCGGCGGCATCATCGATATTGGTAGGCATTGTCCCAGCCTGAGTGAAGATCGCTGATGTTGTTGATGAAAGTTCGAGGTGGCAAGGCTTGTGTTACTTCGTGTTGTATATTTGTCGAAAATTTGGTCAGGCGACGAAGCTTTATATACACAGCCTTGGTGTTCTTGATGCAACATCCCGTACCATTTTTCTCGTTCACCCATGCAACTGATAAAGGTGAAGGGCTTGGCATATCGGCATACTCCAGTATTCATCACAGAGATCGTGGCAATATCTCATGTACTTCAGCTTCACAGCTGCCAAATGCGACCAGATCATGCCATCATCCTAGCCTTCGGTCTAGCCGTCCATCAGCCTTGCGCGCCCCGAAGGCTCCCCCTTCCACTCTAGTCCTAGCACTTGTCGGTCCCGTTAATCTTCACCCCAAACCCCCATCGAAGCGAGGCCCAGGTATGGAGGTAGGCCCGAGGCAAGATTCTGAACTAGAAGGACCGAAGAACAGCTTTCACGATATTGATTTGCTATAATTTTTATCCGATCTTGGCGTTCAGCCACAGTGAAACACCACACGGCTATCCATGGCAGTCGATCAAGCTCGTACCAACTCGCAGCCAATTGGAACTGAGAGGCTGCGAGGGACTGCAGAGTTATGTAACTCCAGCATCAAGAATTTTCGACATCCTTTAGGGAGCCAAGACTTCAGGTCCGCACATCATTTCAGGTGCCAAGAGACTGATGAGGGTACCACAGAGTCACACGACCACGATGTGGTGTCGTACGAGTACGGACATACGAGTATGGCAGCAACACCAGTTTCGCAACCTCGACTTTTGGTCCTATGGGGATAAGGCATGATGAACTGCTTCATCGAAGATAAGATAAGAAGGAGACAAATCGGAAGTTTGAGGAGCGAACAAATTTGAAAATTGAAAGGCGCAATCTGGGTGGAAGTGCTGGCAGCAGTGGGACCACCTTCATGGCTGCCGCCGACTTCCCTGAATGCGGGGAAGACACGGAAGCACATGCGGGCCGCCAAGGCCGCACAAGGGATTATGATAAAGAGCCGAAGGCTTCGTCTGAACGTTCTGTATTCAGGGGCGAACAAACGAGGAATACAATTCAGCAATGTAAAATAGGTTCGGGAAGACCGCTCAACCTTGACTCCTGAAGTCCGCGAATATGCGACCCGTGTCGGGCGTGGAGAAAAGCGCAGGCCGTCTCAAAATCCCAACAGTACAGTAAAACACGATAAGCCGAGGACTGAGATTCAAAGACTAACACGCAGAGAAAGAGGCAAGAAACGATGAGGTCCTGGCGCAATCTCAAGACGCTCAGTGGTGTGTGTGAAAATCTGGGTGCGGCCGTTTTACAAGCCATCTTCTCAAAATCCGCGAATTGCCTTCACGGCTGATGCAAGCGCCGCTTGGCAAAAGCCTCAAGAAAGACAGAACAGGAAGGTTAAATATCGATCAACCAATTTTTTCAAGGAGAGCTCAGGATTGACCTGGGGGTTCATGAGACTCCATCGAGCGGCCAGACCCGCGTTGATGACCACGCAAGGGCGAAGGTACCCTTGGTAACCGTCCCGCCATTTGGGCAGTGGGTTTCCACCACGAAAGTCGATGCCAAAAAAGAGAGTTCACTTGAGGTTACGGGCAACTTGTTGAAAAAGCGACAAAGCATTCTTGAACGACGTTCGAAATGTGAATGGTGAAAAGATATCCTCACCCCACGAAATTGTTTTCGGAAGGTACTGAAGTGGGTCTAGTCATGTGACCTGGCTCCACGTGAGTCCTGGCAACGTCGTGTCAGAAGTGCCTTCAGCTTTATTTCTTGCAGCACCACATGTATTTCATTTTTGTCATTGGGATCACTTTCAAGCGTGAATTGATGACGGCTCTACTTGGGTCTTTGGAAACCCAGCAGCCGCCGACATGGTTGAGGGCTTACTCAGCCTGCCCAGACCTCAGCCGTATTGGTATTTCAGAGCTGATAGATGATCAATCCTTCACAACATCCATCCATAAAGGCCCAATCTACTTTCGCGTATATTCTTCCTTGCGGCCGCATCCCGCCAGTTGGCAGGCTTCTAACCTTCCTATAGTGATCGATCTGGCACGGAAGCAATCTCATTGCATCGCAATTTCTCACGTCACGCTCATATGCTGACGACCCGGTAGCTCTGATCTACGACAACCTAAATATATCTCTACTTTATCCATCTAACACCGCTCGGGCCAGAATAGGTAGATGAGTTCTGTGTCTCCATGCTCTGCTCCTGCCCCTTCTACAAGAGGGAGGCTGCGAAATATGGACAACCCAGGGTATATATGCATTCATTGGGGACAATGGGATAGCTACGATGCTCTTCGTAAGGTTGCACATGGTTGCAGGCCTTGCCGCGCGTTGCGAGACTGGTTTCGCCTCCACTTCTCTGCACGTCTTGAAGAAGAAACGGGAGATCCTGAGCAATTGGACCACAAGATCTGCACACAATTTCCTTCACGGGGCAAACTTCCAGGCCAAAACACCTCTTTTCAGCTTCACTTTCTGCAATCCTTTGCTTCAGTAATAGAGCTGCGTTCTGGAGACGATGTGATGGAATGCGTTGTTATTTTGAAGTTAAGAAATCCATTTTTGGTTTCAGGTAGGTTTCTCGACTGAACTCGATATTCCTTAGTCAACTGTTTATTGAGTACAGGCATCCATGATCTCAAAATTATTAACTCTGCCCGATCCTTGCTGGCCAAAAGTATATTCAAAGAATATGCTCAGTCAGACTTCGATCAGCAACGATCCTTTCTTCCCTCCAGAATTCTTGATCTAGGCAGAGATAAAAAGCCACGAGGATTGCTGGACCGCTTTGGGTTAAATATTCCTCCTCATCCTCCTCTCACGGCTCCAATCCGTTTGATTTCTCCTGATCACGGTTCAACGGGACAATACCTGACCCTCAGTCATCGATGGGGCAAAAACCAACATTTTACACTAACAAAGACATCATTGAAATCCTTTCATGGCAGCATTTCATTTGATTCTCTACCGAAAACCTTCCAGGATGCTGTCATACTTACGAGAAAATTCGGGTTTCAATACCTTTGGATCGACGCATTGTGTATTGTCCAAGATGACTTGGAAGAGTGGCAGCAGCAGGGACCTAAGATGGCTTCGGTCTACCACAATTCAACATGCACCATCGCGGCACATAGCGCGAAGAATGACAGTCAAGGATTTTTAGCAGCTGCATTTGAGAGAATACCCTCCATATTATTGCGTCGTCGGCCTCTGCATGCTGGGGCCAGTCGTTTAATCCCCGAGTTCCGAAGTTTATATTTGGGTAGCAGTTTCAAAGATCAAGTCAATGAGAGCTTTCTGAACCAGAGAGGCTGGGTGTTTCAAGAGCGTATCCTTTCACGGCGAATCCTTCACTTTACTCGACATCATGTTTTCTTCGAAGACGGATTCGTGGTTCGACCAGTCGAGGCAGACTTGAGTCGCGAACCCTTAACCCACTCACCATGGGAAGATACCAAGTTCATGATTGAGGAGATCGCCGCAACCTCGGCAGACTGGCACAAATTAGTAGAGAGATATAGCACCTGCGCTCTCACTTTCGACCGCGACCGGCTACCTGCAATCGCTGGCATAGCAGCTTTTGTTCAAACTTACAATCCCGGAGACGAATACCTCTACGGCACCTGGAGAAATTCTTTGCAGCAGGGACTTTTATGGGTAGCCGCAGATGACGCACCACAGGAAGTCTACTACGGGTCAACTCCTAGTCCGCCCTCTTGGTCTTGGGCACGTTGGAAAGGAAGCATCAGATTTCCCCTTCAAAGCGCGAGTTACCAACCACTCTTCCAACACACGGATGACTCTATCCACTTTGATAGTGCTCATTCAAATGCGAACCTCGCAAAGAAGTCACGTTTCCTGTCGATCCGAGCTGAAGTACTGGAGCTCCAAGATATTGCAGCCACCATAATCAACCGGCCCGCAGGCCAGTTCAGTTTTGAACCCCCAATGCACGGCCTGTACAACATCAACTCCAAGAAATTGGGAATTGTCAACTGGATGGCATTCGACGGCGCAAGGGAAAGCAAACTGTTCTTCCCTTATCTTTCGTGTGTTTTCGTATCTCTCTATCAACATACGAGATGGATGTATGATGAGGAGGTAGAAGATACAATAGCACGTCACACGCGTGTATGGTATTTCCTCATTCTTGTTAAAACCTACAACACGTCTGAATGCTACCGGCGGATTGGAATAGGAGCGAAATATGGGCAACGTCCTCAGTCTGATGATCTTGTTACAAAGACTATACGGATCGAATGAAAGTGAACTTCACTTGAGCCTGGTACTTCTAGCCTTTCTACATTTCCTTCGCATTAAGTATCTCATTTGCTGAAGTGGAATGATCCACTGGGCACTTGAAGATAGAAGCTGAATTTGATCATGTGATCTCTAGTCACGTGAATAATCAAAGTCAACCTACCTACCTTAAAATCGGCAGACAGAACAACGAAAAAGTACTTGACGCTTCTCAGCGCTGGATTCAATCGACTGATGTATCCACGCTAGATACGAATCGTCCAAGAATCTAAGGAAAGTTCGCAATATCACACATGATTCGCTAAAATGACGCTTAGGTCAGCTTCTACCTAATGTTGACCTCGCTCAAGAGCTTCAATCTCAACTCTTCACTCGTCAATACATTCATGATGGAAAACAGTTTAGCTTCTCGTGCCTCTACAGGGCTTCTCACACAGTATGACGAAGGGACATCATCCCATATACCCTCGAAGCAGGCGCCCCACAAGAGGAATCGCACCCAGCTCAGCTGCACCAATTGCCGTCAAGCCAAACTGAAATGCGACCGCCAGAAGCCGCACTGCTCGCAATGCGAAAAGAAGGGGCGTGCCTCTTTATGCAGTTTCCCTTCTCCGGCTGCGAGAAAGAAACCGACGGTCAGCATGCAAAACAGGCTGAAACATCTCGAGAGTTTGGTCAAGGACGTAATGAGCACAGGGCAGAGTCCTTCCATGCAACATATTGAGAATCATGATCACAACAGCAATGAGAGGTCAACTAAGATTGCTGCTCCAGTTCTTGCAACAGAACCTTCGGGTCAGGTTCTCCTCGGATCAAGTGAATCAACATACGTTGGAGCAACTCACTGGGCGGCAATTCTGAACGATGTGAGCCGCGTCCAAACCGACTCAAACGTAATTAACAAGCTCTAGATCGACGAGATAAAAAGCTATCTAGATGAAGAATCCGAGGATGAAGAGGAAAACCTCAGATCTTACACATCACTCGTTTTCAATGCTCGTTCGCCGACGACAAAGCTTGAGCTTCTGGCAGCTTTGCCTCGGCGAACTGAAGTCGATCTTCTTGTCTCTCGATACTTCAATTCCAATAGCCCTGCATTGCGTGAGTTCCACGGAGCCTGTTCCTTGTATCATTTTCCTCTACTAAATCATTCTCAGCTATTCTACATCGGCCTTCGTTCCAAAGAAATGTACGTGAAGTTTATCCCATCTCAAAATCTGGACTAAGATTGACATCATGACAGTACCGGAAGTTCTGGGCTGATCCTGAAGGCACTCCTTTCATCTTTCTAGGCTTATTATTTTCGATTATGATAGTCGCGACTCTTGCTGGACTGGCTGCCAGTGAAAACGAGCTGGTCGACCATGCGAGCGCGATGGAAACAATCCAGAACTATCGCGAGTGCTGCATACAGTGCCTAGTGCTTTCCAATTACACCAAACCTGGTCCATACTCTCTCGAAACCGTGTTCATATACATGGAATCCGAGTTTCTCGTCAGCAAAGATGATCAGGTTCAATCATATCTCTTGGTGGGCAATGTGGTCCGCCTCGCATTACGCATGGGTCTCCATCGTGATTCGAGCAAGGTCGGTGGAAATATCACTCCATTTCAAAGTGAAATACGACGCAGATTGTGGCATCATTTGCTCCAACTCGATCTGCTGTGCAGTTTCCATATTGGCCTACCAGGAATGGTCCCAGCTATTGACAGTGATACGCTGTTGCCCGGAAATCTACAAGACGAGGACTTTGACGAAGACTCCGCTATGTTACCCCAGTCTAGACCAGAATCCGAATTAACGCCAATGTCTTATTCGATCTGTAAGAGCAGGTTGTGCCACGAAGCAGGCAGGATTGTTACATTCGCGAATCGGCTGTCGCTTCCCGAGTACGAGGAAGTTCTCAAATTAGACCGCGACCTTGTAGTCGCGTACCAGAAAGTGCCTCTAGCTTTCCTTCTTGACCCCACAGGTCCTTCGATTACAGACTCACCTGCTACTACTATCAAACGATTCAGTCTTGCCATACTGTTCCAGAAGAGTAGATGCATGTTGCACCGCAAACATCTGATGAAAACAGACCAGGATCGGGAATTTGCCTTCTCGAAGCACGTTAGTCTGGAGGCCGCGATGGAACTTCTCCGTTGCCAAACAATGGTCCACGAAGCAGCTCTTCCTGGAGGCCAACTCTCTCGTGATCGGTGGTTCCTATCTTCTCTCTCCATGCACGATTTTCTTCTTGCAGCCATGATAATTTACCTAGGCATTTCACAGAAACCTGAGACCAACTCAACTCCTACCAGGTGCTTCGAAGAGCGGCAAGAGAAATTGAAGGCCCTAGAGAAGTCACGAGAAATATGGAATCAGAACTGGACTGTTTCTGCAGAGTCGAAGAAAGCAGCAATGGTGCTTGGCATAATGCTGAGAAAAGTCTACTCGGGAGTTGGAGCCAGTTTACCATCCGGCGGTGCACCAAACTCCACCGAAAGAGCTGTTGCAGAGACAAGAGTCGACGGAGTCTCAGAGTTATCATTAAATGGTATGGCTGTGTTGGTTTAGTCGATCGCAATGCTAACTATGCTCAGATCACACCGTCTCCCATAGCCAGATTGTTGATGCTATCCAGCCAGGTTCATCGTTGACTAGCTCAAAAGAAAACACAACACCATCTTCAGGACTTGAAGGACTGATTGGACTCGATTTTTCACCGGCAGAGCAGGATCCTCTTGACACCATGTTTGATGTCCCCGCGGACTTTGATTGGGTAAGTTGTCATGTCACCTTCCCGATGTTGCTTCAAGTTCTTTGATGTCTTAGAAAAGAAAAATCGAACTTACACTCCACAGGAAATGTTTGACACTCAACTTCGACTACAAAATGCTGCTGAAACGTCTTGGCCGGATCTCATGGAGGATTTTACGACAGGAAATGACGGTTATTACAATTTCTAAAAGCTACTTTCTAGCATTAATGGTACACATACGACATCCCACAACCATAACCACATACTAGAATTACAAAAAGTTCTTCGTCTCTCGATCACAAAATTCGAAGAACTTTTGGGCAGCTCCCGTTCCCCCCTCAGCCTTACTCTTCAGTCCACTTGCCGCCTCTGATGGGAGATATGCCTTCCGGCCCCAAGCCATCAAGTGTCCTCCATTTTCTCGTGCTGTGATGTCCGGCGAGAATCCAGCATACAGCTCGGAGTATGCTCCATACACAGACGACTTGAAGATCACACTCTGCAATGCATTGCTGTTAGCGAGTTACCCTTCATCACTGAAGGCTTCAGTGCCAACATACCATGATAAACCGAGCAATCCAAGGCCAATGTCTCTGCAGTTCCGTTTTCATCAAGCCTGGGTGAAGGCTCTGCTATCTATTAGCTACACTCATCTCAGCAATCCACTCAGAACTTACCATACTCAATATCCCATGCTCACCTAAACGCTTCGCAAACTTGTCTGCAAGCCAAGCGTCCCCGACCTTGCTCTGCATATAATTGTCCATTCCCTTAGCCAACACAACGGGCGTCCCATCAGTCTGAAATTTGATCCCCTCCTCCGGCAGCATTCCTTCACGTAACATCGAAGTCACCCACACAATGCGTACACTTTCTTTCGGTGTCCCTGGCATATTTGCAGTCTGGATGAGAATGGGCTCGAGAAGGAGGGTCATGAGGTATGGCGCCAGACAATTCGTTCCGAATTCGAGATCGTGGCCCTGTTACACCACTCGTTATCCGATGCAAACGCGATAGCTAGAAAGGATTTCGTGAGACTCACCAACTTATCCTTACTCCCCGCAGGCGGCGTCATAACAGCCGCATTATGCACAAGAACATCCAATCTCTCCTCTTTCTCCAGAAAGCTCTCTACAGCAGGCTTCACCGTCCCGAGGTCTGCCAAATCAACAACCATACTTTCCAATTTCCCCTTCCCCTTTCCACCCTGACCAATTTCCATATCCTCTGTCTGCTCGAGAAGCTTTTGAATTGCGCCTTCGCAGCGGGAAGTCGAGCGGGCAGCGATGTACACAGTTCCTCCTGCTAGATACAAGATTTTGGCAAGCTCGAAGCCGACGCCTGATGCTGCACCGGTGATAATAATGACGCGGCCTTCCTGTGAGGGGAGATTGGCGTCTGTGAAGGTTGGTGCTGGAGGAAACACCGCGTTCAACGCCGATATCTTCTTTGGTTGAGTGGATGCCATTTCTTCGAAATTTGGTCTGAGTATTTGGACGTGAAAAGAGTTTATTCCTGAAAAGTTGACCACCGTTGAATATCTGCTAGGAGAAATGGAAGTAAGGAAGTGTATTGGGGACCTCAGAGCTGTTTATATTCAAATCTTCCTGTCTGGCATTTCGGCCAACCCGCGGCACGGGGGCGTAATAACCCAATGCGCAGTTTGCAACATAATTGCCGGCCGGATTATGATGTACATACGTAAGTCCGAGGCCGTTGCCATTTTTCAATCTCGTCTCAGTGGTCTGCAAGTTAATGTTCGGCTCTAAGGAGCGAAGAGTCCGTTCGGATTATGGTTTTTCCTTAAGGCGGACCGCGGGTAATACTTGTGCACGAGATTAAATTTTATTTTAAAATATAAGGCATTTAATAAACCGGTATATAAGTAAAAAGATCCTACTATTATATAATAAGATATCTTAACTTATATTTCGGTATAAATACTTAAATATCACGTGATTTACATTTTGCCAGCTTCTCTCGCCTATAATAATACCTCACTGTATAGCTATATAGTCACATCGCAAGCTCGCGTGACGTGACGTGGATTAGTAAGCAAATCACGTGACCTTTTTTTTTTTTCACTCACACCCACCCAGGGATTTAGACTAAATTAAATGATTTTATCCAGCCTTCCCTTCTCCATAATACCACCAATTACAATATAAGTACCCCTACTATTACGGCCCCATTTGCACCTTACTTACAGTCCGTAGCATATCTTCTACTACTACTGCCGCTACTACTACCGCTACTGCCACTACTGCTATTACGGTAGGTTATACTGCCTCCCTGCCGCCGCCGCCCCTCCCAACCCTCCCAGCCCTCCCAGCCCGCCCTACCCAAGCCATGGATACCCTCGCACTCCTCCCGCCCCGCCGCCGCCCTGTCTTGCGGGCCGGCCGCACCACCAACCCCACCCGGCCTTCCAATCTGGAGGCCGAGCTTGGCCAAATTATTAGTCAGACTCGTAATCTCCGGCCCTGTATACACTATACACGGGGACAGAGTGTATGGACGGTATGTATGGTCGTGCCTGGCTTCTTTCGCGGGAATTGCGCCAACTGCTATTATAGTAGTGAAGATACTCGCTACTCGCTCTGTAAGTAATCCCACCTTATACTTACTGGTTATTTATAGACCGTAACTAACCTTTACGGGCATTTAAAGACTCCGTCACCACCGCCGCCCCTATCCCTACTTCTCCTGTTCCTACTACCGGCCGCTGTCTCCGCCCTGCCACTATCTCTTCTTCTCGCCCGCTTTCCGGGATCGTTCCCCGTGATCGTATAGTTGACCAGATCGCTTCTAGTACTATCTCAAATTATAAGTTTTATTCACGGACTATTATAGTCCGTAACTGATTTGTAAATAGCCTTGTACTGTCCCCGCCGAACTCCTGTTCAGTAGGTACACCGTTTCACTGAGATCTATAGGGATCTAGCGACTCTTTTTGAAGAGGAGATAGAGATATTAGAGAAGAGGATATAGGAGGTATTAGAGAGTAAGAAGAAGGAGGAGAGAGAGGAGAGTAAAGAGGAAGAGGAAAGAGAGAAGAGGGAAAGGGAGAGTAAAGAGGAATTTATAGGATTTGGGAATATGAGAGAGAAGAGAGAGAGGGGGAGAGAGAGAAGGAAAAGGAGGAGGATAAGGATAAGAATAAGAGAGAGGGAGAGAGAAAGAGAGAGAAGATAGTAGATATATGAGAGGATAAGGAGAGTAATAGAGAGAGGGGAGAGAGGAGAGGGAGAAAGGCGAGTCCGGAATTGTAAAACTCTCGATACTCTTTTTAAATCCTATAAAAGGTTATTTTAGAAGATATATAAAAATTGTAATATATTCCTTTATTTGTATTCTATTTAATTTCAGATTATTTATAAATAAATTAATTAAGTTATAAATAAAAAAAAAATAAAAGTATATTTATAAAATCATTTAATAACCCGTTATTCACTATTAAATACTTATAATTTTTCAAATATTAAAGGATATTAGTTAATATTTCAGAGTAAATAATATTTAAAATCTTATTTTAATTCTCTTCTAGTAAAAGAATATTTAAACTATTTACGAATAATATATAAGAGACTATTATATAAAACTAATTGTGAGTAAATACTAATATTCGTAAATCCAAGTTTATTATATAGAAAGACTACTCTTAAGACTTATTAATTATTATTATTAGATATAAATATATTAGAAACTATTTATAAACAAGGAGTATTCCTAAACTTATATTTATAATTATAAGTTTAATCCGTGAAATTATCTATAATTGGCCGTTAAAGTCTCCTTCAAGTAAACGGGCCTTAATATAGTATTTCTATAAATTTATAATCACTATTCGAATTCTATTATAAAAGCCTTTTTATAAATAGAAATTCTATAAGAGTATAATTAGAATTCCGATTTTGAGAGATAATTGAAATGGAGAAAGGAAAGTAATATTAATACTTTATAACTATTCTATAAATAGTTTATAAAGATTAATATTCGATTTATTTATATTCAAGGAATTAATTAATTAGTAAATCTATACTTAATCCAGTAAATAATCCAGGATTATTTTATTAAACTCGATAATTATAATATTAAAAATAGTTAAGAGATACTATTTATAAAAGATTAATAGATTTATAATAGTTTATTATAAGAGTTCTGGCGAGTAGATATAATCGATCAGGTCTATAATTAAAATTAGTTTATTTATATACTCTGGAATTAATACTATTTTATTAAGAATAGAATTATAAAATAATTAATTAATCTAATAGATAAAGTCCTGACTATTCTCCTTTTTACGAACTTGTATATTTATTTATAAGTATAAGTACTTTAAATATAATTAGATAAATGATTTCTGAAAGTATATAAAAACGATTTCAGATCGGGAATCGTATAGTATAATAAAAAGGATTTGGATAAAATCTCTATTAAGGATTATAAATATATTACTAAAAAGAATCTTATTCGTTATAGATTATAAATTAACTAATAGTTAATAGATAATCTCAAAGTAATACTTGTATTATATTAATATCTCGTTTTAAATAATCAGATTCATTTACTAGAAGAATTAGATTAGAATATTCTATTTTATAATATTACTTATAGATAATTTATAAAGATTAATAGAAATCTTGAATTGAGAGTATAATATATATTTATTAAAGAGAAGAAGGATTGTAATATTTGTAAAAATTATATAAAGGACTATTTTATTTTAAATATAAAAATAGTAATAGATTAATTTATATAAGAATATTTTACTAGTTTCCTCTAGTCTGTAAAGGTAAAAATAAACCGTTTATAGACTCTTTTCTATTATTATAATAATTATATTAAAGTAAATTAATTAATTATTATTAAATTAAGTCTATATCTTAATTATAAATATACTCTTTTATTAATAACTATTAGTTATAAATATAAATTAGTATTTATAGATCCAGTTCCAATTAAATAAAGAAAGTCTATAATCTATAAGTAATTATTATATATTTATAAGACTATTTATAAATAGGAATAGACTATAATTATAATAAGAATCGAGAAGCGAAAAGAGAAAATCATTATCTAGAATTAATTAATATTAGAGATTATTATAAAAATATTATTTATATTACTTTCAGATAGTTAATAGGTCTATAATTAATTACTAATAGAGACTAGTCAAGAATAGTATTCGTAAATCACTAATTAGTATAAAGAGAATTGTTTTATTAAAGTACTAGAACTATTTCTAATTATTCTCAATCAGTCCGCGAGTAATATAAGTAATCTAGTAAATCGAATAATAAATACTTTCGAATATATATAAGTTTATAAATAATTATAATTCGCGAATAATTATAAATAAGAACTATAAATAATACTATTTACTAGAAATAGGATTATAATAATATATATAATTAATCCGATTATTATATTCTTATTTATAAATCTTTTAAGAATATATCTTTCTAATTTATATATAATAAACCGGAAATTCGGAATATAAGAGATTATAACTATTTTTATTTATTATATTATAATCGAAAAAGATTATTAAAATAGAACGGGTAGTAATAGTCCTTATAATCAGATTCTTAAAAGAGATATTATTCGGAAAGTAAATTATCTATTAGTTCTTAAAATAAACTATTAAATATTAAATAGGAGAGAATTCTTAATAGATTAGGAATTCAAGAAGTCGCCAAATAATCTTATAAGGACTTATATAATAAATATAAATATAATAAATAATTTTATTATTTATATTTATAACTTTAATTATAATATAGTCTATTCTCTTATAAATATACTTGTGAATATATTTAATTATTTATATAAATATATAAACTTTAATATTAATATATAATTAATACTTTTAAAAGAGATATAGATTATATAAAAGGATTTAATAATTATTACGAATAATTATCTGATCTGTAATCCTTGATTTATAGACTATAAAACTCTGATTATTATCTCGTTAATAGTATTGGAAATAGTTATTTTTATTAATAATAGTCCGTTTTATAAACTCTTTAGAGAATCTCTTTATATACTTGAATAGTACTCTCGGGTATTTATAGACTATATACGGGATAATTGAATTCTCTTTATTATAAGGATTATAGAATAGATAAATTGTAATTAATACTCGTAAATTACTTATAAGATTCTATAAAGGATCTAGAATCTTAATATAAATTACTTTATTTACTTATTCTAGTATAAGGAATTGTATATAGAATTAAAAGAATAAAAATAAATAATAATAGAATAAATTTTACTTCTAGTATTTAATTATATACACGTGACTTGTATATAGTCCAAAAAGGCTATTTTTCAAGTTTATAAATAATTATAAAAGTTTAAAGTAAAAGATATAAATAATAATATTTAATTAATTAATTAGTTATTAACTAAAGAGTAATTCTTGAATAATCTTAATCTATTACGGATTGATTATAAAAGTAATAAAGAAACTCGATTTATTAAAATAATAAATAATAATTATAGAATCTTAAAAGAATTATTATATAAACCGGTCTTTATTTATAAATAAAGATAAGAGAATATATTAATAGTTTAAATTAATAGGGGAGATATTCTAGTGAATAAGTATATTATATAAACTATTATAAATATTTATATAGATCTTATTCTGATTCTTATAAAATTAATCTAGGATTATAGTTTTATATATTATAAAACTATCTATAATATATTATTAAAATAATCGATTAGTTTAGAAGAGAATAGAGAATTCACGTATTCACGAATATAAACGGAATCGGTAAAAGAGATACTATTTAAAACAAGTCTATTAATGAGTCTAATAAGTATTTTATAATTATAAATTCCAATATCACTCGTATTTATTATATAGAAAGAAGAGAATATAATAGAGTAATATATATATTATATTTATTACAAGTACTCGATATAATTATTAACTATTATAATCGGACTCGTGGACTATAAGAAGAATATCTTATTGACTCTTATCTATAAACTTATCCGAAAGGATATTTACGAGTTTAATTAATATAAAAAAGTTCTCACGATAATAGTCAGTATCTGATTAGAGGATTAAATATATTTACGGATTGAGAAGGAGTCGAAAATCGCTTAATTAATTGACTAGCTACTCACGGGCAGTCTTATAGACTTGTATAAAGGAATTATAATCTATTAGTATATTATACAAATTATAAAGGATCGAATAGTTAAGTCCTGAATATTACTAGTGGCGGATATTAGTGATATACTCAGGGTTATAAAAGAAGAGTTAAGTAAAGGTAAAGATATCTTAAGAGTCAGGGATTAAAGGGCCTTGATAGTGAAATAGTTCCCCGTGAATCTGAAAATAATAGAGACCGCGAGAGAGGTTAGTACAAGTATCCTTTATATAGTTTACGGATATAAAAGCCAGAACTGAATTATATATTCTAATATTTTAATAAAAGTTATAGACTCGCGAATCCTGATTTACTAAAAGTACTTGTAAAATATCTGGAGAGGACTATAAAAGTTCTAATATTATATCTCCTTTCTTATAATAAAGTTCAAATTTTATATTTATTCTTTTAATAATCTTTACTCTCTAATATAATATCCCGCAAAACTTATACTAAATATCTATAGGATCTAGATCAAGAGTTAACCGATCCCGAAAATATAAATGGAAACTAGAAGATATTATCTGAGAAGAAGAAGGGAATAGAGGAACCGGAATGGAAATAATTACTATAATTAAGTTATAATCCCGTTCAATTTATATATTAGTCTACTATACACGTTTACGGGACTGTGGATTCTTATTACTATTCGTAATTAGTAGTGAATATCCGTTATATATCTGGTATAGTATATTTATATCGAGTTTAGTAAGAGCGGGTCGGTAGGCTTCCCTTTTGGTCTGGAAGAGATCAGTTAGTCTAGTCGCGGATCCGTAAAGCGGACAGGGATAAACCTTATAATGTAAACACGTCTTATATAGTATATCCAAGCGATTCCGGGGGAATTCAGAGAAGGCATAGTACTGTCTATAAGTTATATAGTATATATACGGAGAGGAATCCATTGGATTGGATAGACAAAAGAGAGTTGAGCGCGATTGCGGACGTGGATATTAGTGTTCTTGCACGGGCCACGCACGGGTTCACGTGACCAGTTTTTTTAATGGGTGGTCTGTGCGTGCGACCATATTATATAGACGTGACTCTGCTTTTGGATCTGTACCCATTAATAATATCGGTCGAATTATAATTATATCACTTTTTAAAATGGATTTAATATAATCTCTGAGTTGGATCTTAGCTTTAACTTTGACTTCGTCTATGGAGCCCGTGATAAAAGCCCTTCTAGGTAGGTAAAGAGAAGGAGGGGTAGCACGTGACTGGAAGATGCAACGCGCTTATTCAGCCTCTACCCAACACTCTGGAGCCGGCTCCACCTCCCCTACTGGATTCTCAACTTCATACAACTATCGAAAGCACACAGAGTTCGGGCCGCTCCTCTCCTTGGCATTTGGCTGCTACCAATGCTTTTCAGGGGTACAGCAAACCCTTACCAGCCTAAGTCCGAGAAGCTAAGCTGCTCTCTCACGTGTCAATCAATAGTGATAGACCGCCTAGAAAACTTGCGCCTGTGTCTCAGAAGATTCCTGCTTGACAATGAGCAGCAAAAGCATCCCACAGCCTCCAAACCACAAACAAACTTCCACACCGGCTGAGCCTTCTACCTTCTTGTTTGTGAATGACACGGTTGGAGCGGGTGGACCATCATCCTACAAGCATGGAAATCGCCACGACGTTCGTGCTCACGTTCGGAAAGTTAATGCCAAGCAGTTTGGCATAACTCATAAACATCCAAGAAAACGATCCGAGACGTTACCGACATATGCCCCGCTGACAAAAAAAGATGCCGAAACTCGGTCGTCCAAGGAGGTAGAACATGACGAAGATTGTTCTTTGAGTGTTTCCAGAACAGATCAAAGGCTCTCACCTAATACAATCTTCTCGTCCAAAGACCGAACTCTGGTTAAGATTACCGATTCGCATTGCACAACGCTCTTACAGTCTACAAATAGTTCTCGACGAACTGAAAAGCAACCTGAATTGCCGTTATACTGCAAGGCTTGTGGAGCACTTCTCAACAAAATAAAGCTCAAGCAGAGATTGCCGTCCAATGAGACAGCTCTAGCTCCCATGAAGTCTCATTGGGAAAAATCGTCTTTAGTTGAACTTTTTGGTGCAAGTAGAAGTGATCCATTTTCTGCTTTACCAATGCAGGAGATGAGTGTTCATGCACAAGAGCTCCTGGACCACGGTAAGTTCAAGGCCATCCTTGTATCGCTCCGTAGCATCCTTGAAACTGAAACTAACATTCTCCAGCTATAACTCACGCACTATCCGGCCTCTGGCCTGATCCAGCCCCGCGTGGAGAACCCAACCCCCTTTCGAAAGCTTGGTTCAGTTCCAGCTTATGCATGCCCCTTTTATTCCACGCACTGGTATACTCTGGCTCCAATCACCTCGACTACATGCGCTATTCCAATATCTTCCCGAACGCTACAAAACCACTATCTCACAAACTCATTGTAATTCAAAAGTTGAACGAGGCCTTGTCAGATCCTAAACAAGCTACACGAGACGAAGTCATCCTCGCTATCTTAATCCTCGCATCACAAGAAGTGTTCATGATTAAGAAAGGAAGACGGAATCCGTTCAATTCTCCACTCCAGAGTCTGGGGTGGCTGAATGTGTACGGGAATTTCAAGTTCGTGCCGCAGCATACGAAGGCGGTTGCAGATATCGTCACAATGCGGGGCGGGTTGGAAACGATCGAATTGCATGGGCTGGCTGATATCATTGCTTCGTGAGCTGCACCCCCTTCTAAATTTATCTTATCATGCCTGTGCTGGACTCCTGATTCAATGAAAACTAGTGGAGATGTCCTTTCAGCAACCAATTCCATCACGAAGCCAGGTTGGCCTAAGCTCAGGCGTCATGGAGACCTTATCACCACCATGCGCGTCTGGGCAATCTCGCCCCCTTGGCCACTGATTCAAGTACAAGCATCTGCTTTTTGGTTGCTCAAATCTTACGGTATCACTGACGCTATGCTTGAAGTGTTTGACTCAATTGGCGCATTGACCCTCGCTATTGACGTACATCTTCAAGGCAAACCGTGTGGCCAACATTTGGGAACGATACACAGAACTAGGACCGCTATTCAGCATACCCTGCTATCTTTACCCACACAAGATGAACTTCACCCGAGAACCGAAGAAAAGGAAATAGAGAATAATGTTTACGAGTGCTGCCGTTTATCAGCACTCATCTTTGGTGTTGCTGTTGTTTATCCAGTGCCAAATTCCTACAATGTGCTACAAGACTTAGTCAAGCGTCTGCAGATAGCACTTGTAATTTTGGACATTGAAACTTGTGGATTGCAGTTGGACGGAGTGTTATTGTGGATACTGGTATTGGGAGGAATAGCTGCACTAGATAAACCGGAGAGAGTTTTGTTTGCATCACAGCTAAGTAAACTTGCGAGGAAGATTAGAATTTCTAATTGGGGAGCTGTTGAGGATACATTGGAGTCTTTTCTATGGCTTGAAAGTGCGTGTGGTCAAGGTGGACGTATGCTATGGGATGAGGCTATGGCTGGTTCTTGGAGCTAGGAAAAATTATCAACCATGTTCCCTCATCTCAGATATGAATAAAATGGAACGTTCTAGCGGAATTTTGTGGCAGAGTTTTCAATGCTTACCACATTGCCAATATTCTTGGCTCCAATTGCTTTTGCCAGCCCCTTTTCAAACTCGCTTAAGACCCCTAAGACCCCTAACCGTCCTACCCCGCATTTTTTGGGCGGCGCTAGGCACCCACTCATTGCGAACGACCCTAGGATTGACATGCAGGTCTTCCGCATCTTGGATCTGATCCGATCTCAACTCATTTGGAATACTACGCGATTTGGTTCATGAGCAGTTCTCAGCTGGAGATGGGGGATCTTGGAGGAAAGCCTATAAAGCCTGTCTTGCATCCAGGTTTACTGTTACCAACATTCAGCCCGAAGAAAACCTCCGATCAAGAGTCAAGATACTATGCCGGACGAAGGTTATTCGAGGGTTGTCTGCGGGAAGCAAATTCTTGACATTCTCTCCAACGTGCCGAAAAACAAAACACTTTTCGCTATGGGCACCGATCTGTGCCGCTTCAGCTTCAGCTGCTCGGCTCCATTGCCGTTTATCAACTTTCGGCTTGTGCCGCAGCCACAAGGTCCCCATAGGCTACGCCTTACTTTTGTTTCCACAAGATAAGGTTTTTAGATCAAAAAAGGAAGTCATTCCCGTTGTGTGGCGCATGCAGCTCGTAAATCGAAGGTTGAATCGTTCTCTGCCCCTTTTCTGTTCCACGTTTTGGGCGCACCTTGGCCTCTGCACCTCCAAGGGAAAAGTTTCCTTCTTCTTTACTATTTGCATCGTCGATGCTCGCATAAATGCATGGATGGACCTGGTTCGGACCGCCCACAAATAATTACTTATTCGCATTGGTCCCTTCGACTTCCTATATCAGTTCCGTGGAGTTTCAAAACCTGTTACCCCAAGCCACATGGACTAAACGATTGGAGATCCTGACCTACCCAAAAAGCCGTCAACGCACACTACTGGTTGCAGGCGGTGAGAAGAGAGAAGTGGCGCTTTGCATACAGCCATTGAGAGATTTTTGCTAATTGATCAAGTCATTGGAGAAAGCTACAGTAAACTTTTCCTAGAGACACAAACGCATGTCCAATACTGCATGGGTGGCAGCCTCAGGGCAGGATGTCAGTGGGGCACTGGGGAACCTAGTCAAGACGACATGCCGGGATACTCCCACAAAACTGCACAGAAACTTCCCCACTTCCCGGGATCCACCCTCCACATGAATTCAATGGCGTTCTACAGTACGTGAAGTCTTCTGGATTATTCCTCAAAACTGTGAAGAACCGGAAGCTAAGGTGTAACATGGAGAATTCTCGAGAATTGCTACTTCTAGTCTATCTCAACATCTTGTGCTAAAATAATAAGACATGAAATGTGAAAGTAGTCGTGTACGGCACTTCATTGACAAATGATATATTGACTTCTATATACCGGGCCTATGGCGACCCCAACTCTTCCCGTGCGACTAGCGCCAGTAACGCATACGGCATGCCGCATGAGACGGGTCGGCTCCCATCCTGCCGGTAGGATCCCCAATCTTGGCACACGAATGTTTCTGAGAGCTGGAGGATTTTTTGAGGTCCGTGTAAATTCAACAACGTTTAACTATGTGTTAATGGCCTTCCCTCGAACTTCTGATGTATCCACTTCTGTATCCACTTCTGCAGAGCCAAGCGACGACATATCTATATGCCATAACCATATCTGTATCTTTTTGAACGTTTTGCCTTCTTCACTCCAGCTGCGTCTTTCGTGTTTATTTTTTGATTCACGGGTCTACGATGGCGGATAATAACGGCATAAGCGGCGGATTGGCGGGGACGACCTTACCCCTTGCGATGACTCTCGGCGCCTTTACCGCCATAGCGTGGTATAACGTTGTCGATCTCAATGTTATGATCTTTTTTACGTTCAAGAGACGTCACGGGCTTTACTTTTACAGCTTGCTTGCATCTTCATGGGGAGTGCTCATATACGCACTGGCGTTTCTCATGAAGTTCTTCCAAGTCTGGAAAAATAACTATGTCTCTGTTACTTTCATTACCATCGGCTGGTATGCTATGGTTACGGGCCAGTCTCTTGTACTCTATTCACGACTTCACCTTGTGGTCCGCGATAAAGAAAAAATTAAATGGGTTCTCTGGATGATCATCGTCGACGTTTTTCTATTCCACTTTCCAACAACAGTCCTGACTTTTGGGGTACGTGACTACCTGAGCGAACATACATTACATGAACTAAAACTTCAATAGGCAAATTCACCTCAGGCCGATCTTTTTTCCGAACCATATTCAATCATGGAAAAGATCCAGGTCACCGGATTCTGCATCCAGGAATTCATCATCTCTGGTCTTTACGTCTATGCAACAAGACAGATACTCAAACCAGGAGAAACGTTTCAGAAGAAACGCTTTCGACGAGTCATGCGACACTTGATTTATGTCAACATTCTAGTGATCTTGATGGACATCACGCTCCTCGGAACCGAGTATGCCAACCTCTACGATATCCAGATCACCTTCAAAGGCACTCTCTACAGTATCAAGCTCAAGCTCGAATTTGCCATTCTCAATCAGCTGAGATCTATTATTCATCCCTCTGGCACCTCGTACGACAACGGCAACAGTTCTCAAGCTGGCGGGAGAGATATCTCGTTACACACGTTTCACAATCAAACCGCCCTTTCACAAGCTCCCGCCAATGGGAATTCGTCAACAGCATATGCAAGCAGGCTTGCCAAGTCACCATTCTCCGGAGACCTCGAGGGTAATCATGTCATGATGACGACTGATGTTATTGTACTGAGTGAGGAATTGGATCAAGACAAGAAAGGAGCTGGGGACCAAACAAGTTTAGAGGATCATGATGTGGTGTCTGGTGGTGATAAAGGTGCAACTGCTAATGGTAGGGCTAGCCGACAGAAGGGATCTTATTCTGCGACTTCATCGGAGATTGAATTTGCTGGAGCAGGGTATTGAGCTTCTTGCTTTTGTATTGGCGCCTGGGGTACGACGATCTATTCTGTGTGAACTTGTAATACCTTGGGACCAACTGCACGCAGTTCATAGCCATTGTTAGCCGAGAATTCTATTTTGTCGCAACACTTGAAGATGGCTTTCGCTGTGTCCTAATAAGTGTCCTGGTCTCCTTCCAGCCTTTCGATAACATTGGACCAAAAGAGGGACAAGTCTCTATGGATGGCCTCTAACACCAGCCCAGTGTCTTTTGATGAGCTCCGTAGATTTGCAACTCTTGTTCTTCTGTGTCTTCAAGTAATCGAGCAGTAAGCCTGCAGTAATTCAATTACAGTCCCTCTTCCCAGGCTAGGTTGTCAATAGTCCAGACTGCGTCTGAGGCCGCAGTCTATAACTTTTTATCAGGACTACGGTCTGAACTGGGTCGACTGGACTGAGGGTATTCCCGACTAGACTAAAGTACACTAAATTTACATAGACTGAGGTCAGACTGCAGTCTAGACCGCAGTCTAGGGGCCCGGAACGTAGTCTGAACTGCCTCCACTAGACTGGACTACTATCTTATTGGACTACCTCAGTCTAGTTAGACTGCGGTCTAACTGGACTAAGGTCAGGCTATTGACAACCCTGTTCCCAGCACTCAAGCGAGTTAACCTTGCAAAGAATTTTCCGGGATCTTAGAATGGGGCTTGATTACTCCTTCTATTTTCGTGCTGCTGGCTACACTCGCGAGCTCATCAACCTACCTGTTGTCTTGTAGGAATTCCGAGACTGCATGTGATCCTTTGGCGAAGGTGACGGTTCGAGTCGTATCAATAGGGTGAGCAGACCTTAGCCGAGGCGCAGCCAAGTCCGAGCAAAAGGTCACTGGTCAGACGAAATAGTATTGGAAGGGTGGAAATTCTGGTGAAGCAAGATCTAATTATAAGTATACATTTGCACTTGGATATAATATTCCTTTAAGGCTTTCGAGGCGTTTGAAATCTTGTTTGTGAAGTAACTGTACTAACGAGAGAGTATAATGCAACGAATTCAATGAAGATTTAGACATTTATAGTATTTTGTGAAACTGTATATGACTCACAAGCCCAGATAGGCAGAACCGTTCTCTATCTTAATCCGCAAGAGCCATGCAGAATGTCCCTTTTCTCGAGAAGACTCCACAACGTAGTTTAACTAGGCGAATGACGAGGCAAGGCTTCTTTCTAGCTGACATAAATAGGGCAACGGGGCGAGATTTCTCAGGGCTGTTGGGACGATTTCCTATCCTCTCTTGGATTGAATTTAGGACACTTTCCCTGAGATACTGCTTCCCGTGAGCAACTTAAGCGTTCTATCCCAGTTAGATCTCATTATTCTCACGGTTGATAGTATAAGAAACTTGCGAAGTGGAAAGGGAGCAGAACTATCAGGTAAGCGCTCTCAAATAGCGGATGTGGCCTGGGCGGAAGATGCATGATGACATTCATGTCACAAAGTTCCATAGTAGGTAGCGGTTGTGCTGTGCTTAAAAGGGGTCTCAGGGTCATTGGCATCCGCTCATGGGCGCGATTCTAGAATGCACACAGGGCCAAGAAGGTAGGAGTAGGTCAAAAGAGTGAGAATTCTGGTAGTATCAACCCGCAAGTCTTATATAAACCACGTCTCATCTGCAGTTAGAGAAATGCTCGAATAGGCTGCGTGGAGCATCACCTGTAGGGTCAAAACAGTAATCAAACAAACGCTGAACAAAACGAGCAGTAAACATGTATCTCAAGCCTCCTTGAGCGTATACAGAGAAAGTCCATATATACGCCGAAAATGAGCGCAAGTCCCTATCCGTCCAAGTACGGGAGAAGAAAAAGTTTTCCTCTTCTTTAGGAAAACACTCTTAAACGAATGGTAGTTCGGCTTCGAAGTTGTCCCACTTCAACCAAGTGCTTTTCTTTTTTGGACGAGGCAAGATGAAGAGCGCTCAATGTCGATATGAAGTATATCGGCGCCCGCAGGAAGGTAGAGATACATGTAACGTAATAAGAGGCAGGTCAGGAGCTCTGACCATCGCCATAGGTTAGGTGCCTAACGGAGCCCGTGAGTGCTGTGAAGGACATGCTGCAAATGAATAGAAGATTAGTGAAGGGAGTGTGTGGTACACATGAAGTCGTAAAGTAGTAAGGTCATGAAGTGTAACCCATAAATCGTAGGTGGGAAGTCACGAGACTTCTGGAGACACAAAAGCCGGGAAGACTGAAGTGTCGTTGCGGCAACGAAGCACGCTACGAAGAACATGCCCGTGGTAATCTGAGCGAGGGAGTTAGATATGTCGACACATTAGGGGAACGACCCACAGTTTTGAGAGTAGAGCTACTTCTTAGAAATGTTGGACTTGATGAAATGAAATGGCGATTGTTCGACTACGTGCCTGGATGATGGCGGTAATGTCTAGCGTGCACATGGTACCCCAGATCATCCATAGTTGAAAACCCATTGCCTGTTACTCCACGTGGGCAACTAGCCTCCGAGCACAGCAACGACCCATGGTATTTTCGATCATGCAGGTCCCTTTTGTCTGGGCGTCGGATATTTCCCTTTCGCTCAGCTGGGCAATTGGGCTTCTGGCAATATATGGGCGGCAGGTGCATCTGGTCTTGATGCCGGACTAGATCTGCCTGAGACCCAAGTGGTTGATTTTCGCCGTTACATGGGGGCATGTTGCACAACCAAGACTTCTGATGCTTTGTACTGACATGATTCAACCACTCCCTGGACGACTTGAAGGAGCGGCTGGTAGCACCACAGTCCCCCCACATACAGTGACGCGGAATCCAGTTTTCGCGATCATAGTGATCCGTCCAAAGGTGTGTAAGCCATTCGCCTTTGCTTTCAAAAGTACAGCTGATGCACCCCAAGAAGCATTTTGTTGGTACCCAGATTTCCCATTCCGGGTGAACCATCCAAGCGTGAACCCACCAGCTCTCTTCGGTCTCGTGTGTTGCATAAGGGTCAGTACACACAGCACAACGTGCAGTTCCATGCCAGTACTGTTGGCCTGTTCCTGCATGCGGACGAATCCAATCTGGGTGTCGAGATTGAAGATGCGCAAACCAACCTTCTCTGGTGTCAGACGTCGCGTCCAGAGACCTGCACGAGCCGCAGCGTATGTATCCATAATGCCAAAAGATGCTTCCAGCAGTATTTGGACCAGCAGGTGGCCAATTGAGGTCCAGGAAGGTCTGCCAGGGTACATCATGTCCGGGCCGAGCAGCCATATGGGCTTCCCTCCAGCGCAACTCGTCACCAATTCCGTACCTCGGTGGATTGGACAATGGCGCTGCGTAAGTGACGGCACCATCTGTGGAAGTATAATATGAGAGACGTGTAAAAGACTGTTGGCTGAAATGTGGTAGGGCAGAATAAGGTGTAAGTGCTGGGGAGGTTGCTCTGGAAGGAGTTGTGACGAAATCGGACAGAGATGGCCCGTCGCTGTGTCGTGACGAGGACGTAGAGGACGAGAGAATGGAATACGGAGAAACAGAAGACGGAGACATGGAAGGCATGTCGGAAGGCAATACTTGAGGGGCGGATAGAGAGTTGTTTTCTGTTCCATATGCCGTGACCGCCTCATGTGAAGATGGCAAGTACCGATACCGGGCATTCTCATCTGCGAAGTCTTGCGAAAAGGGTGTCGAGGCTTGTTGAGTATGAGAGAGGGGTCGCCCGCGGAATCCCATTTCCTCGTCCATCCTCCAAGAAAGGCGCCGAGGTGTAGCTTGACTCTGGTCGTTGCTGATACACCACATAATTAGTCGCTGTCAATAGCATTTCAGGAGATGCAAATGATACGTACCTTTGGTCCGATGGGTATGATCCGGTCCTCTTTGTAAGATACATGCCCAAGAAGAATTTGCACAGTCGTTCGGTATGATGGGCAATCGAAAAACAGAGAAGGATGAACAGGAAAATGGCGACGTTAAGCAGCGGCCTGGCATCAAATATGAGTTGCATCTTGGCTGTAGGCACTTGCAACGTCCATCTCAACACCCTCACGCCCTGGAAAGGGCAACGGGGCCATATATTAATTAATCGATTTAACTGCTCTGCTGCTGGCGGAAATAGTAGTGGGCTGCGTTAGATTCAAGAATTCGC
Source organism: Hyaloscypha hepaticicola (assembly GCA_002865625.1). NCBI lineage: Eukaryota > Fungi > Ascomycota > Leotiomycetes > Helotiales > Hyaloscyphaceae > Hyaloscypha > Hyaloscypha hepaticicola. Next base: position 257,238 of record KZ613502.1, on the reverse strand, counting down.
ATGCAAATTCAGTGACAACTGTGCAGGAAGCAAACGTGCGAGGACCGACGGAAATCTAGACGGTTTAAGGCCAATGCCCTCAAGCCATACCCGTCTGACAGCGATTCTCAGACTTCTTGGCCACGACCAGAGCGAATTATGGCCCAGTGTTGTCGGAGAAAGCCTGGGTGCGCCGTCCAAAGCTGTTGCGGGAAGAGGCAGCTGACGATGACATTTCTCGGCGCTGGCATGGCTTGAATACAGTTTCTTGGGTATCCGGCACGCTTCAACCAGTAATACAGCGACAAGCTCGAGTCCCGGCGATGGGGAATGAGATGGTACATAAGCGTCGATGCCCCATTGCCCTTCGTTCCTGCTGAGAGATCCCAACAGGAGGCTCATTGGAGCCCCATAATTCAAACATATTCATTGATATCGGACGATCACTTTCAACCGGGGTCAGCATATATTCAAAAATGTTCAAGCGTGGATGCCCTTGTGCGAACTTTCAGTAGTCGATGGAGGTGTTCCTCTTACAATTCGTCCAACACATCCTACATCCTACGTGACTGGTCGACCGAAAGGAGGGAGCCCAAGCCCTCTCTGCAGGCGGTCTGGAAGACGAAACGGCCCGGCCAAGCCACAATATCATCGTTGCATCCCATTGAGAGAGAATTTTCGAAGGTCGGAGGCAGATATCAGGAATGAACAGAGGCTGGTAGGAGGGAAATACCTTAGAGGGGTGTGAATATGATTGCGATCAGTCAGGTGCATAAAACTCTAATTTCCGAGGATGGGTGCGCCAATTTTTGATGGACTGCAGTCTTCAAGCTGTTGTCAGCGCCATCAGTGAAGAAAATGGAAGAGTGAGGCCAACAGTGACTGGCCGTCTTGCCTCGGGCTGTGCTTCTCGGCGAGGTACGTCAAAGCGTTTTTGTGTAACAATGGCACGGCAGTGTTCTCCACCGACATCGAAAAAGCAGAATCGCTACCTACTGATGGATCGAGGACTCGGTATATATAACAGGACAAACGATCATGATTGACGATGAGGTCTCTTGTTGCCTCTTTGAAGGTGTATAAAACACCCTGATGACCGCCCACAAAGGCAGGAAGGCGTGGTATTTGCAGTATCATGGGGGTGGAAAAGCGCCCTTGGGGCGTTCAAACGCCCTTTGTGGGAGCGCAACGAGTTGAGAGAGCCTGTAGAAAATGATCAAGCAGTCATGCTCTTGATTACTGCACAGTGAGATGAGCCTAGATTCGACAGGGGGTGAGTCGGAATTAGATAATGCCTGCCACCGCTGGAGCAAGGCAACGATCAACCTTTCCCTCGTCTGCCCGCATTGTACTTAATCTCATGTTAGCTCGCTCTTAGGCACTCAGTCCAGGTCAAGAACATAAAGGTTCGTCCATGCCCTCTCCTCCCTGGTCTTAACCTTTCGCACAATCTCTGCCTCTTTTGTGTGGCGTAGAGATCGTTTTCCAACCAATGTTTTTGCGCATCTTCATTTTGTCGCCTCACTTCTACCAAAGTTCAACATGGCAACAAATGATAGGGAGCACGCCCATCCCGCTTGCGCTCGCCCCGATCTCCCTTTCGCTCAAATCGATGGTGTGCATGACCATCAGGCGCGGTTCTGGTGAGATTTTTTTTTGGGAGGTCGCTTGCTAAGAGGGCATATGCACTAGTACGTTTGGACTTAGCACTCCTTCGTCGACCATACAGCTACTCTACCCTCCTCGCTTTGATGCGTGGCTTTCCGATGTGGGATGTGTGCCGACTTCGAATGGGTTCCTAGTTCCCTCCAGATTGGCTACGGCTACGAATGACTGGCACCCGCAACAAGACTTCGCCCAACCCAGCAATAATTTCGCCGACTTTGACTTCGGTTCCGAAAACATAGTGCCTTGCTATTTCGCGTCCCCTTTGTCCTCTGCCTCTGGCCAAACGATTGCTTCTGATTCCCCGTTTCCACCTTCAGCTACGGCTACGGGCGACTTCCAACAAGACTTCGCCCAACCCATCAATAATTTCGCCGACTTCGACTTCGGTTCCGAAAACACAGTGCCTTGCTATTTCGCGTCCCCTTTGTCCTCTGCCTCTAGCCAAACGATTGCTTCTGATTCCCCGTTTCCACCTTCGGCTACGGCACCATCTGAGTGCGGATGGAAACGCTGCTCTTCCAATTTATCATGTTCTACATCCAAGTATAGAGCTCATCTCAAATTCCACGCTGAAGAAGCCCGGAAACAATGGAAAGGGGCGCGTGCGAATGGCGAAATGAAATGTACCTGGAGTGGATGCAAGGGAAAAGGAAAGTATCCAACCGAGAAGCTATTCGAGCAGCACTTGATCAATATTCACATCAACCCACTGGTCTGTACCGTGAAGAACTGCTCACACACGAAGCCTTTCCGAGCCAGACACGATCTGCAACGCCACATCGACACGGCTCATTCTGGGACGTCAAAGTATCGCTGCCCCTTTGATTTCTGTACAAAAGGCTTCACTCGGAAGGATAAGTGGAGCAAGCACCTGTATGACCACCACGATACGGAGCCTTGCCCCTATTCTCACTGCCCGGACGAGAATTTCGTTGCAGGCGTGGAACAGAGTACCGCGGAGCACATAGCCAAGATGCATGGCATATTTGAATGTGGGCTTGATGGCTGCAATGATGGGAGAGTCTTTGGATTTTCCGACACTGGATTGTCTGAGCACTTGCAGGTAGTCCACAACATGGAGTGGGTAACTGTCCTCAGGGCCAGGGCCTCTGCAAAGTCAAAGGGGGATAGCACTCTGCAAATTGACCACATTTCTTAAAGTGTGCGTCTGCACACTAATTCACGACTTGCCTCATACTTAGCTGTCACGTGGGAAGTAGCAGAAGACGTGGAAAGGAAATTGTTGCCAGTATTGCAGAGCTACGTGGATCTTAATTCTTTTCTTGGTAGGAGTTGTTCCTGGTATATCGCCTAGTTTCCTTTGATATAGAAAAAATTCAGACAGTGTCTATTTCAAACGTAACTAAATGCTGCGAAGAGTGACAACCTCATCGCACAATCTTCAAAAGATCCCTACATCTGATAGTGGCATAGAAAAAGGCAGGCTAGCTGAGAACTAGCCTGACGAGACAAATTACTTGGGATGAGAAATCGAGTATCTCATTAAATGATGCTCATCAGAGAATATGCTGCCTTATTGATCGAAAACTAGCTGCGAGCACGAGTTCTGGGCGTGCTGGTGCAGTGGGAATGCTACAGGCCAGATTACAGGTTATGTTATAAGGAGCAGGGCCTGTGAGTTATTGCCCTAAAGTGCTAAAGAGCATTATATCTGCTAGGTATTATACTTGCTACTTATTAGGCGTTTTATTCCTGGGTCCTCGTTCGTGGGCGTTGCGCTTACTGTGCGCTAGGAGGGCGTTGCGGGTACTGGGAGCCCTGGGAGTAGTCTCGGCAGTCGTCGGCCGACTGCCTCACCTCTCGTGGCTTGTTTACGAGTTAGGACTGGGTGTTTTAAGGGGTGTTTAGTGGGAGGGTCCATGCGGGCAATTGAGGATATACTTTTAAGCGAGCGTAATAGCGGGGGTGGGAGCAGGGGCAATGGCCGTGCGTTGTGTGCTTAGAGAAGCGAGCGTGAGCAGGGTCGCGAAATGGTATATAAGAAAGTGCGGGTTTTAGCAAAAATATTAAGAAATCGGGCCCCTTAATAGTAAAGGATAAGGGGCAAGTACTAGTATAATTATAACTTTTGCTTTATTATTATTATTATAAATCCCTTATTTAAAAATGAGCTAACGTAAAATTAGATCCGGACCTTCCTTCTTGAGGATACTTGACGCTTTGGGATGGTTTCCCGGATCGACGCAGGGATGTTGTGGTCATCTCTCCTATAGAGTTCATTGTCCCTACGGGAGCAAAAAGCCATAAAAATGGCTAAATAATAGCCGAGCCCAGCCATTAAACTAGCCATTATTTTTAGCCATTATAATGGCTAAATCGTGCACGAAATGCCCGGCCATTATAATGGGTTTCTGACTAATCATTCAAAGGATCAGGTATCAAGCTGGTTACGAGCCCAACCGCACTAGTCTGTGCGTTCAGGCTGCTTTCAGGCCTACACTTTACCCCGCGCACCACCTAATTTCATTAATTACTGCCAAAATGACCACTACACCCCCTCCACTCGATTTTGACCACGAAAAGGGCTTTGAGATACCCACTAAATATAAGGAAGCGATATACCAGTTGCATTGGTTTGGCCACGTGCCAGTTTCAATGCTCCAAGTATGTTATAAGCTCGGGGAATCGTCAGTTCGTCGCATTTTGAGCTATGATTACCCTGAACGTAAGCGACCAACAGGACTGGGCCAGCCTACCTTCTCTCGGACACACAAGTCGACTTTATTATAGAATATCTCTCTGAATCGTGGGAGCATCGGATTCTAAAGTACGACGTCATTCACGCAGAGCTTGGCCTTAAATGCTCTATCCGTACGCTTGAGAGGAGGCTCAAACAACGAGGGTATTTCCGGTACACCGCATGCCAGAAACCCTACCTCACAAAGGCCCAGGTTATTGCGCGATATCTTTGGGCAATGGCACATATATTTTGGTATACAGAGTGGTTAAAGGTACTTTGGTCGGATAAAGTTACCTTCTTAATTGGAGGGAGGGCGGCAAAGGAGAAAGTAACGAGGAAGAGAGGGGAGTGTCATTGCGAGACGTATATATAATACCAGCTTCACCGTGGGCATACGATCCCAGTTAACGTATAAGGAGCAATTGGATATGGCTATAAGAGTCCCTTAATCTTTATCCACGGTTCTAGCAAGTCAAGAGCCTTTACACAAAAGGATTACCTCACGTAACTCCTCTAACCGTATATACAAGCAATCCTTGAGGCCTTCTCAACTATCACTCACCTCCTTCATCCTCTCGTGGAGCCCTTATTTATAGAAGACGGCAACTCAGCTCACGGCCACAAGTCTACTAGCAATTGCTGTGCCAAATGGCATACAACACACGGCATTATATTAATGCCTCACCCCTCTACAAGCCCTGACATGAACCCAATTGAGAAGTACTGGCGGAGGATCAAGCAAGTATTACACAGACGAAAGCACTAACCCACTACGGAAGCCCAAATAGAGCAGGCAGTGATGGAGGAGTGGGAGGCAATACCACAAGAATGGATTAATCAATTGGTTCTAAAACACGAGCACTAAGTACATATACTAGCAGAGCGTAGAGGGTGGTCAACTCCTAATTAAATAATAAGAATTAATGCAATTGTAGTGAGTGAAATGTGCCTGACAGCCTGAACGCACAGACTAGTACGGTTGGGCTCGTTAAGCTTGGCGCAATTTCAGGCGCGTTCTCAGGCGCGTTTTCAGGCGCAGTTTCAAGGCTCTATCTACGTACCGTCCTCACTTCCTAAGTCCTCACCCTCTATACTCCTTCGGCAAGGATAATATATTACTACACACGCGCATTACTTCGCACGCGCACTTTGCGCACAACTCACATTTCAAGATATTAATTTTATCTAATAAAGTGGACTTTTTTTTCTTCTCAATTTTAAAGCCTACGCGTAATACCCTCATTTGAACGAGTATAGCCCTTTTTTAAAAAATCGGGATTTTTCTCTAGAAGTATATCCTCACTTGTAATGGCCGCAAGCAATTGCACAAGCAAATTGATTGCGCGGATTAAACGAAGAAAAAGGTAAGCATATACATTACTTTAGACGCACCGACGTAAGTAGAGTAAGGTATACGTATACCCACAACTTTAGTTGCATATATACTTTAATCTGCTTACGTCGGTGCGTCTAAAGTAAGGTATATTAACACCCTCCAGGTGTGCACAGGCATTTAAAAGGCTCGTGCCCAAAATAATGGCTGGCTCGGCCATTATTTAGCCATTTTTATGGCTTTTCTGCTCCCGTAGGGTGTGCTGTGCTTTAATTGTCCCGGATCGAGAAATAAGCTATGGTTTAATCCTTTTACTCTACCCCGTATCTCAGTCAGATTTATGAACTCTTACCATTGTTGTACTGAAATCTTTAATTGACCATCGATGTTGTTCTTGCATTTACAGTGTACGCATTAGAATTCCAGCTCTTGAGTTGGAGCCCTTGCAAGGGGGTTCGCGTAAAAATTGAGGTATATTGAAAAATGGTGTTTATCTGACAAAACACATAGCCTTTTGCGTGCCAATACAAGGAGCCTCCATCCGACTAGATGCTGTTTGCAGTTCGTCAAATTTTGCCTCAGACCTGCCCTCTTAATTAACCGGTAGACAAATGATGGCCTTTTCCCACATTAGAACGGTTTGGCCAAGTGCAACAATCGCAGCCTTAATTACGAGGCATCTCGCAACGTCCGCCTGGCTCACCACCTCCTGTTTCATGACCCCGCTTCAGGGGGCTGGCACACCTTTGCGGCGCAAAGTCATCCAATCATTGCTAGACCTTTGGAGTTCAGTGTGACTGGCCAAATCCGAGTCCTTGCACAAAGAATTCGAAACAAAGACTTTTTCCAGTCCTCACTAGTAATACTCGTTCCTGAGTGAGGCGTCAATTATCCTCAAACACATGGGCGGCGTCTCGGCTTGGCCTTTTTTGTGCCTGGCTGACATCATCGCCCCCGCGGCACAATGCTTCAACGCCATCCAATGGGGCATCATTGGCGCACCGCTGTGATGCGGGACTGCAGTGGTTGGCCTACGAGCCAGCAAAAATTGCATCCCCTGAGCCGATTCAGGGGCAAAGTCTCTGCATCCGAGAAAACAGCAAAGCCAACAGCAGGAACTGAGCCTCGCTTTCCTCTCTCGAGTCCGAGGAACCGGGAATCCCAAACGAGTGGCTTGAGCTGGCTGATTCGAACAAACATTTCGAGCCTGACCGTTGTAACCTCACCACTCATATGTCATCCCGCTTGTCTCTCCCGTTTCGAAACAATGTCTTGGCGAAGTATCGATATCAAGATGGAAGCCTATCTTAAAAGTTATGTGGTGAAGGTGGGGTCAGTATATAGGGGCAACAGCTACCCCTCTCCTATTCTCTCTTTCTAGGATCATCGCGCGAGTCGCTCATTCAATTTTGCTCCACAATCTCTGTTTCTCTTCTTTGACTGTACATTCCTTTTTAAGCCTCGTTTGCTGTCTCTTTGATTTTCAAGCTGCAAACGCTCTTCGATTCTTTCAATCTGATTCCTCAGTCACTTCTCATCATGAAATTCTCGGCGCTTTCGGCAACTTCTGCCCTGGTGGCAATAGTGAACGCTCATACTACGGTTTGGAACATCTATGTCAATGGTGTCAACCAGGGTGTTGGGAACTCGGCTGCTGGATATATCCGTACTCCGCCCAACAACAACCCAGTCAAGGATATCACTTCAAACAACCTGACGTGCAACGTCAATAACGTTGTTACTGCAAAGACCGTAACTGCTGCTGCTGGTGACAATGTAAGTTCACATAGTTCCATTGGGGAGGAACTTAGTTATTGACACGAATTTAGATTACCGTCGAATGGCACCACAACGACAACTCAGCATCAGATGATATTATAGCTTCAGTAAGTGTCATGGACCCAGCATCTACCTTACCAAAGGGGCTAATCTAACCTATTCATAGTCTCATAAAGGTCCAATCCTCGTCTACATTGCGCCCACCACCTCCGACGGCACAGGAAATGTCTGGGTCAAGCTTGCAGAATCAGGATATAGTAATGGTACCTGGGCTGTCGACACCCTTATTGCCAACAAGGGCAAGCACTCCTTCACCTTGCCCTCCGTGCTTGCCTCTGGAAACTATCTCGTTCGCCCGGAAATTATCGCCCTTCATGAGGCGGATGCAGCCTATAATGTTAACCCTGCACGTGGTGCACAATTCTATATGGAGTGTATCCAACTTCAGGTGACTGGTAATGGGGGTACTGTAAGTTCATGCTCAGCCTAATTAAAAGTTCTGCATGGTGTTTGAATGTGGACTAATAGGCTTCTAGACTCTTCCAGCTGGCGTAGCTATTCCAGGCACATACAAGTATACAGATCCAGGAGTTGTGTTTAATCTCTACGGCACCTTCACATCCTACACTATTCCTGGGCCACCAGTGTGGAATGCAGCGAGCAGTGGTGTCACTGGATCGAATACTACCTCCCCTGCCCCCAGCAATTCAACAGCATCAGCATCGGCCGCCGGCGCTGCTCCATCAGCTGCACCGGTCGTCTCAACATCGACTTATTACGCATGCTCAACGACAATGTCCACCGTGGTGGGCTCTGCACCAACAGGTTCATCTATTGCGGGGACAGGAGCTGTCGCTAAGTGGTCTCAATGGTAAGTGGCTCCGGCTTGCTTTCCCTTTCCTCTAACACCTACTAATTTTTGAATTCTAGTGGCGGGAAGGATTATACAGGTGGAACGAATTGCGTCTCAGGCACGACCTGCCAAGTGATAAATGACTATTACTCGCAGTGTCTATGACTACTCTGTCTTCTGATATACAACGAAGCGTATAAAGAAAGATGGTTCGGCAAAGTGAAGCAAGCCATGGATGAGTGCTACATTTAGGTATTTTGTTTTTGTATATATTTTAAGGTTGTTCCTGCCGAGCAGATCCGATTACCTGGCGTTTGAGAAAGAGGCACATCTGGATCGGAGTCACTTAGATAGAGTGGTTATAGAAGTGAGCGAATTCGAAGCGCTTTTGTTAACTCTTTATTTCTTGTTAAGGATTGAAATTGAAGCCTAGTTTACCCGCTCGCTGACAAGACCGTACTCTCCTCGATCATCCATCGATACTTTCCATCAACCCCCGTATACTTTCCATAAGTATACTTCTCGCCAAGTCCAGCAATTCTCCTCTCCAGTTGTTGACTTCCAAGTCCTTCACAGCCCTCGAAATCGCCCAGCATGCGACTTCCGCAAATGTAACTTATCACTCCACCAAGCGTATCCGGCGTGCGTGGCAAGTATGGCAACTGCCTCCTCCAAAAAACCAAGCTGACCAGTACAATCACCATGATGCTGAGGATTCCAATACTTGTGTAAGTGCATATAATTAGCTCTAGGAAGATTTCGCCTGGAGAATAGGGGATTGCTGCAAGTATAACCACAAGAATCTCGGCAAGAGCTGACACAAATGCTACGGATGCACTGAAAAAGTATCCTTGAGCAACCAGCATAATGAAAGCACCAAATGGGACTTTGTTTTGTCGTAGCAGTATTGTGGAGCCTGCAGGGGAAGGTGATCGTGCAAGTCGGTGGAATGGACTTAATGTTTGGACTTCTGCCCCATGGATTAGAAAGTGGCGGCTCGGGAGTACGAGCTCGACAAACCTCGTTCAAGTCTCTTAAAGTTCATAGATATGATAGTTCCCATCGTTGACTGTTTCGTATGAGCGTTAACAAGATAATTTCAGTTGTGAGCTACACCGAATGGGCTTACCATGAAGAAGCGGGGTCCAAAGGAGTTGCTGTTGAAGAATCGATTGAAGGAGTCGTCCGATCCATCCTTGAAATAAGTTACGACGACTCCTAACAGGCCCAAGACAAAAATGGTAAATCCAGCGTCGAGAAATATCTTGAAATTATTTGTCTTGGGAACATTCAATTGTTCCAGAGCATGCGTCGGTTCGATGTTGCCACCAAGCAAGTAAGAATTGCTTGGAAGTATTCCGTATCTTTCCACACCATCCCTTCCCAGGTAAGTTCCTAGATAGTAACACTTCTTGCCAATGAAGTTTGAAATGTCTCGAGAAGTATCCTCATCTTCCAGGGCGCGAAAGTCAGCAAGGACTTCTGGATGGTGAATCAGAGTTGCGACGAGAGCAATCGACGAGGGATCTGAAGCAATACCGGTTGGGCTTCGCGAGAGCATGAACATGATTGCAAGAGTCATAATTGCTACGAAGGAGAGAATTCCTTGTAGTAAACGAATAATGGTCGGGTCCACCGATAATCGAGGCCAACAAGGATGTTGCGGTTGGGCAAGATTTGGGTTGGCGCAATTGTAATTGGTATCACGGAACAAGGACTCTGATGCGAGTGGTGGGAGAAACCCGACAATCAGATAGATGATCGAAGTCCAGAACATTAACCAGCGCCGTTTCGAGAGTGCAATGACTGAAATGGGCTTGAGACTGCTCGAGAGATAGAATGTCCAAAAGGCATCTTCAGCCAAAGCACCATTGGGCCCAGAAAGCTGTATGAAGGGTTCAATCAGTTTAATGTTGGCATAGATAGAGGCCCAGAAGACTTTGAAGATAATGGCCAGAAAGACGGGGAGATATCCTCCGAGGAACACCTTCCACAATGGCCAAGAAAGAATGATCGTGTTTGAGGGATTCTTCACCTGGGAGCTTAACGCCGAGGCTTTTGTGGCAGTGGTGATAGTTGGAAGGTACGATCCTGACGAGGCGGAAGATATTGTTGTGGTTGTAATAGTTGGGACATAGGATCCTGGCGGGGCAGCAGAGGGAACAATGGTGGAAGCAGTTGGAACGTAGGCGCTTGTGGGGCTGGCAATTATTATGATAGTGGAAGCTGTTGGAATGTAGGCGCCTGGGGAGGTGGCGATGGTGGAAGCTATTGGGACGTAGGCGCCTGAGCTGATGGAAGGGTATATGGTGGTCGTGGTAGGAGGCGCACCGTTCTGAGTTGAGGTCAATGTCTCTAAGGTTGATAAGTATGCACCAGCGGTAGGCATTGCGCTTGCCTGGGAGGTTGGAAATGAACCATCTTGTCGTCTGTTCCTCTGTGGTGAGCGAGGAGCAAACCTCGAGAGGTGATTTTCCCTCTGGGTGCTTGGAAGGCTCCTCGCGGCATATTCCAGTACTCCGATGAGGGAAAGAGTGACAACAAGGACCAAAAGAAGGCCTGATACCCTGATGATGTAAGGCTTGTAGTTATACCGTTTCTTTAAGGGCACGGTGAGAATTTGGTCTGGTAATTGTTAGCAGACAGCCACATATGAAGAAGTAAAGTAAATCATGTCTCCAGTTGAACCTGATTTATCAAGTTCATTTACCAGTCTGTTGAAAGGGAAATTTCCAAACGCATAAATAAGGGGATAACAGCTTGCAGAGAGCAGACTAAATTGACTAATTATTAGTTATTTACCTTTGATATCCATTTTCATAGCCCAGTTCAGCGAATCAAGGATATCATGACAAGGAGAGAAAATTCAAGGTCTACAGTACACGACAGAGAGCATGATCCAACGTGGAAGCAAATCTCCTGATATCGTGAAGTGGGGATTCAGAGCTGAAACTTGAAAATTATTCTGGGAAAAGTTCACGGCTTCTTATCAAAGCCTCACCCAACAGTGTCTATCTCACGGTAGGAGGGCGGGGATGGTGGTTGCAGATAAAAACAACAGATAAGAAATGGCTTGCGATAGAAGGCTGTGACTTCAAGCCATTCCCACCTCTTGATTGATGAATCAAGAATCAAGATCAGAGAAAACTGCAGAACTCACCACCTTCTGGGTTGAAACGGGACATGCCGTGGACACAACTAGCACTTCGTGGAGGCTGTGAAGCCGAAGTGGTGCATCCCACCAATCGACCAAACTGTCTTAACCGCAACGCTTACTGAATTCAGAAGCAAAAGCAAGGAAGGTTTCAGACGTTGGGGCTGTAAGAGGAAATGTGTAGCGAGGGAAAACAGCTGATGAGATGCGAGCTTTAGTGTATCCAGAACCCTTCGATTATTCTAGACTTCCACGTACACAACGATCTATTCTGTGCTAAATGCTTTCTTGATCTACCTCATTAATGTATCAACTCTCAATCTTGCTTTGGAACAGAAACTCACGCTTTCTTTCCTCTCTTTTGCACAGTCCTTGCTCCTCTCGATCTTTGGAGTAGCAGCGCCATACCAGATCCTCTAGAGCGCGCATCGTTGGCACCAATCGCTCCATTAGGGATCTCAATTCGTATATGTCTCGATCAGCTCTCATTCGGATTTTTTGTGCCAAGTTTTTTCCTCGCGAATCAAAGATGTTCCCAGGTAGTGCGGCCCAAATTCGCTTCGTGGCGGGGTAGGGTGCAAGCCCGGGTGATCATTTGTTGTTTTTCTTCGTAAAACCCTCACGAAAAAATACGACACGTGGACAACCAGATATCGAATTTTGAAAACTAAAGCTTTTAATACCAATACAGGAGACACACTCCGGGAGAAACCTCCGTTCGGTCCATCATCCACTATAAATCTTAGAGCCATTCCATTACCCCCCCTTCGAATACATTCTGCCAATCCTCTACAGTTCTAAACTGTTTACTTCTTGACCAGCTTCGCAAGATCAGCGAGCGCCTCTCTCCGCTTGAACTTCGCATCCTCAATCACTCCTGTACACATAAATTAGCCACTATTTCCTTCTTATGGGGTCTGCTCAAGACGTCATTGGCGTGAGGAAAAACAACATACCGGCATCGGCATCACTAGAAAAGTTGCCCGACCACTGAATGAAAGTTTGACCTTCATGATGGCCTGACGTGATGGGGAACAAGCGGATGGTGCTCACGACGCTGCTATAGCTCAATTGAGGCTTGGCCGAAATGACCGAGTAGGTGATGTAGTGATCGATGGCCTATACCTATGCGTTAAACCCCTGTCTCCTAACGTTCGGCCCGCAGAGAGTGAGAACATTGTGGAGACGGAACATACGGAATGAGCCTCCAGCTTGACCTCCAGCTCCGTTCCATCCTTGAAAGTCCATTTGACGATATCTGTGTCTGAGGAAGCTCCATGGACGGGCTCGGCCTTGGACAAAGCGGTCCAAAAGTTGGGGAAGCTGGCGAGCTTGATGTGGTGCCAAACAGCTCCGAAAGGAGCGGAGATGACCGCTGATTCGGTGACAGAAGTTGAGGTTGGGATACGGGACGCCATTTTGTGAGAAGTTTGCGGTGCAGTATTTGCAGATCTCGTGTAGTAAATGAGTTTAGATGGATGTTTGTAGGAGAAGAGGTGGTGTGATTGAGGTCGAAACAGCGTTTGCAAGCGGGGTAGTGGGGTAATTTTGCAATGACGTAATCAGCCCACATATCAGCTAGTCCATCAACGGTCGTCGCGTAGTAGATATAAAAGCTTAAACTAACTTACTTAAGAATTGATGTATATATATACATTTCTTTCTAGATCTTCCATTGAGCAGGGACTTAGTATTTCTCCTTTTCACTATGGACTTCCGGATCTTCGTGCTTGGCCTTTCAGGGGCTCTCGCTTAATTGCCGAACGGGGGAAATCAATTCATGAAAGTCTCTGTCTAGCACTACCTCATATTCAATATTCATAGTCGAGCTTTTCTTTTGCTCCTTCCTGTAGAATATACGGAAGTGAGTAGCGACCGCTTCGACCTCAGCAGGTCTTAGGCATTCCCATGCCAACGCTCAGCATACTTAACGTGGCATGAGCAAACCCTGAGTACGAATTGACCAACCTGAACCCACAGTAGACTTAGCCTGATCTTGATACGAGTCCGATCGTTCACCTCAAGCATCGGAAATACCCTGGAAATCCGTGGAAAGAGTACGTCTTTGATAAGCTTGTTCTACAAATCAAACTATATAGCTTGAACATGGTAAAGCAGGGTCCAAACCGAATGAGCTTGTACTTTCCACTATACAATATAATCGCCATATTTTATACTCTGGAACACTCTGCCTACAATATCCGATAGAAAACCCCTGGAAGGTGAGAGACCCCTGTAATACGCCAGCAACCAAATCACTGCAGTTAGAACTTCTCGGAAATACCTACATCCGTCGGTGTTCTCGCCAGCTATAGCCTTAACGGTACACTTATTGGCGACGGACATATCCTGCTTAGTCTAGAGCCACAACCGCCGTAAAAACAATTTGACTTCTCCAGAGCGTGCCCCAGAGCGTCGCCCTTCCAGCCAAACATTTAGTCGGCATGAATTTCAAGCCCGCAAATGGCCTCGAAGCTCCACACGAAAGGGTTCGCCGAACCCGAAGTCTAGAGACTATTAAACCTCGCCGTATCCCAGGCGGTCTCATAGGTTACTTGTGGTACGCGAATGGGGTGTGGGGTTGGGCATGGAGGGGCGTTGATAAAGCAGTTAGAGTGAATTTCCGGTCCTATTTTAATGAGTACACTATGTTATAGGGATGCGGAAAATACGTAATGGGGGGGTCCGATACGTAATATTGTAATATAACGAAAAAATTCCGTTATACGTTATTATATTTTCACGTGATCAACATGTGACCTGCTAGCCGCAAAGGGTTTAGCTCACCTCGCGACTCTTTAAAATCCTCGAATCCTGGATTTTCTTTAACTTAAAGGTATTAGTTATATATAAATTATACGTGTTTTCATGGATAATTTTATATATTATATAATGGCGACCCTGTTATTATATAATTACGCCCGAGGGCGTTATATATGTAATTATATAATTACAAATTTAACATCCCTACTATATTAAGGTGCGCTGCTTCTTTGAAACTAGCACTATTGTGACGGCACGCGTCACATGCTTGCCGCACTACTGGTTTCAGGCTGAGGATCCGACGTCTGGCGATGCGACGACGTCTCAAGCTAAGGGAGCA
>KZ613502.1:160507-242468 GCA_002865625.1 Hyaloscypha hepaticicola | reverse complement strand
CAAATACTCACGAATACTAGTATTCGTTAAATTTAGGTCCGTTTGGCAAAAATCGAATATTAAATAATATTCTAATTTCGGAGATTTCAAAATAATCTCTACTAGCTCGTTATACCTTAATCCTTCAGTCTTATTAATTTAATTACTTTATTTCCATATTTTCTTCGTGAATTGATATTCATACCTTCTTCTTTATTAAATAACTTATTATTAAAATAGTATATCCAAAATGAATTACAAAAGTAATCCCGAAAGTAAAAGAGACCGGGATAATGTCTTTTTAGATACTTTGGACCGATAAACTGAAGATTATTCTTATTGAGATTATATAATATTATATTAAAGGAGGGAGGCTTACGGATAATATATTCAAGGTATAAGACTATATAGTGATTACTATTAAAATACAGTCTTCCTATATCTCCCTTAATATTAGTCTAGCTTGTAATAGGGTTTCGGGAGTCCAGATTAAGGGATATATCGAATGGATAAGTATATACTCTTTTACTATTAATATATTATTAAATTTTATTTCTAGTTCAAGAAGAAATATAAATTATAGACTATATTAAAGGGTATAACTGGTTTTGGATAGAAAGTGGAATTGAATTCGATATGAGTAGAGGAGGAGTATTGGGATAACCTTTTAAGTAATCCGAAGAATAAAACCGATTACTAATAGTTCAGAATATATATCTATTACTGGATACCGGATATTAAAGAGCTTTTAGAGTCTTGTCTTATAACTAGTAAATATATCTATATCTCTGAATTAGCTCGAATTGCAGTAGTGAATACTATAAATTCGAATCCAAAATAAAGACTACTTAATCCCTTTGTAGAGAATAATGATTTCGGTAGTTATACTAACTAATTTAGTAATATTATAAAGGAACTCTTTTCCGACAGGACTGTTTTTCCAGGGGATCCGAATTATAAATCTTTAATTAATCTATTTACAAATATCTTCGGGCCTGACGAGCTAACTAATTAATAGAGTATACTATCTATACTATCTACTATACTAAAACCGACTTCTATAATACCAAGTTAGCTCTAATAAGTTAATATATTCAAATATCTATATATAAAAGTATCTAATATAAGAATTACGGGGAAGAGGATGAAGCTTTCGGTCGGAGTGAGCCTTTCGGGAGTAATTGATCAAATCGCAGATATTATAGGTGATATACTTTTATGGAGAAAAGAAGAGTTCTTGTTAAACAGGCCGATTTACTAGTAAGTTCTTGATATTATTTATAATACTTGTTAAAAGTATATGAATAGACTTGAATAAAAGGAATAAATAATAATTCTATTATATCTCAATTATATTCCGAGTATACTAGAGGAGATAATCTATTCTATTACTTACTTTATTATAAATATACAGGAAGGGCCGGTAAGGACTAAATTTATCAAGTATATATTAAGAGATATATCTAATTACCTTGAAAAATATATAATCTAATTAAAAGTAGTATTATAAAGGAATAGTATATTAGATAAAGATAAGGAATATATTAGAATATTGGATATAGAGTCTAAAGAGAGTAATAGAAATGGGAATAAGATACTTGAATCTATTATTAATAGAATTGAAGAAGAGACTAATAAATAAGATTAATTTAAAAGTTATTAGATTGTTTTTTTCCTTTTTACTTTTTTTTAAACTCTAAGTACTAAATAGAAATTATTTTAGTATTCTTATTTATTTATTAAAATATAATATTATTAATTAATTAAATAAAATTAAAAGATATTTATTATATTTATTTATTATTTCCTATATAATATTATTAAAATTTCAAAATTAGATTTCTCTATATTTACTAATCTAATATTTATAATTTTTAATATATTCAAATACACTTTACTTACTCTTTAAATTATATTAAATATCAGAAACTTTAGTATATTAATTATTTATTAATTAAATTCATTTTTATATAATAGATTACAAAGCCCTAAAAATTAGAGATTGAGTATATTAACGAGTCACTTGATATTATAAAGCATTACATATAGCTGGTATTAAGGTTTAAGCGAAGGCCTTTAATTGGTTAGGACATCGATTTCGCACTAAGCCATTCTCGTAAAACAATAACACTATACTAAAAGTTTCATTTTTGAACTCGTTTAGAGTGCGATTTTCGAGACTCTCTTTTTAAACTTATATTCCTTAATAACTATTACTAAAACTAGAGTCTATATTATACTAAAAGATATACTAGAAGTAGGAGATTAATATTATAATAAAATATTAAATTTGACCTTTTTAAGTATTCTGATTAGATTTTCTTTAATCGGAATAGTATTTAGAATAATTAATATAATATTAAATTAAAAATCGAAATTATATCCGATTAATACTCAAAGTAACTCAAATTCAAGTCTTTAATCCAGACTATAAACTGATATACTATATATATTTTTATATTAAAGAATAATACTTTATTATCCTAGTCTTATTTTCAAGAAAATAACTCTACTTTTACCCCATTTCTATTATTAAATCTGTCCTGTTTCGAGTACTAGTATAAGTCTATTATTATTCAAATATATCCTTTATAATCTGAATACAAAAAGTATCTATTCTCTAATATATAATTAAGGGTATTATATCCTCATTTTATTTCTTTGATTTATTTATCTTAAACTCTTCTATTTCAAAAATATTATTATTTATAATATTATATTTTCAAATAAAGTTATATAAACTATAAATAGTAAAGATAATCCGTAATTAGATTAATAAATTATATTCTATTAGTATTTGAAGGAAGAGAAAATAATACTTTAATATTCTAAAGATTCTCTTAATCTCGTTTCTTAATATTAAGTATTATAAATTGAAAAGTTCCTAATATATTTCAGGAATATCTCTAGTTATAATAATCTTATATAAATAATATTTTATTCTTCTAAAAGGAATAAGAATATTCCTAGTATTAATATATTCTGTATTATCTAGATAATATTTACTATTAGGTATTTTGAAATCTCCTTTTAAAATTATATTAACTAGAACTCTTTAATTATTCACAGAGTCCTTCTATCCGGGATATATAAAATAGAATTGTAAATTGAAAGTATAAATAATAAGAATATTATAAGAGAGAAATCCTTTGTGATTCCTAAAAGGAGTTTATTCTTTAGTATCGGGAAAGGCGTGAATATAGGTCCTATTCAGAATACTAATATAATTATCGAAATAAGGAATAAATCGAGAGTCTTTTATAATTCAAGAATGGACTTTTATATATATATTAGATTACTTTATAATATACTCAAAGAGTATATTTAATATAATAAGGACTTCGTGAAAGATTCTAGATTAATAATTAATAATAATCCTTAAATATTAGAGTATATAATAAATATATATCGAGATACTATTTACTCTAATTTTGAGAACTCTTCTTGAATATAATAATTTGATACCGGTTAGTCTATAATATATAAGAAGATATATATCTTCTCTTTAATAGAAATATATTTAGATAAATATAATTCTATCTGATTAATATAAAACTCGATTAGTTTATTGAATATTTCAAATAATATATATAATTACTCTTAATATTAATATGAATTATTACAAAACAGGAGATTTTAAGTTTTATGAGAGTCTCTTCAAGGAGAGGTTCTTATCGGAATTTTATTATAATATATAGTCTTCTAGTATTCGGTATTATTCAGAGTAATTTGGGTAATAGTTAACTCGAATTTAGTATTAAACTCGGTCTAGAATATATTATCTGAAATTGTAAATAGTATAATTAAAATATAATTATATTATAGTATATATAATCTCTTAAAAGTATGCGTTTTTAGTACTTATAATAGTATCTAAACGAGTATTTGAAAAAGGTATAACTAAGAACTTATCTACTATAAGTGAGTTCTAGAATACTGGAATTTATATAGGGACGAATACTCAGTATCTGAATATCAGTATTCGTTATTAGTATTCGAAAACAGGGCAAACGCGTTTTTCGAAATATCCGAAAACTAGTATTCGGATACTGGTACAAATACTGGTATCCGGAGGGTGCCAAACGGGCCCTTACTCGCCAATCACGGGATTGGCCAATACAGCACCCACTTTGGCCAATATCGCAGGATTTTGGTCAATAAATCGCCATTGACCAATAAATACCTAGTTTCACCAATGGTGGGATATATTTAGGTGTCAAAATTCGATCGCATTAAAGGGGTGTCGGTCGCATAAAAGGGGGATATTAAATGGGCTGTTCTAGAGCCTGCGCCGCTGCGCCCGTGACCCTATTCTCTCCGTATTAAACCTCCACTAGTATTTCGGTGCTTTTTTGCTGTACTTTTCTTAGAATCGGCTACGCAAGATTTTCCATTCAGAGAATATCCTCATTGAAAAATTAAAGTGTCCCCCTTAGCTGGGTAGCGGAAGTTGGAGCCTGCTTTTAGGGCCACGAAGTGAAGAAAGAGTGAAAAGTGTTGGGAGTGAAGCTTGTTTTGTATTTTTAACAACACCATGCAATAATATATTATTTTTAGGCGAATCGAAAAATCGTGATTGGGATGGAGCAATGAAAATTTGCTGCGTTGGTGAGCATCCCGCCTTATTGGCCAACACTAATTTGTTGGCCAACAAATCGATTTATTAGTCAAGCCCATCCTTGGCGAGTGAATCGGAACAGATCGCTTAAGAACAATTGCGCTGTTCTCGTCATACGAAACCAACAAAAGCGAACCTTCTCCGCAGCCGCGTGCACAGACTCGTCTCAGTTCTCAAAATTTCCCTTTCCAATATCTTGCTTCATGTCATTACTTACTCTATCATAGAGCTCTACTTTCAACTGATAGTTTGAACGAGTATCTGCTTCATATCACAATCAACCCTGTCGAGGTATCAATCAGGCACCAGCCAACGCCCCAACACGCTCAAGAGCAGATGCGTCTCCTCAATACCTCCACCCTACTGCTTCACGAGTTCTATGGAGATAAGATTCCAAAGTATGCAATATTATCCCACCGATGGGAAGATTCCGAGGTTACTTTTCAGGATCTGAGTGAAAAGAAAGGCCCCGGCATGTCAGGCTGGGATAAGGTGAAGGGTTGCTGCGCTCAGGCTGTTTTGGATGACTTGGAGTATGTTGTGAGTAATTTCTGCAGTCTATACTATACATGATTAAGAACGATTGTTCCGTATGTCTTCTATATAAAGAGTTAGAGGGTCCAGTACAGAAAACTGACTGGACTCGTTCTGGACCCCGTAAAGAGGGCTTGGAAGTTCTAGGAGAACTTTTAGATTACGCAGAAAGCCTGCGACCTAGCAATTCCCCCAACATAATTTGATGTTGAGTTGAGATCGGCAGTCAGCTTCTTAGCTTCTGGGCTGCTTCTGATGGGTTTATTGCAAGAGCCTTGACGGGCTATTCTTCTTTGGTATATTGCAATGGACCCCGATCAACTTCGTTATAGTAACCTTAAATTGAAATTATCTTTCAGTTAATCTGCCGATAGTGGATTGATTCCTGTTGCATAGACAAGTCAAGCAGCGCCGAACTCTCGGAAGCTATTAACTCAATGTTCTCTTGGTATGAACGATCGGAAGTTTGTTATGTGTATCTTTCGGATGTGAACTCTACAATTCAAACTCCTCAAAAGTTCAACACAGAATTCCGGAACAGCAAGTGGTTTACTAGGGGATGGAAACTTCAAGAACTTCTCGCGCCTTACTATGTGGATTTCTTTTCCAAAGATTGGACCTGGATTGGAAGCAAATCCAATCTCGAAGACCTGGTTAGAGATGCGACAAGAATAAGGGACCTGTGGAACTACAAGGATGCCAGTGTAGCCTAGAAAATGTCCTGGGCCTCTAAGAGAGAGACAACAAGAATTGAGGACCAGGTAAGTTGAATCCTCGGAGCTCTATTTTCCCCGTTTTGAAAGTTTTGCGAGTTCTGGTGCAATCAATCCTTTTCAACATGATAGTGAATTTCGAAGTTGTTTTCCAGCTCCTGATTTTACGTTGTTGAAGCGTACTGATTCGGATATTTTGGCACTAGGCATATTCTCTCCTTGGCTTGTTTGGCGTACATATGCCTCCATTATATGGTGAAGGGCAGAATGCGTTCATCAGGCTCCAGCTGGAAATACTGACTAAACTGGATGATGATTCGATATTTGCATGGAAAGGACCCGTTCCGTGGGGATATTCTGGGCTACTGGCACCCTCGCCAAATAATATCTTCTCGTCCTCGAATATCATACAGGCAAAAGTAGATCCAAACCGGCCTCCCCATGTCATGACCAGCAAAGGCCTTGCCGTGCAATTCGCACATAAGTTTGACGGTTCGAGTTACCTGGCGCTGCTGAACTGCGCTTGGGATTTGGGCCAAGCAGTGAAATCCCCCGTGGTTGTTGGATTGCCTCTTTATTTCTCTGATACCGATGGAACTTGGCGCCGAGGTCCGAATTTTCTCCCATTTCAATTTGACTTCGACCTTCGTTTGGTCAACACTAGTCTGTCCGAGAGGAAAATCCTTTACGTACCACAAGTTTCCGCTCAGGTTGAATCTGCATTTGACTCAATCCGGGTCGTCTGGAGATCCCCGTCGGGTATCGGCTTTGAAGTCCGGGATACTTGGGTGCAAGACCCGAACATGGAAGCCGATTGGGTTTTGGAAGAAGCTTACAATTATATTCCTCGCCTCGTTGAGTTTATAGAAAATGACTCACTCGCTGGGATCACTTTTTGGAATGAGAAGTTCGGGAATTTTGGGTTACTGCTTGGAATCTCGGAAGGTCGTCTATGGATTGATCTCACGACCCTGCCCAGGAGAGAATTGGTTGCAAATATGGAAAATTTGGCTGAATCGACCGCCACTGTTCAAGATCGTGTTTCTGAACCACTTTGTAAAGGGTCTATCAATGTGAAGATTTGTGGAACAAAGTCTTTTCAAAGAATTGTGGAAGTGTCGTTCGATCCTGAGGGAAAACTTCGGTGGCCACGTCGGGATACAAGCTACTCGAGTCGCCTGAAGTAAGTCTAGTCTCTTGCTATTCTACTTCATTTATTAGAGGGGGCTAACAATCATTAATTAGAAGTCCGAAGAAAATATCTAGCCCGATTGAGTACCCTAGCGGTTCTTTGCCGGCTCATAATTTTCAGAAGCTGCCGAAAAGGAGTTCCAAACGTCCTTCTAGGAGAGAGGGCTTTCCTCTAATGCGTCCGACTCCCATTAGCCTAGGGTTGAGAACAGGCGACGAACATCTGGGACTCTATATCTTCAAATGCCCAAAAGCAAAGGAACCATATTTTGAATTAAAGGACCACTGGACTCCGACTGACCAAACACCTACAATAGTCTATCTGAATGAACCAAAGTAAGCCTCGTTTTCACAACTCTATTCTAGAGTTTCAACTAATAAATGACTTGTAGAAATCCGAAGAAAAGTGAATACCCATGCCTATATCCAGGCTGTAATTCCAAGCAAACCCTTTTTGGAAGGCCTGCAGATCTCGAACGCCATTATCGGAATGTTCACACATACGAAGGCAGAGTCGGTTACCCGTGCGACTATGCTAATTGCCCTAGGAGAGTTGACCCTTTCCATCGGAAGGATCACCTTAGAGATCACCTTATTCATTATCATAAAGAAGATGCCTGGTTTCTTAGAAGCTTGAACAGCTTGAGCAAGAAGAAATACCAAGAGGGACTAGCCGTGATATGCATCGACAATCTATGGTGGAGATGCACAACATGCCTTATTAGATGCTATGTTGCGGAAGACGGATGGATATGCCCTAATTGCAGAAGGGCTTGCGAGGAAGACCGGATACGAGCTCGTGGAAAGCTACCGCCATCTTCTCCAAAGGAACCATTGAATGATGATGCCGTAAGCCGAACCCCTGATACTTGGCTTGTTAGAGAGACTAATCCTGTCGGCAGAGGTATCAATATTGTAGCACATGTAATGGAAACGCTCTGGTTGAAGATGGAAAGGGTTCTTGGGTCCTTTGCACCAACTGTCAGGGAGATGTTTACCAGACGAAGCCTCCCATCCCCACGTTCGATTGACATTTGTAATCTTTATTCAACCTTGGTTAATCTAGAGTTCCCATGGACAAGGTGCTGGATTGAATTGAGACAGAATGAATAATGCCAGAGCCTGTGATGATCCTCGTTTTGTAGTACTTCATCTACTGTGTCATAGTGGCCGTTGAATTTTCTTCTTGTGTTGTTTCCATGCACTGCCTTCCTGGGAATTCTAAATACAGCGTTCAAGAGCGGAGAGCTCGCAGGAGTACTCTTTTTAGAACTCCCGCCCCGGTATTAAAAGTGCCAAAAATTTGTATTGGCCTTGTCTTGGCAGCAAGTGAAGTGATTTGAAAGATATGTGAAGCAGCCATCAGACTGCCTCACCTCGCCAGTTGTCTCATCACTCTCCCCAATACAAATTATTCATCTATCAGAATATCCTACATAGGTAAATTCTGTGCTTTGGCCACTTCCGCCATCTCCCCAAACATTCTGCTATGCATATAAGCTTCACCAACGAATCTGAAATTTTCCTTCCCGGTCGATCGTAAAATCAAAGGAACCTTTACCCCTTGCACAATCTAGACTGCATCTCCGACTTCTGAGCATTTCGGCGCTAGACCAAGGTATCCCGATTGCGTTACGAAGAGTAACTTGCCGGTAGCGGAAAATCCATCGTTCATGAGACGCCAAGCGAGCTCTACATGTCGTGCCCAAGCACTCGACTCTATTCCACAACACATCTGATATAATTCTTCGATCTTTTCTCGAACAGCGGTAGGAGTCTCAGTTTCACTACCTACGAGTTTTGCAATCTTCTGTCTCTGGAAATCATCTTCCCAGAACTCCAGGAACCCTATCTGGGTTTGCCAGAACGCTGCCAGGGATATGTCTTCAGCGTGCAAAAGGTAGCGTTTCAGTTCCAGGGCCTTTTCCAACAAGACAAATGCCACAAAGCACTCTTGGACGCAATCTGATGCGGGACAGGTTCCCGCATACGTGTCGGCCGTTAAGGTTCTCGAGATTACCTCTAGGTAATCTTGATTTTTGTATTGATACCTAGATATGCTATACTTTCTAAACAAAAGGTACATGCTGGTGGATGGTTTCCGGGATTTTTGAATGTGGAGGATCTGTCCAAGGAGCATTCACATAATTTGAGGTTGAAGCAGATTTTGTCATGGTCCGTCTGCGGATCCTGAGACTTGCGCCTAATGGTGCATGAGAGCGCGTCTAGTTCACCAAGGCCATTTGAGGCATTGAATGCAGTACCCTCAAGCAAGCTTGGTATTGGCTTGGACCTGAAGTCAGGAACCCAGGAAGGTAAATCGAGTATGGGCTTGCAAGGAGTTCCACCAACCTGCGATAACACATCTAGGTTTTCGGCCATACTTATCGAAGTAAAGGTGTATATCTGGTATAGCGACGCAACGTCGTGCCTGTAGTTTATGAGCTTCTTTATGCTTTCTCCATTTTCTGTATTGAACATATAAACAGAGTTCAGAAAGACGGCCATGGGTGCTAATATTCTGTCTTTAGGATCTGATACTTCTCTCTGACGCATGTCCGAGACAAGAAGATCCAATAGGGCGAAAACATGCTTCGGTTGGCTGACACCGTGGATCGATAAGGAAAGGCGCCGAGTGAAGGGTCATATGGGGTTGAATGCATCTCCAGATAAGACTCCCTTTCTCCAAATCATCCCAATGCACTTAATACCGTATTTAGAACCTTCAGCGGCTGGCATTGAAAACAGCTCATCCAGATTCATAAAGCGGTTGACACTTGAAATAAAGCACGGCAGTTTGATGACCCGGTAAAAGTTGAATTGTGTAGAGCCGCACAATCCAACCATATTTTTTGCAAGAATAGCCTCCTGTAGCGTCCAGGTTCGCACAAACCATTGTCTGGAACAGAATGTCTTTATCAAACCCCACTATTCTTTCGTGTAAGAAGCAATGAGTGGGTTTAGATCATTTATTTCACCAGCAGTGGTTAGAAGTTTGATGGCTTCATTACACTCTAGAGTGCCTTTCCCAAGTCACACAATGACCATTTCCGCTTTCGAATAGATACTGGCCATCAGATGGACCTACAAGCTTTTCTCGTCTTCGTCTTTCTGATTGATACATATAACATCGATCTATAAGAATTATCGCACGTCGAACTGGGCTGTTCCGTGATTGCATAAATGGTTGTCTAAAGAGGAGAAGCTCGTAAGGAGCATCTGAAGAAAGTAAAGTGAGTGCTGCTGAGTAAGCCGAGCGTTGGCGCCAGCTCTTAAGGAGCGGCGACATGCGAGAAGAATACTATCTCTTCTCGCGAGCGGAGCTCAACAAGTACATCGTACAGGTTTTCAGTAACGGGAAGAACTCTCCAGTCACAAATGACCGAATACCTTTGACGTGTTTGAAATGATAATCCGAGCCTTGAAAGCTCGTCGGGTCCGTATGGCGTACCCCAAGTATACGACAGTGCTTTATAAGGAGGAACAAGTCGGATGCAGTGTAGTGGGCGTTGCGTCTCCAGCGTGTCGTTTTACAAGGCTCGTTTGCTAGCTGGGCGTTACTTTATTTCAGGGTCAAGCTCTCCACTTTAATCTCTTAATTAATAAGCTCGGCAGCTCGTCAGCGCTTCGCGCCGACTCGCTCCCTCGTAAATTCATTAATTAGGGAATAAATGGCGAGTTATGGGAGTCGTAAGAATAAATGAGGATATATCCAAGCGAGGTGTGGAATGAAGAACACGAAAAACGACAACGAAATAACGTAAATAATAATTTCGTCCGCACGGCTAGGGTCGGTGGATTTTATAAAAGAAATACCTGACTTTACACATAGGATTGTCGTCTCTGGGATTTTGCCTCACGGGAGGCTTGGAGGGACCTTATTCTCTTTTATTATTTTCTCTCCCCTCTAGTATATGGAAATGAACTTACGTTTCCCTAGAAAGGAAAGGTATAATAGAAGAACCTATACAGAGTCGACCTCAAGTGGAGCGCTGATCTTACTGCTTGGGGCCATTCTTTCTGAATCCGGTTAGTAAAGTGGGGTCTCCCGCGACTGCCGAGGCTAGGACTCATTTTTATAGTAGTATGGTCTGGCGACACAGCTACCATTGACCCCATGAGCGGCTCATATTCACGTGAGATGTGCAGCTTGAAGAGTTGGATCTGGCCTTCATGCGACAATGGAGCGTAAGAATAAAATTCGTCCATAATTGGACAGAGAATTCGAAGGATTGAAGATGATAGTGGTTAGGAGCAAGGCTTGAGATAGGCAACGACGACCGGATATCGAGATGCAGCGGCGACACGCGGGTCGGCACCATAGGCAAGGCTGTACGCCTATCCGATACTGTACGCTGCTGCCACCTGTGCCTCGCTTAGGAATGCGAGGAACATCAAAAGTCCAACCTTTGCGGCTTTGCCACTACTCAAAGCCTTTACAAAAATAAGTGAAAACCAGATATACTGACAATCTGGAAGGAGTTAGTTTAATGTCTAGAGGAAGCTATATCTTTTATAATCTGGCAGACATTTATTCAAGTGCGAAGTGGGGGAGGAAAACTGCAAAGCGAGGGCGCAGCTTGCAGCAGCGCATCGGATTTCCACACCTAGTGCGTTTGTAGTATTCAAGGCTTACTTTGACACTTAATCACTAGCAACCTAATTCAATCCTAACTCTGGTAAAGTCATCAATGAGCTGCTACCATTGACATTCAACATGCCTTAGACATCAACGTTCGAACCAAGCTTATTAGTGAAATATATACTGGCTGCAGCGAGAGGGAAGGTCAGGAGGGCCACAACGAGAGCTCCCCGACATCGATGTCGCGCTAGAAGCCTTCCATGAGCCATTTATATATCTGTTTCGTGCTGATGACACAAAGAAACGAGAAATATCTGGAAATTGAGGGATATTATGACACTGGGTGCAAGGCTAAGGAGCTGGCAGGGGTGATATCGGGCGAGCTAGACGACTACTATACACTGGGCGTAGAAAAAGAAGCCAAAGACGATCTTGCTAAATGGCTAAATTTAAGCATCAAATTAGTCAAAAGAGGTTCACATTTGAAAAGCAGATATGAGTTAACTCAGAACCAGCTTCTTCACTTGACTTGACAGACGTTGTTTACCCGTTGAAGGTATAACCCAAGCTAATGAATATGCTTGCTTATCTTCTCCGATATTTACTGTAAAGCAAGACTCAGATCTTCTTATTAACTATACATCAATAAAGGTCAGAAGAAATCCGATTTGGGAATTCGGCGAAGCAAATTCATGTTTTTTCCATAGCAACATCCTAGAACACAATATGAAGAACCTTCGTGACACTTCATCACCTTGGTGAAATGCGAGAAAATTCGCAGAACGAGAACTGACTCGAGATCTTTTTCAGAAGTGACTTTAGAATGAAATGAACGGGAAGTTCATTACTCTTGAAGACAGAGCTGCCTTCACGCTCCACCTTAGTACTGTTCTTAATGCCCAGACAACAGACCACTTGGCCCGGATCTTGTCTCCATGACCAGTCTGGCCTGATCAAAGTAGCACGATTTCAGAATCCCCAACGCCTCAATCACGAAATGCGGGGTACCGCTGGCGTCTTCCTCCCTTCTTCGGCACCCCTCAACCCGAAACCGCCATCGCCAAGCTCCCCAGGGCAGAAGGGTTCCTTCCGCGGAAAAGGGGTGGAGCCTTATCTATTCTCCGGCGCGCCTAAACACATATCTTGCTGTAATGCGCCGCACGATCGCGAGGAGCAATTGGTGAGGTTGAGGGAGGCGACAAGGTCGAGGAGGACAGACAGGGGAGGGAACCGCTACCCCGGATTTCTCTGACATGTCGATTGCTCTAGTGTGCATGGTGGCTTTGCAGCATGCAGTACAGTAGGCGCATGGGCTGGGCGTGCTGGATCTGATTCTTGGCATTGGACGACTGGACTCACTGGAGCATGGTTGATTGCGGCATCAGGCGGTGCGGTGAGAGCGGCGATGACGGAGATGAGGAGAAGGTTAGAAAGGATCTCAAGGAGGCGTTGTTGACGTGGTGGTTTCCTGGTGAGGTGAGCCTGATGAGGCCGTTTGAGGGGTCTAGCCCGTCGGGCAAGAGCTGATGCAGGCAATCATACCGCTGAGACATCCTGTCCTGCATCTTTTCTTGATAAGCCATTGGTGGTGGTAAATAGCCTCACGAAAGACCAGAATTCGCTCATGGAGAAAGATGGGAATTTAGTATGAGGCTCCGGAGATGGTTGAGTTGCAGGGTCGGAGGAGGCAAGGGAAGGGTTTATAGGTTACGTAACTAGGGCCATTTTTAGTGTGTGGTCCCCTGAACTTCGTCCTTTTCTGTCTTTCTGGACTTTCCATCCCATTTTTCCAGTTCTTGGGAGAACGACACCTGATGCTGAGAGGTCAAGCCATTTTTACACCTCTACTGGTACACGTATTTCGATTGCTGTGTTGCATCAGCTACGGCCTATTACGGAGTCTGGGTTCCCTTCCCCAGATTGTGTCTGGCTGCCCAAAACCCGACCGAACCTTATCCATCTACATGCGGTCAGCCAGCCTGGCAGCTTTGGGTTATGAGCCGCAAAGATAGGAAGAATACGCTATCTCTGCTTCACAGCGTCACGATGGACCGCCTATTGGCAAGTCCAGCATCAAATCAGTTAACACACATGGGCCACGAGCTGCATTCATTCGCTTCCCCTCTTCAAGGACTCTCCCAGTAGCCTTAAGGCCCCAAGCATCACGATGTTCCAGAAGACGCAGAAGACGCACTCCACAGCTCGGGAAGGTTAACTTTTCAGAGATCCACAATCCTCCACTCTTGAGCTCTAGTCTGGACACGAACAGCACCGAGGCAATCCTCGCGTGACATGCGATGAAGAAACTAGCAATCAAACTGGGGCAACAAAGTGCGGTAATTACTAATTAGTGTCGTGAAGTATTTCTTCTTTCCCAACCGACGACACAAGTCGAGGTGCCTGACACACAATTGCCAGGGCTAATTAGGTGATTCTTCCAGCAAAACAACCTTGGCCGTCAAGGTGGCCGTTAAGAAAAACACCCGGATAGCAGAGATAGGGACTCGCAGTGCAGTCCAGCACTCACACTGGGACTTAGGTTAGCTTTAGCGGGGCAAAGAGGTGCAGGTTGCAGCGCCAGGCACAAGTAGGGGTGGAGCTGTGCTGCTACTGTACAGGGCTTGCGGCACGTGGTTCGACTCAGGGTAAAAGACCAAAGACGACAACCACCCATAGCAGCACCCGGACGGAGAATTCGCAAATGAGTAATTATATCGCATCAGCCTGGCATGCTTGCCTTTCTTTCTTCTTTCTTTCCTTCTATCCTTCCCTTCTCTAGATCTCTTAGTTGCGCCTTCTCTCTCTTCCTCACTTGCACTTGCAGCAGCATCGCTCGCTATTTCTCTGCCACGCGCCTACGGTCAGCACTGGACGCTGTTACATAACAGCAGCCTTCCCTCACGTCATTCCACTTCCTTCACCGCATCGTGTTGTCGCACAAGTTTTGCATCAACGGCGCACCGAGAAGATTTTTCCCTGGCTTTTGCATCTCAACAACCTCTGCATCATAGACACTTTATCGGATTTTCCTGCACAGACCACAGATCCGATTCAGGCTGACAGATCAACCCCTCCTCACTCACCGCCTTCGAAGGACGCCTCTCCGTCACATACATCAAATTATTCTGCACCTTTCCGATTGGCCAGCGCCGTCATCATACATATTTTTCGAAGCGATAGCAGCACCTTTTTTGCAACCATCAGCCAGGAGTCGATCCCGAAAATCCAGGTTGGCTTTTGGAAGGAACGGGCTAGGCGAGACTACCTTTTCCTACTCGGTCCAGTTCTTTCCCAGGTCCAGGGCGAAGTTGGCTGGCGATCGGGCGCAGAAGCCGCGGACTAGGGAAGGGTCGTCGAATAGGAGCTATCTCCGCGTTTCGGGACGCTGGTGCGAAGTCGCTGAACCCCTCAAACTCGCAGCCCAATCTGGAAATTTTGCTTGGCTCGAATAGAGTAGAAGGTAAGGAGTCTCAGCCCAATCGTCAGAAACCCAGGGGGCCTGGTTCGCTTCCGTTTCCACCCAAGGAAAAGGCAAAATTACCAAAACTCCAGACGAAAACAAACAGAAACGCCAGCGCAGAACGAGGAAGGAATGCCCTCCGCAACCCCTCGGTCTGCCCTCGCTATCAGACCTCGCCCTTCTGAATCTCTCGAGCCCCCACCTCCTCGAAAACTCAAACACAGACCTTGTACTTCCTACACCGACCTCGCGGCACACAACCACTCTGTGCAGCTGCCCTCCTCCTACAACGACCGCCCGGCCAAACGCTCCATGCCCACCCCAACCAAGACAATCGCTGTCGTCAACTCTTCTGGCCGGCAAGCGGCATCCTTCATCCGCGTCGCGGTAGCAGTGGGTTACCATGTACGCGCGCAGTTGAGGAATCTGGATGGGATTGTTGCGTCTGAGATTTCCAGCTTGCCCAATGTTACGGTTCTGGTTGGAGACCTTTATATTAGAAGTGCAGCGGGTAGCGGGAGCGGAAAAGCGGGAGTAGTGAATCATGAGTTGATAGAAAATTTGTATAAAGGCGCGCACTTGGCGTTTATCAATACGACTTTTTGGGGAGATGAGGTGGCTATTGGTCGCGCTCTTGCAGACGCAGGTATGGATATTTCATGCCTATCCCCCATTCCCTGACCTTCTTCCTTTCCCTCGCCCAACTATCCACAAATTGCGAGGCACCTGAAATCTCAAGTTGAAAGAATCAAGTGCTAATTGAGGTCGTGCAGCTGGAAAAGCAAACATAGAGCACTACGTCTACAGCAGTATGCCGAATCACTCGCTGCATAATAAGACGTGGCCGAGTCTACCGCTCTGGTCTTCAAAACACACCATTGAAGAATATATTCGCTCATCGCTCAAGCAGACCCTGCTTCCAAGATCCACATTCCTCTACACCGGCATCTACAACAATAATTTTACGAGCTTACCGTACGTTCTCGCTTTTCTTTCTATCTTCTTATGTCTCCTTAAACCGTTCTCAAGCAACCCTTCCCGAAAACTAACGACGAGAGCTAGATATCCCCTTTTCTGCACAGAGCTACAAACCGATGGCTCATTCACCTGGGTAGCTCCCTTCCACCCGGACGTCCCCCTCCCTTGGCTAGACGCCGAACACGACGTCGGCCCCGCCGTACTCCAGATCTTCAAAGACGGCGTGAAAAAGTGGGGCGAAGGCGCCAAAATCCCTCTCGCGTACGAGATGTTGTCTCCGCGAGAAGCATGTAGGGTTTTCGCCAAAGGTGTCGGACGACCGGTGAGGTACAGAAGAGAGGCGAAGATCGAGGTTAAGGTTAAGATTCCTAATGGGTACCGGGAGCAGTTGATTGCATTGGAGGAGATGTATGCGCTGGGAGCTAGAGATAAAGGGTTGCAACCGCCGTACTTTGCTGATACGGAGCTGGAGGAACAGGTGCCTGAGATTGCTATGGGGCTTTGGGAGGGATATAGAGGGCTGGAGGAGTATGCAAGGGAGGTGTTTCCGTTGGAGGAGGCGGCTAATGGGTTAACGTGGATGAATGATGAGAATGATGAGGAAGGAGAAATGCAGGGTGGAGAGGAAGAGGGCGGAGAGGGGCAAGATGAAGATGATGAGGACGAGGAGGGCTTAGTTATCGGTGGGGGGATTGGATCGGGTACGGCAACTGGAGATACCACGCCCGCGAGGGGGGAGGAGACGTGGCTCGCTTGAGGGAACGCAACGCCGCTTCCCCCTTGCCAAACCTCACAAAACGATATCCATTCTTGAACCTCCTTTTTAAGAATCCTGAAATACATAGCAACAGCAAAAGGAGTCTGTTGCGTTGCGTTGCGAAAACAACACGGAAGCTCACCTAGGCGTGGCAAGGGCAAACAGCACACCATCACTACATATTCAAAAATCTCTCCGAGGGCTCGGAGGGAGTATATCTCATCAACAACGCGGCTCGCCAAAACTTTTTTCACGAGCAGTCATCATATCGTATGGCGTTCTCACGTCAAACATAAAAACTAACTTCAACGGAGTCAGCTGCTTGGAGCGCTTTTTGGGTGGAGCGGACATCTGCATTTTTCTTTACTTATCTGTTTAAAGCATTGCATAGCATGGATGGGCGGGTGTGGGCGGATATTTGCATCTTTGGGCGGCGGCATCATTGCACGTGGCGGGCGGATATCTGATTTACAGTACGCGTATTGAATGAAGGGGATGGATGGGATGTTGACGGCTCCTACGAAAATGAAACAGTGACTCGGTCGAATAAAATAAACTCCTTTGAACGGAAAATTCTATTCTGCTCCAAGCAGTATTGATTGATTGATAAAGGGGTAAGTTCTGGTTTTGGTATGTATTTGGAACTTTGGGTTTTTATCGATGCTTTCACTTCCACGGCAGCTTCAGTTAATTTGCAACTTACCTTTAAGCTTCCTGCCAATGTCAACGCTTCACTCCTTGTGTTGAATGAGGTGTAGGTAATTTGTATTTTAGTGCTATGAATGATGAATGGAGGAGAGAGGTGCACGTGGAGAAGATTAGATTCACTGAATGAAGAGTGGAAGAGGGGTATGTGGGGAAGCAAGCAAAAATAGGGGACTCGAGATCGCTTGGAAAAATCTCGTGTATTTGTATTCAGCTGTCAAGCTGTGATCAAGATCCGAGCTCTCTAGTCTAATCCTCTTAGACATAACGTACACCCCACTAACCAATGCCTCGAGAAATTTGAATCATGAATGCATTGCATGTTTCCGGGCCTAGCCAGGTCCTGGTACTCCATCCATGCTGAACGCCATAAAGAAGTCCCCCATCAATTCATTTTTGGTAATCTAGTAAAATAGACATTATAACTTCAAGCCCTGGTATCGTATTGCCGTAGTCCCTTGTATGTAGCCCTCTATTCAGACCGCTGCTTCTTCTTCGCCGGCCGCTCATCCTCATCTTCCGAGTCATCCGCTGGCTCGTGCAGGTCTTCGTCTTCGTCGTCGTCGGACTCGAAATCTGCGTCCGAGAGGGCGTCTTGTTCTTGTGCTTGTGCTGGGATCTGTTAGCTGTGCCCAACAGAGAAAATACACGAAAAGGGGAGGTAAGGGGAGCATACTGAAGTATTTTATCGCACCCGGCCACAAGTCCTCTGTAAACGCAACCGCAAGATCATCGCCATCAGGGAAGATCTCCAAAGACATGCCCACATCATCGTCCGATCCTTCACCTGCCGCTTCTTCCTCTTCCCCGTCACTCGACGGCGTGCTACTTCTTGACCTTTCCATCGATTTCCGTTTACTGTTCTTCCGGGCCTCGCGCTGTGCGCGCTTTTGTCGTTCGAGTGCTGTGGCGGCAGCTGATTCTTCAGCGGAGACCTGGCGCCCGATGAAGCCGAACCAGGCGAAGAAACTGAGTCCTCCCATACCGGTATTCTCAATCTTCTTCTTCAACGCCTTCTGCTCTGGACTTAATCCTCCCTTAGGCTTTACTGCCCCACTGCCTGTTGATTTCGCTGAAGATCTGTCCGCTTCCCATGCTTTAACAACCATGTCCAGTAATCCGCCTGTCAGGTCGCGATCTTTCTTCCACTTGATGGGCACGGGTTCAGACACCAGTCCAGCCCAGCCATCTCTACTCCTCCGATACCAGAATTTCTTCTCCAGCACAGTGTCCTCGAAATACTCGTTCTCTGCGAACTCGAAACGGATGGATACGGATCTGGGGTCTCCTCTGCTGCCATCCTCGGAATCGATTTCGAAATGCGAGACGGAGAGGTTTTGTAAGGAGGAGAGGAGGAGGGCGGAGTCGGATGGTTGGATGTATTGGTCGATGTCGGGCGGTGCTTGTTCGAGGACTAGGGGCCAGAAATTGGGGATTTGGGAGATTGTTTTTGAGCGGCGGGAGTAGAGGGGTACGGTGAGGAGGACTTGTTTGCGGACTGCAGATTGAATTATTAGCAGAAGTAAAATTCGCAATTGATGTAATATTGAATTGTGCTGGAAGGGTTAAGCTGGGGTGGAGGTCGGAGCGAGGCACGGTGCAGGCGAAGATCAGATAAAACTCACTTATGTCCGTTTCGGCATCATCAAAATCGCGCTCGATGTCCGCCAGGTCCTCGTAGCTGACTGTAGTCTCTTCTAACGCGGCGGCCATAGCTGCAGTCGTGAAGGCGAACTTTTGGGGCATGAATACGAAGAGCTCTGCCTTGCTTTCTTCTCGCAGAGAAGGAAACGAAGGGAAAGAGGAGAATAGGTTGGTTGGCGATAGAGGTGGAGATTATTGACTCCAAGCTTCTCTCTGGTGGGAGAATGCAGCGTAGCGAACGGCGCGAGAGAAGTTTATCTGATCGTGGGCTGGGGCGTTGCCTTGGCGCGATGTCACTGGGGATGTCACTAGGGCGCGAGCAGTGGCTGGAGATGGGGCTTGATAATGCAGAGTGGGAAGCTGTTTGAGAGAGATGGGCGAGCGATGACCGATGACCATCAAGGATGTTGGGGATTTGCGGCGCAGGATCAGATTGTGAGACGGTTTGAAGAGTCGAGGAAGGAGAAGCTGGGAAGGTGGAGAGATGGGAAAAGATTAAAAGATTAGATGGTCACTAGACCGGGGGGGGGGGGGGGGGGGTGGAGTGGGTGCGCGTTGTGCTTTTGCTTGCTTGCTTGCTTGTGCTTGGCTTGGGTTGTGCAGCAGCAGTGCAGGCTCATGAGTGAGGCATTGGTAACTTGGCGAGTGGACGGCGAATGAATGAATGTCTTTGGCTGTGAAGGGTACAGGGAAAGGGAAAGGGGGAGGGGTTGCAGCCCAGCCCGAAAGAGCCGAATTCCGAAGCGCTGCAATGCCCATGCCCTAACCTTACTGTACCACCACTAACCCTTAGATCGGATAAGATAATCACAGCGTCAAGATCACCTAACGTTAACGGTTAACAACTCCCCCGTCCCCCCTCCCCACTTCCACGGAACATCGAGAAGCAGCTGCGACACGAGGGGCGAGGAATGATGCTCGCCCCCCCCCCCCGACTCCCAAGCCTATTCTGTCGCTCTTCAAAACAAAATTTCCTTGACCGCAGACACTGGGGATGATCTTGTTTCTCCTCTATTGGCTGAAGATGACAATTCAAAACTCAATTCCTGTCGGGTGTGCGGTCCACTCACGAAAACCACCAGGAACGCTCAGCCCTAGAATACGAACGACATGCCCCCCCCCCCCCATTCCTGTCCCTTCAACACCACACTCAAACACGATACAAAGAATGACATTCCAGTGAAGCCTGCGGCCTCTTTACCAGCTCTCCTTGTCGCCCTCGAACGCGCTTCATCCCTCCGACGTCACGGTGCTTATCTGATTGGTCGCCTATTTTATCTGATCGTCGGGAACGCACCGCCTCTCCTCAGAACGGGAAATTTTAACTCGCCTCTTTTCGCCCTCCACAGAAGAATTCAGGCACAATTGCCTTTCTGCCTGTACATCAAACACTCTTTGATCTCAAAGGGAAAATTCTACTGTACTGTCTGCCCGAGCATCAGGCCACCGCTCCCAGAAACCAATATCATTGAACGTTGAGGACTTTGACGTTTAGGAGCCATTCTATTGGCAGGTGCTTGACAGCGCCCAGCGGCAGGCTCCTGCAGTGCATCGGAACAATGGCAGAACGAAAGCCCCCGAGTCGTGCAAACTCCATGGTGACACAGTACCCCGAATCTCGTGTTCTCATTATCATGACTGGCGGTACCATTTGCATGAGGATTTCTCCCGAGGGACTTGTGCCTGCGAGGGGCTTCTTGGAGCAAGGGATGGCGCCGAGGCCGAGTTTTAACGATGGAAGTGTGCCGGGTGAGTTTTATGCTTCCCTTGCTGTTTGCGAGCAGACTTTACGATTCGTGGTTTTGTGTTTCACTGTTTTCAGTGCGGAGGAGAAGATGCGGGTCAAAAGGGGCTCTTGGCGCGAGATCAGATTAGATTTTTAAGATTGAAAGGGGCAGCCACAGTGGAGCTTAGGGGGTGGTCAACGCGGTGCGAAGTTAAGGGGTCAAGTTTGTGGATTCGGTTGCTTCAGGAGACGGCCGGGAAGTGCTACGCTGAGTGGACGAGGAGTCTTGTTCAGTTCGGGGCCGAGAAAATTGGTATCTCGGGAACAGCGGAATCCCTCACAAACCTCAATCTGAACTTCTGGATGTTTTTCACAAGATCTGCCCTGCCAAAGAGTTACCTAGCCACTCCGATCAATACCCAATCTTTGGCTAAGATGAGGTTTAACCAGAAGTGCCTGAGTTTTGCTGGCTATCTCCTCCAGTTGCGTTAGGCCCGCCTTCTGCAGATTACCTTAGAGAGTTTTCCTTCCAACCCCCACGCTCTACTGCTTCCACCGCTGCGAGTTCCGGCAAAGACATGCAGCTCGAGGACTAAATACTATCCTGCAATTCTACAATTTCATTTCATTTTTCTTCTTCCGCATTGTATTTATGTTAATCCCTCTTGACATTTTCCTAATGTCTTTCACTTGCTTCAATATTTATTACTCACTCTTACTCCGTTAAAAATAATACTGACCGCTGCAGACCCCCTACCAGTCTTTACGGACCCCCAAACAAGAGCCTTCCTGCCCTCACTCCGCACTCCACCTTCAACTTACGGCCGACACATCCGCTACACGCTCTACGAGTTCCCTGTCCTACTCGACAGCTCCTCTATCTCATCCGCCGGCTGGTCCCAAATCGCCCTAGCAATCCAAGCAAACTACACCCTCTTCGATGGCTTTGTCATTCTCCATGGCACCGACAGTCTAGCCTATACCTCCTCCGCCCTCTCCTTCACTCTCCGCGATCTGGGAAAACCTGTCATCTTTACCGGTTCCCAAGCTAGCATCTTTGCTCTGCAATCCGATGCTGTCGATAATCTGCTGGGAAGTCTGATCATAGCAGGAACGTTTATGATACCGGAAGTATGCCTGTTCTTCCACCATACCCTCTACCGTGGCAATCGCTGCACTAAAATCTCTGCCTCTTCTTTCTCTGCTTTCGCTTCCCCGAATTGTGAACCTTTGGCGACAATCTCTGCTACAGGGACCCACGTGAATTGGAGCTTGATTCGCAGAGCAACCAGCATCGCGAAGTTCTCTATACAAACGACTCTCAACACAGGACACGTTGCGTGTCTGAGAATCTTCCCCGGCATAAGACCAGAGATGCTGGGTTCCGTACTCCATGTCCCCAATCTCAAGGGTCTCATCTTGGAAACGTTCGGAGCGGGCAACGCCCCGAGTGGAGAAGACGGCTCCATGACAGCCGTCATCTCAGCAGCCATCAGCCGCGGAATCGTCATCGTAAACGTCTCGCAATGCCAATCCGGCTTTGTGTCGCCCCTCTACGCCCCGGCCGGGGCCCTAGGCCGAGCCGGCGTAATCTTCGGCCACGACCTCACCACCGAAGCCGCACTCACAAAGCTCTCCTACCTGCTTGCCCTCCCTGGCCTCACATACCAAGACATAGTCGAGCAGATGCAGACGTCCATCCGAGGCGAGATGACCGAGCTCCACTCCACGATCTTCAAACACCCTTCCCCCGACCTCCCATTTATCACAGACCAACAAACCGCGTTCACTGCCCTGGGCCACGCCATCTCTGATGGCGATCTGGACACAGTTCGAACACTGCTCGATGCGGATTTCGACCTCCTGGACGCGGCTGACTATGGCGGGAACTCAGCGGTCCATGTAGCGGCCGTGTGTGCGAGAATCGATATCTTGCGTGTGTTGCTAGCCAAGGGCGCGAGTGTGCATGTCCGCAATCGAGCGGGGAATAGCGCGTTGTTTTTGGCGCGGAAGTTGGGGAATTGGGAGGTTGTGGAGCTGTTGGAGGAGGTGGGTGCGCATTTGCATGTTGAGGAGGTGGAGTGGTTGGAGGCAGGTAGTCCTGTGCATGAAAGGTGAGGTGAGGTGCAGGATTGCTGCTATTAGAGATGGGTGGAAATTGCTTTGGCTTAGAATAATCGAGCATTTAGAGGATAAGAAAAGTGTTTTGCAATGCGCCTGGCTAATTTACGCTCTACTCACTTCTCCCTTTCCCATGTATCTCTCCCAGTGCGATCTGGCTCCGGGAAATTCCCACTTCGATAAAAATCACCCAGTTCACACACCCCGCTTAACCCTCACAGTTCTGT
The DNA here is from genome assembly GCA_002865625.1 of Hyaloscypha hepaticicola. Taxonomy (NCBI): domain Eukaryota; kingdom Fungi; phylum Ascomycota; class Leotiomycetes; order Helotiales; family Hyaloscyphaceae; genus Hyaloscypha; species Hyaloscypha hepaticicola. The sequence goes on along the minus strand of KZ613502.1, from coordinate 219,233 downwards.
ACAAGTTATTCTCGCCTCATTAAATATAAACTTCATAACCTTAACATTATCTGCATTAAAGGCACCTTACGTATAAAGGAAGTAGAGCTATAACATAGAGTATTTAAGCTTACTAGCAAGATTCGCGCTAATCTTTTATGCCTTAGCATGCAAAGTTTCATGGGTTGTGATAAAACCTTGAGCAATTGAATAGCTAAAGCCTTGACGCACGCCGATAAAAGGACATCTTCAGATTTCGAAAAGCAAGAAAATGGTAGCTCTTTCATATACTCAACTTCTTTTCTTTATCCTCAACTTATAGCCTCCGCAATCAGATGTCTCAATAGTTTCGAAAGCTGCAATTAGAAAAGGCTACCGGTAGCTAATAGTCGGTTCGTCCTCCTTTCGCTCGCCGTCGGAGAGAGCGAGTGTCGCGCGAAAGCAAGTGTCCCACCCGCCAAAAATCGCCCACTTTTCGGTCGCAAAAACCCTTAAAATACAAGAATAAACCCATTACCTATACAAGAGAAGGCAAATCGGGTGTCACTAGTTTTTTAGTTAATTATTTTTGTTACTACTTAAATTTTAATTGTCATCACAGAGCGGGGCCAATACTTGCTCATTTGACGTCTCGCGCTCAAGTCCACAAGTACACTGTCTAATAACTTCGCACTAGAAAGAAAAACTTATATAAAATCATAGCCGCATTTGTTCTCACCAAGATTCTGGCTCATTTGTATAGTCGCTTGGAAAACCGGCTTCCCAATAACTGCGCAATACTAGATTCACTGCAGATATCGACTCTCGCTAAGAAAACACCAAGAAGAAATCCTAGCCTCAAACTATACCTCCACCCAGATGTAGTTCTAAATGATCGTGAATTTACGAACCTCTGTTGATCCTTCCGAGTATACCGACGGAAGGTACCCGCTTTTCTTAATCTCTGGATCCGTAGCCAACCGGCGACAGTGATCGACCAGCTGCGCTTGCAAAGGTGCTTCCAGGAAATATCCTGGATTCCACTCCCAATGGGAATAGAGTGGGGGCGAAATGCCCGAGAGAAACGGTAAACATGCGATGAGCTTGAATTCATCGTCTCTAGGCGGCCTCAACAACCATAGTCCCAGTGTTTACAATAATATACCCAATATGGTCAATATATTATAATATATCAATATAATATGGAACAATCCATATTATAGCTAATATAATATAGATCTCTTCTATATTGAGTAATAATAATACGGGTTAGATATATCGTAATATATTAGATATAATCTTAAAGAGTAGTTACTTAGATATATTCTAATTTTAGATATTATTATTATAGTATATAATAATACTAGTATAATAAAATTATATCTACTTACTCCTTGAATTAAGCACTTTCTAATAGTATAAGTCTCGATTTTTTATCTTAAATATTAGTATTATTATTAATATTTTAAAGTTAGGGTTCTTAGTCAAGACTATATAAGGTAATTACTGATTTTTTATTACTATAATCTAGTTTCTTAACTATTAATTATTACTTATATAAATAGTATATTACTAAAGTAAATAAAATACTAAAAGCCTTTACTATTCTCAAGAACTATTATTATATATATTATATATTCTAATATTATATCTATAGCCGAATTAGCTATCCAGAATACGACTCCAGTCCCATCTGATAGTTCTACTTCTCCTATTCTATCTATATCTATATTTACTTCTCGAGAGTCTATTCCTCCTCCCTTCTCGAAATAGAAATAACTATAATACTCTTGGATATTCAATTATATACCGGATACAGATATATAAATAAAGTACTATAATCCAATTACTGGAATAGAGAAATAGTATTACTAGTATTATCCAATTATATATACTATATTAAGGAGTACGAGTAATCTATAGGATTATCTTGAGGGAAAGTATAAGATACTAAGGAATTCAGTTCGGAATATATAAATAAGGAATATATAATAATCTCTAGAAGTTAACTTTATAATTATAATAATTAATCTATATAAATAATAATATCTTAATATAAAAGAGATTTTCCAAAATAAGTTTAAATCCCTTTAGATATATTATATAATTTCTTATAATCTGGTCTTTAATCTGGTTACTAATACTGAATTCCGTATATTTATTCTTTATTTTAATAGTATAATTAAAGATTTTCTTATAAAAGGAATTTCCAGTATTCAAAGATAGATTATATATTAATATTATATTTTGAAGATTTCTATAATTATTCTAATTCTCTATAAGTCTTGTATAAAGATTTATCTTTCCTATAATTTCTAGACCTTTTTAAACTTGAAAATAGTACTCGGGATTATTATATAATTTATTAATAAAGGGGGTATATTATAGAATTTAGTTCTTGGAATACGGGAGATAATTAGAGAATACTCGGAAGAGAATATATTGAGATATATACTTGAGATAATAAAGGAATATAATATTATATAGAACTTAGACTATTTTATAATAGATAATATATCTAATAATAATATAATAATAAAAGAGCTCTCTTTTACTCTCTATAAAGAGTTTAATCTCAAGTATAATTCTATTTATTATCGAATCTATTATCAAGATTATATAATTAACTTTACTATTAAATTATTCTTATTTATTATAAATAAGGAGATTCTGGATAAAGATACCGAAACTAATATCTATAATATAATAATAAGAGAGATTGAGAACTAGTAGAAGAAAGGGCCTTTTGGAAAGCTTTATAATTTTATTATTTTTATTACTATTAGTATATAATAATTCTATTACTTTCTCGAACTCTTATAAAATCACTATATTTCTCGGAATAATATAATATAATAGAACTTTTAATATATAATACTATAGATATACTGGATCCTATAGGATTTTATTAATGAATTTATTAAACTCTATAATACGAATAACTTTAAGAAGAACCAATTAACTAATAAGGAATGGATAATAGTATATATTATTAAGGAATTTCTAGAAAAGCTTTCTATATTAATAAAAGTATATAAATTAAAAGAATTAATCCTTAATCTTAATCTCCCTTATTCCGATTATATTCTCTCTCTCTTTAAATATCTTAAAATCTAATATAAAGATAATTCTATATTTATATCTATATTTAATTCTGGATAAATAAAGATAAATAAATATTATAAGTTTACAAATAAGATTCCAGTATATATAATAGTAATAATTCTATACCCTTTATATAAGTGGAAATAGATTAAGAAGTACTAGAAATCAGACTGGATACCGGAAATAAAAAAAAGAATATTAAAGTTCTGGAAAATAAATTATAAGCTATTATTAATCTCAATTACTTTATTATCTTCTTAAATACTCTCCGATTCTTCTATAAAATCTCCAAATAATTTCCTTAAGTGACTCAAAGATAATAATAAAGAAGACCCTATAACTAATGAATATACTCACTATATTACTCAATCTCAGATAACGGGTATTAAGTAAAGATATAAATAGTAACTAGAACCTATATAATAAAAGAACTATTCTAATCTTAGTCGAATAGCCTTAGATATCCTCTCGATTCCTGTAATATCTATAGACCCGGAGTGTCTTTTTTCCGGGATAAAGATTATAATCTCTGATTAACACAATAGACTAGGGATACTAACAGTAGAGGCTTTGGAGTGTTTGAAGTTATGGCTTAAGATATCAGGGTTTGAGGATAATAATAAGGAGATTAATAGACTAGAAGTGATAGATAAAGAGGTTTTTGGGGAATCAGGCCAAGTTGAGACCTTAGAATAGTATATATATCATTATATTATCACGATATATTACTTATAATATAATATAGACCCCTCCATATCACAATAGATATGATATAAGGACCCCCATATTGCGGTTATATTGTGGACCCCCTATATTGGGCAATATCATATTGGGTATATTGTTGTAAACACTGCACAGTCCACCACGGTAATCAGGGTAGGCAGCAGCTCCATTGTTGTCCAAATGGTCAGCAGATGATAGCACTTGGTATCCTAAGCCGATAAAACCAAGCATGTATACAACAAGGTCTGTTGGGTAGACATCACATTCAAGTTGCCAGACCGCCTTATCCGTAAGCCACCGTCTTTTCTCCCAGATGCAATTACCCTCAGCGCGAAATGTTGAGTCTACCATACCACGAAGGATGAGCTTGGTGTAAGGAACTGAACTATCCCTGTTGTCTTGGCAGAACTGCTCCTGCGTCGCCGGGGAAGGACACATTCTTCCTTCAGGTAGTCGTATTTCCCAGGCGTTATTGAGTTTCACATCCCATTCGTCCACATGATTGTATCCACTCTTTCCGTCTTCCCACCTAAATAGCCTGGCAGCAAGACGCCAATCTATCACCCGTGAGGGAATTGGATGCTTGCAAGCGTTATTATCATCATCAGTGGTAAAAGCTTTGAATTTGGCCAGGACGGCGAGACCACCCTTCATAAGCGCCGCCAATGTAACAGCATAGAGTATCGAGATTAGATTAGCACAGTAATCAATCGGAATAAAGACTTCATGCTGTCTTGCCATCGTCCACTCCTGCACAGTCATTGCCTTAGCAGGAAATTCTGTCATTCCTATAATCCCGTAGATATATTCTAATGGATTTGTCGCGTTTAATACACCTGTATCTAATAGTGCCTCGATGAAATCCGGTTTATGGCGACTTTTCTTCGAGAATTGCTCAAAGCAATTAAGATTGTACTTGTGTAGCTGATCCAGTTTGGAGATGGTTTCAAATTGAGCGCTAATCTCATCTGACCTTTTTGTGATAAACTTCTTGTCCTTTTTTTTGTCTTGTATTGGTTTGCTGTAAGGTCGTAAATGCGGAAGCATTAAAAGTAGAGTCGGTTGAGACAAGCAAATTCGACTATTCAAACTCAAGATTCCCACATTGAAACCTCAGCTTGCGAGCAGCAAATATCTCCTGTTGAACCGATATCCGCTCGAACCAGGGCCTTGTGTATAGATGCGTCAATCCGGTACAAATACTCCAAAAGTCGAACACATTCTCAGATGAGGTATGCGGAGAGATCGATAAAGCTGCAACCAAGACATTGTCCATATCTGATAGAGAAGCTCCAATCCAAGCTATCACCCTGGTAGCCTTTTTGTAGATTTCAAGCATGTTCCACACCTGATTGCTCTTTTCTTCGTTATCACTCTGGTTAACACAGAGCGCATCGATCTAGAGCGTGAGAGGTCTCCAAGTCGTCTACCCGGCAGATCCTCGGGCCCGCCTGATCCCTGATAAACCCCTGACTAAGCAGCACCGACACCACCAGTGGTTGCCCGAATTCGTGAAGCACGGGCCAGAAACACTACAACCTCAGAGGATTAAAGAGATATCTTTCAATCTAATTATTACTCTTATGAAGGTCGGAAAAAGTGGTTAGTTATCAAGTGCAAGCGGGTCATCACGTATTGTTTAGCTTCCTATTTAGGCATTGCAATCCAGGTGTCCGCTTTCGCGCAGCTGGTTCTTATCATCACCTGCGTCATATGGTTACATTGCATGATCGGCACGGCCGTATTGCCGTACTCCTCCGCCAATCATATCACAGAATTGTGGTGGCTGCAACTAAAGCGGAGACTGCTTACCAAGTACATGAAATGGCCTCGCGCCTCTACGCTCTGCCCCCAGTTTCTTTCGCTACTTATAACGTAGGACGACCTGCTCGCAATCAACGCCCACTAGGATTTGGGCCTCGGCTTCACCAACTATCTCAAGTAGACTTGCCTCTACTCCGGCTGCTCACTCGGCAGTACACTATTTTTGTTCAGATAAGCATAATTCAAGGATAGCTTAGGCTCCGGGGGCTCTGCTAGTCGTCCAGTTAGAGACCCACGATTCTATCGTTGGTCACCAACATGGCACTATCATTTTTCTCTTCAAAGAACAAACTTGACAGTCCTGGTCCGGTGGAGAAGCTATTTACACGCGATAAAGATATCTTCAGATCCCATCGTCTACCTATTATCAAGGTCTCTGCTCCCGATTGTGGACCCTCCGGCCAAGTCGGAAACTTGAACAGCATCGCGGCAGCCGATACACCAGTAGAACTCTTTCCAACGTTGACCTGGCACTTCGAGGAGGAAGAAAAAGACGATGTCCTTGTGCAAAGGCTGAAGAGGATTAAGGAGTATCTTGTCATTGTCGAGGATCTGGATGCCGCCAAATTTATATCGAGTCCGCGAGCTATAGGCATCTATTATGTCATTCCGCCGCATAAGACCATGATCAGTGCAAACGATATTGTAAAAGATAAGAAGGGCAGGTTTGAGCGGATTCTGGTCGCGGAACGAGGTCTCGTTGGAGGGTTTAAGTACGGCGATTTGGATGGGAAGGTATGGAGGACACCAAAGAGTATGCACAGGATACACTTCCAAGTGATAGCATTAGCCAGGACTGTGGACTCGGGGTCTTTGAGTGAATTCCCAACGACAGGGAGCTTTCATGGCGAGGCTGAAGGGGCTGTGATAGGCTGGGGAGAATGGGTAGGCATTTATGAGAAGAAGTAACAGGTGTCGAACCAAAAGTATTACAAGCCATCGCGCTTAGCCTGTTCTCCACGGAACCGTATCTTCTTATAGCCAGCCTTCTTCGTACCGGTGCCATTTTGCAGATCCTCAAAGGTGACCTCCGCTCCCCATGTGTGCGAAAGTATAACATATTTCTGGGGAATCTTATCGGCAGAGAATGCGGCCAGGCTGAACTTGCTATCGTTATTGAGTTCTATGAGACGCATTATTCGGTATGGATTCGAGGTGCCGTAAGGGAAAAGGATTCTCGGCGAGTTCGAGTCGCCGAATCAGCATATATAGAAGTTATTGTCATTATCGAGTTCGGAGAAGACCTTGGACTTTAGTGAGGTCACTCGTCCGAGAGTATAGTCTCGAAGGAGACATGGATTAAGAGAATAGGCAAGGCGAAGCGAAGGTGGACGAAAGCGAATCCAACTTATAAAACGAACCCGTCAGAAAACAGAGGTCAAAACCTCAACGTCCCGAGGTGTTTTGTTCGGTATCAAATTATCAATCGACTTATGAGCAAATTGCATCCACCCAGAGGTACCGGACCTGTTTCTGGGATTTTCGGAGCATCCTGAAAGCTTCAAAGAGGGTTTGACTGATTGGAAATTTGAGGCTGTTGCATACCATGACCTCTGCGTTCGCTTCACTTCCCCAGACATAAGAGAGAGAATCGTATTCCTTAATATAATCATTTTCGTCGTTGAGCGAGCGAACACCAAGGCCCTCATATTTGGGATGCAGAATGTCTGCGACGCAAAGATCGCCCACCAGCAGAGAGTCGGGCGCACCGTGGTCGCCATGAAGACATAATATTCTGGTTTGCTATGGTTTGATCGGACGATATAAAGGGTGCGGCTAGTGTACTGTAAGCGCCAGGCACCAGTTGCCCGACAAGTTGACCCAGTTCACCTGAGGAGGCCCAACTAAGTCGTGTTCGATATGCACTCTCTTTCCCATCGTTTGTGATCTCAATGCAGCCTACCAATAGAGATCGGCATTAGCTTTAGCATCCGGTCTCTCGTCGCCAAAATATATCGACCTCGACAGTCACAGCCCGAGAGTTCGCGCCGTGGCTTGCATGAAGGTCCTGATGGCGCCGACAGCCTTTCCACTCCACATGTGCTTTGCGCGATCTGCTGATCAATCTTCGAGCATTCACAGACACTTCGGAGGGCTCTCGCAACCCATCTCACCCCAGAAGAGTATATGATTGAGACAGGACCAAACTCTGCTAAATACCAGGAACTCCAGAAGATGTACGTAGATATGCGACACCGTGAAAAGAAACAGCTGGATCTTGAATTGTCCCAGCACTTTGGCACCAAGCAACAGCATCCTAATGAAAGGCATAAGGAGGAAGGCGAAGAGAATTCGCAAATACTTTCAGCCGCGGGAGATGATGCAGAGCACTTCCTGCTTCATCAGAATCTTCAAAGCTTGGAGAATTCTATACGTATGGGAAATTGTCACTTCTGTACTCTTGTGAGGAACCTTGTTTTTCAAACGCCAGAAGACGGCCCTGATAATACGACCCAAGATACGCTGATATGGATACAAATATCTGAGTGGCCTAATTCTGTCTATATTTCTGTCCGTCTTTCCCAAGACGATGACCTTAGCGTTATTGAAAGAATTTATCGAAGTCGACATGCGACGTTCCATGTTGAGAAAGTTACGAAATTTAGTGAGTGAACCCCATCGAAGCTAGGGTGCCACGGCTAACAAAACCCAGAAAGCATACCGACTTCAGATCCTCTTTCGTCAGACGTAAGTTATACTTCTACCACAGGTTCGAAGAAACACTTTCAACTTTGCCACTTTTGGCTCCGAGAGTGCCTTGAGAAGCACCCATTCTGTGATTCGAAAACTCTTGCATTTTCCCCTGCAAGACACTTAGAAATTCACCACTCGAATCCCTCTGGCAGCTTCTCAGTGAAACTCAGCCAATGTCATAAAGTAAACGCAACCTACTGCACCCTCAGCTACCGCTGGGGAGGTCTCCTCAGTTCATTTACGCTCAGATCCGAAACTGTAGCCGCATTCGAGCATGAAATACCTTTCGAGAAACTCCCCAAGACTATTCGACACGCCATTGAAATCACTTCCGCACTCGGACAGAGATATCTATGGATCGACTGTCTTTGTATCAGCCAGAATTCAGAGAGCGACTGGGCTTCGCAATCTCGTCAGATGTGTTCTATCTATGAACATGCGGTTTGCACGATCGCTGCCGAGAGAGCCGGGAATATAGATGAAGGACTTTTCAGAACGCGGAGTCCACTGACATATGCCATGTGAGCTTCTGTCAGACAACTTGAACAGCATGATGGGCGAGCCCTTATGGTCGGTTCGACAAGAGATCGACAATTCGAAACTCCCTAACCTAGGACGACGGGGCTGTTGCTTCCAGGGACGACTATACTCCCATCGCTGCTCATATTTGGAAATTTTGGAGTCACGTTGATCTGTAAACAAGGACAAGCAGATTAATGGAATCCTGAGGGCGAGGCCACAAAGCACGGGGCTGCCGAAGGGGTTGTCAACCCGAGAATTAAAATAGAGTCTAGAACCATTTTCGGGCCCAACGCCCGAACATTGGACTGGGAAGCTGTCCTCGACCATGGAGATGACCTTTCTGCAGGGCGAGATGATTTTCTCTCCTTCTCCAAGCATCTGCTTGATGACGCCCCACTTTCTCCTCAAGAAGTACATCGAAGATGGTTTGGCATCGTGGCCCCGTACTCGGACACCGAACTAACGTTCGAGTCTGATAGATTGGTTGCATTAGCTGGTATAGCGGCTCGTGTTCAATCTACGCCTGGGTTTCATTACTTGGCGGGAATCTAGCGGGAGTCTCTCCACTTCGACCTGCTGTGGACTCTGGAAGGACATCTTGAGTCTGGGCGGCGTGCATGCAGCCTAGCTCCAACTTGGTCATGGGCATCCATCCATGGGAAGGTTCTGTCATGGGTCTTTTGGGGACACGACCTGCCTCCCGAGGACTTTTTGTGCTCTTATGAGGGGTGTGACATTCAGCGCAGTGATCCAGCTGATGTTCAAAATATTGGCGCGGTTTTCTCTGCTTCTTTGACCATTCGTGGCAAAGTTCGCTGCATGCCATATACTTACCCTTCTCTTTGGGATTTCCAAGTCGAACGTAAACAACTTACCGGACTCCACATAAGCAAGGGAACTACCACAATATACGACCCGAGTGGGGCAGTACTTGGCCAACTTCATCCGGACACCACATCGCCGGATGTGTCGACCGTATATCTTCTACCTGTGATGAAGTCTTACCGTGATCCAGGGTTTGGATCAATGCAACAACTTAACCCCTGGAGCGAAAACGCCTCTAGCAGATTTCTAGATTTTAGAAAATCGATCCTGGGACTTGCGTTAACCAAGCTTCCGATTGAAGCTCATCGCTATAAACGACTGGGCGTGTTTCATTTTGACTACGATACATCGGAGGATCTTGCAGCAACGTGATTTGACAATCAAGAAGAACAGAATATTGTAATTTTTTAGGAAAGCTATACATGGCTCACCCACCCGAGCTACTGTTATAAGCCGCTTTCCCCTAGCGAAAGGACCACGTGACAGTCTTTCATTCTATTCGCAACTCACCTCCGTCTCAGCCCTCCCTTTCCCGTTCAAACTGCCAAGAATAAAGAGTCAGCTATGCAGCTAATCTCACAGCCTTCAGCGACACAAGAAACCCCAGTCCTACCAGTTCACCGTATGCTTTGTCGTCAGCGCCGCCGGTTTTCAAAGTACTTCAACTAGGAGTCAAACATCTCCAGACTACGCTGAAGGAGCCCACATTTATTAGAGGTTCAAACGTTAGACCGGATATCCCATCCTCTCGAACCAAAAATGGGAGACGGTCCTCTGAAGTCAGGATCTTTGGCGAGACGGATGCTGAGATTTGTCAGGAGTAGCGATGGTAGTGGTGTATATCTCCTGGCTGAACATCCCTTCTTGAGGTTTAGCAATTGACGAGAGGAGGGTCTAAATCGAAGTAATTTAAGCCACAGCTGATCGCATTTTCTAGCCCTCCCTTGTGAAACCATGTATCGTGACCAACCACCCACCTCTTTTCGCCGCTTCCCGTGATTGATCTGCATGGTATTACTATCCAGATCGTGAATTCAGTTATTAAATACAATTTAGAGTTACCTACATCGTCCCGACTCAGAGGTGACAAGTGTTGTGATCAAAGCTAAGCGAGGTTCCCCTGAATATCACGTGGTTGGGACTTCATAGTAGCTTTGTTGTTGCTAGAATTGCTGTGCTAAAAACGACTTGATTTCTATTCTACAGTGGTCAGGTACGCCTGTATTTATAGACCTTCGGGCCCTGTAAGCCTCTGTGGCAACGGCCCTTCCAGGGCATTCCAGGGCGTTCCACCGCTTACTAATGCTGACAAATCAGGGCTTCCAGGGCCTTCTAGGACCTTCCATTCCAGGGCCTTCCAGGGCCTTCCACGCCACTGGTGGCGCTCCCTGTAATAACAAGCTTAGATGTCAATCTTTTCTTGTACCACGAAATAGCAATTTTTGTGTGCTTTGAGTTAAACCTTTGGAATAAGATGACGAAATCATAAATTCAGGTTCTTGTTCTCATACTTTTCAACTTCGTACGCTTGTGGCCTTAAATAAAGATAAGCAAGGGGAGTGCGTTTTCGAGTTTAGAATTATTAGCACCTGAAGAGGTAGAAAATGGAACTCATGTTTTGTTGCTTACTATATGATCAAGTTGTATAATATATTAATTCTGAGTTCATTATCGGGTTAGTGTATCATTACTTGTTACAGAAGGCTTGCGCTCGATTCCAAATTCGAAACTGCATGGTGATGACGATCGTTACTATTCCGCTTCAAATCTACACACAATTAATCTATGCAATTAAGCATGCAGATTAGATCATCTATATTAGCTTGCTTTGCGAATTTCCATCATCCATACTTCGTGGAGCTAATGAGAAGGACATGTAAGACGTCGTGCTTGTGTAACAAAGGAGAGCGAAGCAGCGACGGCTTCATTGGGAGGCCGAGAGATTGAGATCTCTCTAGATCTGCCTGCTTTTGGTCCATTTCTGTGAACTTCAACAGCCAAACTCTGGCTTCAGTGGTTGTATCCAGATCCAGTGATCAGCAACTCTCATGAGCTAGGTAATTCCAGCTGCACGTCATTGTGAGTTATTCTCATGGCCCTGAGATGTTTACGATTCTACATTGAAGCCGAGATTATCCAGGAAGGAAAGGCTATAAAGAGTCTTCCATCTCCTGGTTTCTTTTGCTCATCAGCAATATCGAATTAAGCACTACTTTCTTTTTCCACTTCGCACCCCTTCTCTCGAACGGTCACCACATTCGTTCGTCTTCAAAATCCACAGCCACTCAGTATCACAACTTTCTAATACAAGTAAAAATGCAATTCGATGCCATCACCGGCGCTCTCTCAGCCATTACTTCTATGGCTTTTGCAAGCCCAGCTCCCTCCACTGCAAATAAGGCACCGGAGCACGATTATATACCAACTGGGTATGCACCTGATGATCTACTCTACATATTCCCTGGTATCAAAACGTTTTTAAATGACAAGGCTAACTCGCATACTATTTTCAGCGTTACATTCTACAATCAACCAAAGATGGCTGGGCAACAGCTCACGGTCTCCATGAAATACAGCAAAGATCACTATCGGTCAGATTGCACTCACTCCCCAGAACTTAGAGACTTTACAATTGCCTCCGCAATAATAGTGGCAAAAGAGCGTAGCCTTCTTGTTTGCACGGTTCACAAGGATTCCAAATATAAAGATCCGATTATCGTCATCAAGGGGGATATTAAACGCGTTGAAAAGACTCCCTCTGTAAGTTATGTTCAATGCGCTTTGGTCGGATATGATGAGGATAAGCATGGAGACAAGCATGGGGACAAGCATGGGCATGAGCATGAGGATAAGGATGGGGAAAAGGATGGGAATAAGGATGGGGACAGCAAGCGGTAGGATGATAGAGGAAGACATGGTAAGAAGGGGGACAGCGAGTACACACGATGGATAAGGAGTTGGTTTTGGCTGTTGAAAATGGGGAAAAGGGTTGTGATACTCTTCTCTTGCTGCTAGTCATTGCGTCAGGTGCAATCTTGTACTACAGCTAGGGCTCCGATCGGAGCGAATCGGTACGGATTTGACCAAAATCCGATCCGCGCCTGCGGATCGAACTTAATATAAAACTCGATCCGTACGGATTTGGCAGGTGTCCGTCGGATGGACGGATTTCTGCGGATATCACGTGAAATCACGTGAAGGTCACGGGAAGGTCACGTGTAGATAGAAAAAGGGGGAATTCTCCATTTAATTAGGGCTAGATAAGGAAAATTCTTTTCTCTATATATGGATTACTAAAACTAGTTATAAAAATCTTTACTTCTCTTGTAAATTAATCTAAATTATACTTACTAAAGTAAATATCCCGTATTTTAATTAAGTAATAATATAACTAATATTTAACTACTTACAGATACCACCCCTTGAAAAATCCTCTTTCCAGAGGCCTACTACGAATATCCCGACTCGGTACCGTCGATCCTCTATTACTAAGTCAATTACTATTAATTCTATACCTTAAAATCAAGTTTCTTCTAATTCTATAATACCAAATATAAGAAAGAGAAAGAGGATTAACTATAATATACTAAATTATTATAGTTTTCAAGGATCTCCTCTTTCTATAACTGGATTATCACGAACTATATCAATTATAAAGAAAGTATACTAAAATAATACTGAAAAATCGAAATAATAATCTTAATAACCCATATCTAATACAAGTATTCCTGGCCGGGATTTGGAGAAAAAGAAGGAAGATAAAGAGAAGAAGTAAGGAGTGAAGTATATTTAGTAATAGAAATACTTTAATACTATAATCCTTATAATTATATATAATAAAAGTAAAGGAAAGAAGAAGACTAAAATTAATAATAAATAATATAATTATAATATTAATAATAGAAAGAATTATATCTAATAGAATAGAAAAGTATTAAAATCCCATAAAGGAATATTAACTTTAAGCTAATATATTAAGATATATTATAAAATTAATAAAGAATTAATAGTAAATATAGTTTATAAGAGTGACCAGATAATACTTTAAAACTGGATCCAATCCCGTATTAAAATATCCCCTTTTAAAGAAACTATAATAGACTGGATAATTGAGATTTATTAGCTATTTATTATTACGAAAAGTGTCTTCTTCAAAACTATAATTAAAGTAATTGGATATACTAATTTAATTATTAGAGGGGATATTATAGTAGTATAGATTATTGACCGAGTGACTATTTATTAAAAAAACCTAATTAATCTATTTAAATATATCTATTCGATAGTTACTTTATTAATTAATAATTAGATAAGTTTAAATAACCTTTCTATATTTATAATTAATGGAATTTGGACAGGACCGGATATAAAACTATATTGAGTTTATTTTGAATTTATTAAAGTTTAAGGAATATATTCAAAAGAGAATTTAGTCTATTATATTTATAATATAAAAAAGAGATTAGATATTCTATCAAAGATTCTTATAATTACTGAAGATAATACTTCGAATAATAATATAATCTATTATTATTTGGGGAATATACTTGAGATTGAATTCGATAGATTCCTTGATAATTTATAATTATATAAATAAAGTATATGTTTTGAGAGCGAAAACAGTTAAATTGAGTATTTTGGTTATATAAATAACCTTATTATAAAAGTGATTTTGAAGTCCTTAAATTCTAATACCTATAAGAATATTATCTTCTTGTTAAATCGGGTTGATAATTTTAGTTAGAAAGAGATTACTATACTCTTAGTATCAGGTAATATTATAATATTCTGATTAATTATTCTTTAGATCTATAAGTCTCAATAAATTCAATAATAGAAGTAAAAAAAGGGGATTAAGTAATTGATTTTATATAATATAAATACTAGATAGAATTATATACTCGTGATACTTGAAGTGACTCTTGAATACTATATTTAATTATAGGATTTTATTAAGAATAATCCTGAATTTAAATATCTATAATTTACTCCTGAATAATAGAGATAACTAATACAAGTTCGTGATCTTAGTAAACTATTTGAGGAGTATACTCTTATAGTCTTCTATAAAGAATCCTTTTTAAATCTGGTTTCTAGTTTATATATCAATTTACGGATTACCTTAAATCAGATTATTAAGAAAGAGAACAAATATATAATTTACAATTCGTTATTTATCAAGATTACCGAAAAAGGACTAGAGAAGTTTAATAAATATTAGGAAAGTATAAAATCCAATAATATATATTAGATTATATATATTTTAGACTTTAGAATTAAAATAAAATAATTAAGAGTAAATATCCTAGAAGTTAATAATATAATCTAGAGGATTAAAACCTTCTTTTAGAAAATATACTCAATTAAATTTGAACTTCTATCAAGTTCATATACTCCTGAAAAAAAGAATTTAACCTTATCCTTTTTACAAGAATACAAGTTCTCTATTAATACTGAAGATAATATTAATTAGTATTTTAATATCTCTATAGTCCTATAGAAGTTTAATAAGAAGGAGAATCAAGTTCAGTGGATTTTAAATTAGTGAATAAGTAATATACGAGAATTCCCAAGAATAGTAGTGATTGCACGTGACTACCTGTCTATTCCTGGAACTGAAATCGATATAGAGAGGTTATTTAATATTATATATAATATACTAGACTTCAGGCGTAGAGTAATAAAGGAAGAGATATTAAGGGTACTAATATTTGTAAAGGATTACTTATATCGAGAGAAAATCGGTCAGATTTAAAGAAAATCACATGATTATACTTTAGAATATCGGAATAATTTCAAAATTACTAAAAAAGTATAAATTATAAGTGTAAATATTACTGAAATCCTATACTTTAAAAATGGTTATACTTTTTTTATAATAATATTATAAAAATCCGTCGGATATCCGTTGAATTAACGAATAAAATCTATCAGATTACAGATCTTAAAATTTAAGGATTCGATTCGCAAAAATCCGACAGATATCTGTTAAATCGAATAAATCCGCAAATTCGATCGGAGCCCTAACTGTAACACAACTTGGATATGTGGTGACTGAACTTCCACTAGGAGATATAGGCGTCAAGAGTGGAGATATTCATTACAGGATTTAATAAGGCCTAGACTTAGTTTAATCTTTATCCTTCCATCCTAATGGTTTGTAATACTCCTATACTACAGTTTGTACTATATTTTCATTTTATCCCAAAAGATTTTGCTCATTCACTAGATAATCTATCACGTTTACATCCCGCAAGCCTTATCGAAAACCTCACTAACATTACTTATCAACTTCACAATATAGACCATATTATAGTATATCATTCCTCTTGGTCGGAATGGGAAAGGTTTGGAGGTAATAGCTTTGTTTTCTTATTACCCACGCCAAAGTCTCAAAATCGGAGAACTTTCCATAAGAACTATATCTCATTTACGCCAATCTCTTCTGTTTTATTCAAATAGCATTTGTCTCGGCCTGAAACGTATAACTACTTGGGGCATTTAAAATAACTTAAAGAATTTATTCACAAAACTTTAAAGTATTATTAAATCAGGTTTATAAGATTATAAGATTAATAAAAAACAAGGATTAATTAAAGTAAATTATTAATTAAATAATTATAATAAAGATATAATTAAAACTTAAATTTAAATAATAAGTTTTTATATTATAAATTATAAGTTTTTAATATTAAAATATAATTTAAATAAAAGTATTTAAATCTCTTTTATAAATATAATAGTATATATTATATACTCGCCGTATTACTGGTTTCAAGTTAAGGATCCGATATCTAATAATACGATAATATCTCAAATAGTGTATTAAAGAAATAATTAATCTAATTAACTAAATTATAATTACGAAAAAAAAATATAATTATGATTTAGTTATAATTATAATTATTTAAAGTAATGTGATTTTATTAAATTTAAAATATTTTAATATTTAATTAATATTATATAAAAGTAATATTATTATAATATTAATATAATTAATATAAGGAAATAAGAAATAATAAGACTTATAATTAATTAAATATAACTATAACGCGTTCAAATAATAAAAAGTCATGTGATGTGAAGTGCTTCACGTGATATATGATTAGTGATAACGAAAAAAAAAAATCATGATTATAATTATTATTTAAAAAAATAATTATAATTATAATTTTTGATATACTAGTCTCAAGTTAAGGGAACAGGTCTTAAACTTATAATTTAAGAACTTCTCTTCCTTCGACCTTCTCTTCTCTCCTTAACTTTAAGTTTTAATTAAATCTTGAAATTGAGATCTTTAATTTATAATCTTTATTCCGTTCTTATTATTATAATAAGGAGAATAATATAATAATTAATATTATTATAATATTTATTATACTTTATATATATTATAATATTAAATATTATAATCTTAAATATATTAAATAAATAAATTATACTTAAAGATTAAAACTCTCTTTATTCTTTAATTATTTTAATTTAAATATTTTTAATTTATATTTAACTTTAATTAAATATTTTAAAAGATTTAAAAATTAATTTTATATAAATTTTTTTAATTTATTATTTATTATATATTTTATAATAATAAATAAATTTAAATATAATTAAAAATATTTAATATAAATTTTTAATTTTTTAAATATATTTTTTTATCCCCTTTAACTAATCTGTACCCGGTGAGTCGCGAACACATTTAAGATTATTACTATCGGAGTAACGAGTAGTACTTTATATATATACATATATTAATTTTACTATAATAAATTCCAGAATTGATATTAAATATAAAAATCGCAATTCATAATTATAAATCCACTAATTGTGGCCCAAATAAGAAAAAATAAAACTACTAGTTCATTGAATATATAAAATGACATTTCTCGTCTTTTAATTAATAATAATATATAAAATAAGACTTATATAATAGTATTTAATAAACTATATACTATAAATATATATTATATATATTTTTATATTAATATTTACTCTCATGATTCTTGATTTGGTAAATATAATAACGAGTTCAAAGCATTTTGGCTTATAGTTAATAATATTCTAGAAATAAGAGATTATAATTTAATTATATAAATTAATAGTACTTATTAATATTAATATAAAACTATAATCGAGGTTTTAGTATATCTTTTAAAAGATATTAGATTAAAGCTTTTTTAAATACTCTTTATAATTATAAATACTTATTTTAATATTTAATATAACCTTACTCGATCTTATACTTTTAAAGAATAAAGGTATTAATAATTATATTATTAAATAATTAAAATATATATATTATTTAATATTATATATTAATTTATTAAATAAAGTATTTTATATATAATTAATTTATTAAATCGATAGAATTTATAAAGTAATTATAATTATTAATAGTCTTAATTACGGAAAGTACAAGTTTACTTGAGAAGAATTTATATACTTCTTATAAGATTATATTATCAGTTTTGGAGATCTCGAATATCGACTTTATAATTATTAATATAATATTAAAATCTTTCGATTAATAATGATTTCGAAGTATATAATCTTTCCCATTATGGATTATTATTATACCTTTTATTATAATTTAATCTTATTAGATAAAGTTAAGAACTAGCTTTCCCATTTCCCCGGTCTTTGGATCTTCTTTAATCTCCACATGTGTACGGATCTCTCTCTAGAGTAATATCTTTCCATTATTCTTGTTATTAATCTCGGTCTTGAAGTGATTGCCTATACGATTCGATCATATTATCCCGTATATTATAATATCGCGCCGATATAGTTTAGAGTAAAATTAGTAGCTCGTGAAGAGGTTATTTATAAAGATTATATATTTGAGCTCGTTTCCTTATGTATCTGCCTTTGGCAAACTCAAAGCGCAAGTTATAACACTTGTAATTATAAGTATAAGGTTGGGAAAGTCTTTGAGAACTGCCTCGATGCCAGCTGTGTCTAAATGACGTAAAGTTAGTCACGTGACGCAATTGAGCCAATGGAAGGGCTGGAAATCGGGCACGCTAGCCGTATACAACTAGCGCGCATAGCGAATCTGAAAACACCAAGAGAGTCGCCTCTAAGCAACTCTCCAATTCAATACCTTTAACCTCTACAAATTCATCAAAAACAAATATAATAACTTACTAGCGGTTCTTGAGTAATAGAGCCAGTTATAGAGATATCCATGGTCACACAACGCCTAGATTTTAAAGCCATCAGGATACGGCTTTCCCGACACTTTTATTATATACGCATTACAGCCTGTAAACGGCAATATCTGCTCATTATAAGCAACCCTCGATCCTGGAGTCATAATAGTTTGGAATCGTTCCATAAGACGCTCGTCTAAAGGTAATAGCCTAAAGTGCTAGTCGCCGGGCACGTCGGCGTACTTGTCGTCCTTGTCGATATCGGAGACCTTGATTATCGACTTTAAGTATTCGTATCGGTACCACTTCATCTGGAGGATTAGTAATCCAATTATAGGGTTAGCCCAGTCCTCTTAAGGGTCCTTAATCTTGTGAATACCTATATAGATAAGAATAGTAAAGTAAACCTTAATCTTTACTCGATCGGTTAAAAGGAAGTGTTATTAACTACTATTAAGATAACGCACTAAATACTACTCAATATACTTATTCGTATTCGCCACGATCATATCGAAATCCTTATCTTTCACGAACATTTCGAAGAAGCTTATAAGATCCTTGATATTAGTAAAGTCTGGCAAATAAGTATATCTTAGACAAGGAGGATCAGGCATTTCCAATGGTTTATACTATTAGGGGGAAAGATATAATAACAAGTGAAATCCCACAGTAAAGCCTAAAACCACACAATCTCAAAATCATAAAACAATAACTTAATGTAAGTATGTAATAATAATAAAGAAACTCAAAATTGAAAAAGACTAAACAGTAAATTAAAGTAAGGAAGTATAAAATTATCCTACAAGTTATATTGGGAACCAGTCCTTATATCCTGAGCCTTAATGGCCACGTGATAGTCTTCACACTGCCGTAGTGTAACCCTCCTAAAACTAACTGAAAACACTAAAAATATATATAATAAAGTCAGTCCCGCTATAATATCCATTATATATATATAATAATCACGCGTTTACTTTATACTTATTTAATAAAGTGTATAATAGTAATATAATTGATTTATAATTAACTAAAAGAATAGAAGTGTATAAGCACTTATAAACACTTTATTAATAGTATATAATTCAAGTTATATATAAACTTACCGCGTGATTTCCTATATAATAATTAGTATATATTACAGTTTTTTAATAATATTAATATACGCTTATAATTATTAAAGAATATTTAAATAATAATAAAAGAGCTTTTAAATAAAATTAATAAAAAAGATAAAAAATAAAATAAAAATAAAAATAAAAATATTATTATTAATAATAATAATAATAAAAAAGAAGATTTTAATAAACTTATATTTAATAATTTAAATATTCTTTAAAAGCTTTTATTAAATCTTAAAGAATAATTTAGAGGTATTTATTATATTATAATAAACGCGTTTTTTAATACTTTATAAAGTATTTAAAAAAATAAATTTTAAAACTTTAAATATATTAATTTAAAAATATTTTTTATTTTTAATTTCGTTTTAATATTTTTAAAATAAAATTAATTCTTTATTTTAAAATTCCTTTTTTTTAAATTTTTAATATTATAAATAAAATAATAAAAGAAATAAGTGTTTTTTTTTAATTATTTAATCTTTTTAAATATTTTATAAATATTTTAAAAATTAAATAAAACTTTAAAGTATTTAAACTTATATTATAATAAACTTTTTATTAATTTATTAATTAATATATTATTTATTAATAAATATATAACTTTAAATATTTTCTTTTAATACTTTTATTTTATTTATATATTTTAAATATTTATATAATAAAATTTTATAATAATATATTTATTACTTTTAATAATTAATTAAATCATTTATTAATTATTATAAAATATATTTTAAAACTTATTAAAAATTAAATATAAGTCTTTAAAAAGTTATTTAAATATTATAAAATCTTTTATAATAAAGGATATTTTAAATATTTTAATTTTAATTAAAGATATTATTATAATTATTTAATAAATAATTTTTTATATAATTAAACTTTTATATAATTAAACTTTTATATAATTAAACTTTTATATAATTAAACTTTTAAATAATAAAATAATATACTTTTAAATTAAATATCTCGTATTTATATTATTTATAAAAGAAATATTAAAAGTAATTTATAATTAAACTTTTTTATAATTAATATTATATTAAATTATTAAAAAATATATTTTAAATAAATATTTAATAATTAATTCACGATTATTAAATACTCGAGATTAAAGTTTATAAAGAATTAAAAGAATATTAAAATTATAAATATTATATTTAAATAAATTATAATAATTATATAAAGTATTAAATTAACTTTCTTTTAATATTCCTTTATTTAATATTTAAAAGTTTATTTTTTATATTTTTTAAACTCGATATTTAATAATAATATATTAAAGTACTTTTTATTAAATAATTTAAACCTTTTTATAATTTTCTTAATATAAAATATTAAAAAGTTAATAAGTTTATAAAATTAAAAATATTAATACTTTAAATCTTATATTTAAATTAAGATTTATTATTAAAAACTTTAAATAATTATATAAATTTAATTATATTAAAACTTATATTAATATTATTATAAGATAAATAATAATAGGCAATAAATTAATAGAATCAATGAATTATAAAACTAGTGAATTCAATATAGAACTAATCTCTGAATCCCCTAAAAGGTTCAGGTAAGTATCTATTATATATATATAAGTGATTACATGTCTATCCCGCACTTATTCAATAAGGTATATAATAGTAATATAATTGATTTACAATTAACTGAAAGAATAAAGGTATATAGGTATTTGTAAACACCTCGCTAATAGTATATAATCCAAGTCATGTATAGACTTATTATATAATTTCCCACATGACAATTAGTATATATTATAATTATTTCTCTTTCTAATAATCTTATCTCCAAGATCTCTTATATCCATTTTAGTAAACTATTTCTATTATTTAGAATAAGTTTCCAATTAATATTAAAGGAATATACAAATTATAATAATAATTAGTATATAGATTATATTTATATTTTTGTAAAATCGTTATTAGTATTAATTCGCTAGTGAGAAAGTGATTAGTAATAGACGAGATAGTGATTATAATATCACGTGTATTACCTGTATATAATATACTCCTATTAGTCTAATTGAGAATTATACTCCTTTATATTAAAGTACTATTCTATATTTTAATATTTCTTTTTATTTAATATATTAAATATTCTAAATAATTTCAAAAATAGAAAAATTTATATATAAATAATATATAAATATTCCAAATATTCTAAAAGAAATAAATCTGCCTTTTAGAAATCTTTAAGAATTAGTATTATTATAATATATTATATCTAGAATAGAATTAATACAGATTCGCAAATAGTTAATTTAAGTATTTTATTAGTATTATTTAAAAATCAAGTTATTTCCTATAAGATAATCTTTTTTCCTTAAATTAATAATATAATATTTTATATATTTATATATTCCAATTCCTTCTTCTATTCCTTTTTAAAACTTTCTTTAATTAGATTTTCAATTTAATTTCCAAATTTCCAAAATATTATAATTCTATTAAATTAATTAAAAGTAATATAATAATCTTTTAGATATTTTTCCAAAGATTAATCAGTATCTTAAATACTTTAAATATTTAATTATTAATCCAGATATATAATATATTTAAATATTTAATTTAAAGAATTATAAGTACTATTCTAGTAATAGAGGAAAATATATTCTAGTAAATTCCTTTAAGATTCCTATTTGAATTTCTCAAATTTTCAAAAATTAATATAGAAATATCAGATTCCTTATATCCTTTTAGAAACTTATTAGATTTGAGAAGATATAATCGAGATCTAAAAGATATATTTTAATATCTATTCTAGTATATATAAAATTAATATATATAATCCCCGAGACTGGATTTTCAAGGAATAAAAGAATAAATATAAGATTATTAACTCTTTCTATTATATAAAGACTTCTAGTAAGAATAATCCAGACTTATAGGAAAATATTCTATTAGTAAATTTTTATTATCCTTTTAAGTATTTAACTAATATATAATAGGAATTCCGTAATATATATAATATAAATACTATATTAATTACTAGTATTTCCGAGAAATTTAAGAAAATATTAATTATAAATATCTTGAATTCGGAAAATATAATATTTATAATAGTCAGAAAATTAATTATAGAAATTCGAGTTTATTATAAAGTTTTTATAATTATTATAAGTTTATTTCCATTCTCTCTAAATCTTATCTTATTAATACTTTTTATAGAATTATATTATTCCTGAATTAGAAAAGTATATTTCAAAGAAGATTATTTAATATTTTATAAATATCTGAAATTATTTAGTATTTAGAATTTAGTATTTTTTTTTAATAGGAAATAATATTATTAAATTAGAAATTATTTTTTATTTAAAATATTTATAATTGAACTATTTATAATAAATCTCTTCTATTCTTCTTTATAATCTTTCTTTTAAAATATAAATATAATTATTTTATAAATCTTAATAAAATTCTAAAAACCCTTATAGGAAAAAAAAACTCAAGAAAAGAGTATCTTAATTACTATTCAGAACCTTTCTTGGTCTATCTAATCCTCTCTTTATTTATAAGGACTAATCTCTTTATTTTAATAAATTAGAGTTTTTTAATATTTTAAAAGGACTTTATAAAGTCTTTACTAATTCCAAACTATGATTTTTATTATATAATTTCAGAAAATCCTTAATATTTTCAAGGTTAGGAAAAGCAAGAAATTATATATTATAATTATCCGATCAGGATCTCTATTTAATTAAATACTAGTATTTCTTATATCTATTATCTTATTTATAATTAATAATAACTTTAACTTCTTATTCTTATTCTTTATTATTATTTATAAACTCCGAAAACTCTTTAATAGAATATAAATCAGGACCCTATTCCTTCTTTATTATATACTCTTCAAGGAGAGAAATATAAAAAGTTAAATATAATCTATTATATAAATTTGGGAGTTTTAATTTATATATAGATTCACTAATATATTCAAGGATCTTGAACGGACTTATGAATTTGGATATAAGTTTCTCCGGTTTTAACTTGAGATTTTTAATTAATAATATAATCCAAACTTCTTTAGAATAGTATTTCGCTAATTAATGTCTATTATAATAGGTCTCTTAATTATTTTATATATAATCCCAAAACTCTTAAAACTTTTTCCGCTCTTTAAAAAGAATCTCCAATCTCTTATATATAACCGATATCTTCCTTTTAATCCTATTCTCAGGATTTTATAGAAGTTTTGAATAGTAATTATAATATACTTCAAATAGTATACTCTATAAAACTTAATACTTTAAGTTATTATATATAAATTCTATAAAAGACAATTTCTTAAATTAATTATTCTTTCAGAAATTATAATAACTTTTCAGATAATATTTAAGAATCTGATTTTATCTTTCTATTTATCTATCTATTTACAAATAGAATACTATATTTAAGTATTATTTATATATTAGATAATAATAGAAAGTAGACTAAAAATAACTTATAAATACTATTTCCCGATCAGAAACAATTCTATTAAATATACCAAATAATAAGAATATATTTTCCTATATAAATTTAATAAATTCCGGAAAGTTAATTATCTTATTATAAATAATATATTTAACTATTTTCGAATACTAATTAATAATAATAAGAATTATATCGAAATTAGGATTTTCTATCGGATTTTTATATAATAGTAAACTTATAATAAAATCTATAAAGATTTCGTTTTAAGGCCTTTCAGGTTATAATAAACTATTTAATAGATTATATAATATATACTATTTGACTTTAACTCTCTAGTAAATATTATATTCTTTATAGTATATATAAATATCAGTTTTTATATTTTTCTAATATTAGAATCTTTTAAGGAATTCGAGTATTTTCTCGATTCTATAATATCCTATTAAAGAGTTATTATAATAAAGTTTTATAATTTCTTTATATAATATTAGATTCTCTAATATAATAATTCTTAACTTATATCTAAATAGGCCCGAATTATCTATTATTCAGATTTCCTTTCTATTAATATTTCTTTTATTAAATCTCTTTTTTGTAATATTTTAATATCGGGAATTATTTCTCTAAATTACTTAAATAATATCTAATAATAGTTTAGATAAAAGGGCCAATACTATAATCCTTTTAGTAATTATATATATTTATATTTGTGAAATTAGATATTTATAATTATCTAATTTAAAGATTCAAGGAAATAAGTCTTTAATACTTTCAAGTAATAAGATTAAGAATATTCTCTTTATACTAGTATTTAAAGTAATATTTTTAAGATATATCCTATTACTTTAATTCCTTTATAAATAATCCAGATAAAGATCTCTCTATTCTTTATATAATAAATAATCCCCTCGAATTATAATAGAGATAGTGAATTTTATAAACTCATTTTCGAGAAATGACTTTTTAATAATTTATATAATTACTTGAATTATAATAATAAAAGTTCCTTTGAGTTTATTCTAAAAGATTAAAAATCAAGTTATATTAATAGGACTATTAATATAATTAGAGTATCTATTAAATCTATTTATAAGATTTAAAATACTTTTATAATATATAATCTCAAAGTTATATATTATAAAATATATTATTTAATATATTTAATAATTCTCTAAATACTTTATTTTCATAAAGTACTAGAGGTTTTTATAATTAATAATAATCTCGATTATATATCTGATATCTTTAAAATAATAGTATTAATATTTAAAGGCTTTTATAATTATAAGAAATTCTCTATTATAAATATTATAATTATATTCAATTCCAATAAGTTTCCGGAACTAAAATATTACCGGATATTAGTATTATTTAATACTATTACTAATCTTATATTATTATAAAATAGTCCTTGTAATTATAAATTTTAATATATTAATTTCTATTCTAATCTTCTTGAAAGGGTCAAAATGGACTAGAATAGACATTAAAATAAATATATCCTTTAAGAGTTAAAAACTCTTTTATATTACTTCTATTTATTAGAATAGACCAGTTTTATAATCTTATTCTATATCTTTTAAGAGATTTATAAATCCAAGAATTATATATAAATATTAATAAATAAATCTATAATAGAAGTTTATAAATCTAAGAAAAACTTAAATATTATAGAATAATTCTGATTTAGATTATTTAATAATATTATAGATTTACTCAAGGTCCACTCGAATATCTTCTATATTAATAAAGAACTCGAGAAACTTAATCTCCTTAATATTAAATTCACATTTATTCAATTTATAAAATAGATTATTTTTATATAATTTAGTAAATATCTAATAAATATAATTATAATATTTATTTTTATTTTATGAATATATAAGAATATTATTTAAATATATTATTATAAAATAGTCTAGTAAACCGATTAGAATTATATTAATATATACTTGAAATATTACTAATATATTTACTAATCCAAAAGATATTATAAAATACTCAAAATGTCTATAACGAGTCCTGAATACTATTTTTCACTTATAACTATTATATATATATATATAATAATAAATATCCTTGAGATTAAATTTAATAAAAATTTTAATTCTTATTAGTCTATTAAAGGTCTTATTAATAAGGGGAAGAGGATATCGATTCTTTATTATAATTTTATTAAATCTATAATAATTAATATAAAATCAAAAGTCTCTATTCTTTTTTAGAATAAAGAGAATAGGAATTCTAATAGAATTTATATTAGACTTAATCTAATATTTACGGATTATATCCTATAAGTATAAATATAATATCTCCAATTAGACTTCTAATAAATTATATAAGGGATTATAAGGAATTGATTTATTTATATTAATCGAATATTTAATATCTTCCAAATTAGAGAATTCTAATACTTTATCAGGATTAAAATAATCTAATATATTATAATCAGGCTTTCGGAAATATAATAACACTTTCAAGACTCTTTAATAGAAAGTATTAATCTAATATATAATTATATTAAGATTATTATAATTAGAATTATATAATAATATAAATATCTGAAAACTATTATAAAGATATAATTTCCAATTTCTCGAATAATTATATTTACTTTTTATTATAAATAATACTTGAGACTCGATATTCAATAAACTATTAAATTCTTTATTAAACTCTTTTAGAATAAAAATCTTAATATTATTAAATTATACTAGAATATAAATCTATCTTTTCTTAATATAATTAATATATTATATAATAGTTTTCTTATAAAATTCTATATTAAAAATAAGATAATAAATATTAATATTCTTATAATTATAAAATCGGAATTTAAATAAATATATCTTATTATAATTATCTATAATAAAAATCTCAAGATTATAAACTTAATAGACTTTAAATTTATTATTATAAAAGATTATAAATTCTTAATTATATTTAATTAAGAATATAAATCCTTTATTCTAAATCTATTTATTATTAAAGAAATTATAATCTATTCCTATATCTTCTAATCTAATAAATACTTTAAAGATATCTATTTCAGATTAAATTAATTGAATATAAATTATTATATAAATAAATATATCTTTTTTATTAGAACTATAATTATTAATATTTAAAACTTAATCTTTCTTTTTCCCGAGTCCTTCACGGAATTTGAATATAATTATTCTTTTTAAATAATCTAGTTTATTTATTACTAAAGATTCCGGGAATTCTCTTAAACTTTTATTTTTTTAGGATTCTATTTTATTTATTTATTATACTTAAAATATCTCTTATTATTTATATAATATCCTTTCTAATTATAAATATAATAGACTATATTAATAAAGGAATTGGATCTGAAAAGGGATCTAAAAGATCCAGAATTATTACCGGATATATTATTATAATATAATCTGGACTTTTCCTTTTCCTTTTAATATTCCTGGAAATTTAAATTCTTAATTCCAGAATCTTTTAAAATAGAATTACTTTTATTTAAATCCCTTATCTTTCCTTTCTTTATCCGTGAATAAATAAGGTTTTCAGTCTATTAGACTTATTTAATCTAGTATCTTATAGACTTTATTTCTTTTTTATAAAATATAGAAATAAGTTACTTTTTGATTTCTCTATTTATTAAAATAATATTAAGGATTCTTATCCGATTCCTTTTAGAATATAATTCTTAATTTACTTTAAAAGAAATTATTCAAGTATATAATTCGGAAACTGATTCTTTATTTAATTATTAGAATTCTTAAAGGCCTTGAAATATTTCTTATTAATATATTTAAGATATAGTAATTATATTAATTAAAAAGGCCTTAAAACTTTCTTAATAAATTCTATAAAAAGAAAGACTTTACTTTTATATAATCTCTCAGATATTATAAATATTATCCCGTAATATATTTATTATAATATTTACTTAAGTTAAATACCTATTATAAGTCTATAACTGGATTCTAAAAACCTATTTCCAAGAAGAAATAAAGGTTTTCTATTCATTCAGATTCTTTCTATAATATATATCAGGAGTCCGGACCTTATAGGACTTTTCCCTATTAAGTTCTATTTTGAGTTTATTATATTATAATTCTGGAATAATAGTATTATTAAAATTATTAATATCTATTAGACTAGATATAAAAGAACTTTCCTATTCCAATCCAGTATTCTCTGAATCCAAGGATCAGGAGAAGATAGGAGTTAAGTTAATAAATGAATTATTAATAAAGATAATTAATCTCAAGTCTTCTTATAGGATATTCTTCTCCTATTAAAAATCCAAAATATAATAGTTAATTATATTAACTTCTTGTCTTTTTTCTTATAGATAATTAATATCAGAAGTCAAGAGTATTTTAATATCTTTTACTATTATAATTTAAATATTAAGAGTAAATTTATTATTATTATCAATAGGATTATTATTATTACTATTATAATTATTAATAGGGGCTTGGAATTCTCTATTATTAAGAATAAAGTTTAATAATCCTTTATTATTCCTATTAATAATTTGATTAATTCCACCGGTTTAATTAGACACTGGAATAGTACTTTTAGAATAGTGATTTAGTATTACTATTTATCGAATTACCTCTCGTTAAAGAATAGAGAGATTAGCTTATAAGATGAATAATAGTAAACAATAAATTAATAGAATCAATGAATTGTGAGACTAGTGAATTCAATATAGAACTAATCTCTGAATCCCCTAAAAGGTTCAGGTGAATATCCGTTATATATATATAAGTAATTACACGTCTATTCCACACTTATTTAATAAGGCATATAATAGTAATATAATTGATTTATAATTAACCGGAAGAGTGAAAGTATACAGGCACCTATAAGCACCTTGCTAATAGTATATAACCCAAGTCATATATAGACCTGCCGCGTGATTTCCCACGTGACAGCCAGTATATATTATAATTATAAAGTAAATAATATAAAAATTAATATTTATATTAATTATATTTAATAATTTTATTAAATTAATAAATTAAGACTTTAAGATTAAAAATTTAAAAGTTATTAAAGATTATTTTAAAATTAATAAAAGATTTATTAAATTAAATTAAGAGACTTATATTAATAAAATATTTAATAAATATAATTTTAAAGATATTAAAATTAAAATTATTCTTATAAATTCTTATATTAAATTAAAATTTAATAAGGAATAAATTAATAAAAAATAAATTATATTATATTAAATATTTATAAATTCTTTATTATATATTATATTTAAGATTAAAATAAATATAATATTTATAATTATTAAATTAATTTATATATTTAATTTTAATAATATTCACTTTATTGCCTTTAAAAGAATATATAAATATTTAAAGGATATTAAAGATTATAAGATTATTTATTATAAAAATAATAATTATTTTATAAGTGAATATTATAATTATTAAATCAATTAATAATTATTTAATATTATTAATAAGTAATATTTATTATATTTAAATAATTATATTTAAATATTATTATATTAATAAATAAATAATTATATTTTAAATATAAGAAATATAAGAATTAAAAATTTATTTCTTTATTTTATTCAAGTATTATTAAGGTTTAAATATAATAAAACTTATATTTGAATTTATAATAATATTATATATTTAATTTTAATAATTAAACTTAATTTTATAATAAAGTCTCTTTTAATTATTTTATTAAACACTTAATTTTAATTTTAAGAATTAAGATAATAATTAAATAATTTAATTATTATAAATGCGATTAAGATAAAATTAAAATATATAATAATTAATTATACTTATTATTATATAAAAATTAATTTGCTTAATTCGTCACTAGATTACTGTGATATAATCGGCGCTGTTGATTCGCACAGACAGGAGGGTGATCACGATGCTTGTGATGGGGACCCGTCAATGATAAATAACGAGTTCGAGGGGAGTAGGGGTTCTTATACTGGCTCGTCTCGTCATCTTTTAGAGGGATCCGAGGCCATCCGTCTCCACAATATTAATAATTGAAGTGCAATACCAAAAAACATGTCCATCGCTCGACTTCGAATGGCTGTGAGTTCGGGAGGTTACACGGATGCTGCGCTTATCGGATCTCATGGTCGAGATCTTTTTTGCCGCGTACAAGTCTGGTAAATTCATCCCTAGGGAGGAACCTCTACTCGGCACATATACGTGTCGCTTTTCTGGGGCCGATCTATCATCCAACTATCATGCGCTTGTTAAAGAAGTTAATAAAATCGCGAAGGAAGCTTTCGAAAGCCATCTCTTGCCTCTCGAATCACCATGCTCGTATTACGCACAAGGACCTCTCAAGCTTGTAAGTTCAAAGCTTTGTGGGTATTCGTTGTTCAAGACGCGCCGCGATCAGATCAAACATGTCTTCTAGTATATATAAGTGCTTCACCAGAAATATTACATAGCCAGCAACATCCCTCGTGGGGAGTGGTATTGTTATTATAATAGTTGTGTTATCTTGACAACTCCGACAACTAGTGATATATAAGACCCTCCAAAAGTTATACTATCAACAAGTTCAATCTTCTCCTTTAAAAAATACTATCTCCGCCATTTGTATTATGAGCACCGACTTAGTCCCCTCTTTGTCGAGTCGGTCTCATGGTACGGCATTTGCGAGCAGTTTCTCGAATGGGAGCAGTTTGGGACTAGGAAAGATAATCATTTTGCCTCTTATTGGGGGGAAGTATAGAGTTTGGTTAGAGATCATGGATACGCTAGCCAATTTGACAATGGGCGTCGAACAATCCCCTCCTCTTGCCCATTTTGCCTTCATAACGAAAATCTTTCACTTATTGAGAGAATCTCGGCGACGATGAGTCAGGTCACCCGTTCAAGTAACTCCGATCACATAGCGGCACATATCGACGCCCCCGATTTCCCTTCAACTTGTATGTGCCCTTACTTCCCAATAACTTGCACTTATTAACAAGAGATGGTTCCTCAAGAATTGGCGAATCATTTGACCAATATTCATGGTATAGTGGTCCCGAAGACCACGCGCAAGGAACAGAGGGAAGCGCAGAAGAAAGCGAGAGCACTTGGTGAAATGTCTATGAATGCTCAAAGGAGATTACGAAGCGCAAAGTCATCAAAGAGAATGAAGAGGTAAGGTGGTTGATTGTAGGAGATTGTAGAAGGTAATTGAGAAGTGTCGCTTAGAGTAAATAATATAATCACTTAACTCTATTCTTCCCTTGTAATATACTCTCGAGAATAACATTTCATTATTATTAAATAATACCGCTAACTAGCACGAAGATCGATGCCATTACTCTCGATGGTATAACACAAATGGATCGCCCCCTCCAAAGTTTGCACCACTAGCCTTAGCCGCCTGGCTTGATATCACGAGCTTGATTGTCAACATATAAATCTTTGAGTATGAAAGAGAAGAGATAATGGTGAGGAAATGGCGAGACTTCTTGGTTACTGTGGCGAGCGGAGTTGCAATAAAGCTTCATTGTGGCCGTAAGGCATCAGGTATCAAGAGGACAGTTAGTCATTTAATCTATCTTAATGGCAAAATCAACTACTGTAATTGTAACGGGTTATGCCCGTATATTGGACTTGACCGCTATGAACAGTTCTCGTTGCCTTGTCAACCACCCGCCAGAGCCTCACGGCCCCTTTTACGGGCTAAGCGCCCGTCGTCTCTCCTTTCTTCTTTTCAAGCGATTCTCTTTATACTTTACAGTAGTGCGTAATTGATCATGTTCGCATTTAACTTATCACAGTAATATAAGCAAAGCTTGACGAATTAACCATAGCGGGCAAACTAGACGGACATAATTTTTTTATATTAAAAGTATCCGAAAATGCTAAAACCACCACCTTACAAAAACATTATAATAAAGCTGATTTCTTTTAAGAATAGTATATAAACATAACGGTCCCCTTGACCCTTCTTTATTAAAGGTATTAAAATAATATACATATAATCATATATAAGCAAGTTATATTAATTATTAAGTGAAATACAACTAAGTTATACCGAGTTTTTGAATATTAAGTTCAAGCTTATATAGTTAATTTTAAAGCTTAAAACACGACCATTTCCAAAACCGATAGTCAATTGATTACCTCTTATATCATGACATTCTGGCTTGAAATCTAACAGTAAAAGAAACATTAACACCGCTTTATAAAAAATCCACTAATTATTAATTTAAAGACTTTTTAATAACTCGAATTCGAGGCTTTACTCATTTGTAGGGCTTTCGATCTTAATTAAACCGAGATTTGTTACGAGATATTGGCTATTTATAAAGAATTTTAAGGAGTCGACTAGTTGTGAGATCTTTATTTCCCGCCAAGCACGGAACTTATGACAACTACTAGATATGTCGCCAAGCAATCTTGAGACTTTCGCATCCCAAAGCTTGATCGTCTTGCCCGATCCTGACACGATCTGCTTGCCGTCTAGTGAGAATGCTATAACTAAGACCCAGACTGAGTGGCTTGTAAGCGTCTGTTGTAAGTCGCTTGTTCGAGTATCCCATAGCTTAATCGTCTTATTACCCGACCCTGACGCGATCTGCTTACCATCTAGCGAGAATGCTATAGCCGCAACCCAGTCCGAGTGGCTTGTAAGCGTCTTTTTTAAGCGGCCTGCTGGAGTACTCAGAGTACCCCATAGCTTAATTGTCTCGTCGTCCGATCCTGACGCGATCTGCTTGCCGTCTGGGGAGAATGCTATAGCCCTAACCGGGCCCGAGTGGCCTGTAAGCGTCTTTTGCAGGTCGCCTATTCGAGCGTCCCATAGCTTAATTGTCTGGTCGTCTGATACCGACGCGATCTGCTTACCGTCTGGGGAGAATGCTATATCCCAGACCGAGCCTAAGTGGCCTGTAAGCGTCTTTTGCAGGTCTCCTATTTGAGCATTCCATAGCTTGATCGTCTTGCCCGCTCCCGACACGATCTGCTTGCCGTCTGGCGAGAATACTACAACTAAGACGGAGTCCGAGTGGCTTGCGACCGTCTTTTGCAGGTCTCCTGTTCGAGTAACCCATAGCTTAATCGTGTTGTCGTCAGATCCTGACGTGATCTGCTTACTATCTAGCGAGAATGCTAAAGCTAAGACTGAGCCTAAGTGGCCTACAAGCGTCTTTTGTAAATCGCCTGCTCGAGTATCCCATAGCTTAATTGTCTTGTCTTCCGATCCTGACGCGATCTGCTTGCCGTCTGGCGAGAAAGCTATAGCCAAGACCCCGTATAAGTGGCCTATAAGCGTCTGTTGTAGGTCGCCTGTTCGAGTATCCCATAGCTTAATCGTCTTATCACCCGACCCTGACGCGATCTGCTTACCGTTTGGCGAGAAATCTGAGTGGCCTATAAGCGTCTTTTGTAAGTTGCCTATTCGAGAATCCCAGAGCTTAATCGTCTTGTCGTCTGATCCGGACACGATCTGCTTGCCGTCTGGCGAGAATACTATAGCCGGAACCCAGCCTAAGTGGCCTTTAAGCGTCTTTTGCAAGTCGCCTGTTCGAGTATCCCATAGCTTAATCGTCTGGTCATGAGATCCTGACGCGATCTGCTTGCCGTCTGGGGAGAATGCTATAACTAAGACCTAGCTTAAGTGACCTGCGAGCGTCTTTTGTAGGTCGCCTGTTCGAGCATTCCAGAGCTTGATCGTCTCATCGTAAGATCCCGACGCGATCTGCTTACCGTCTGGCGAGAAAGCTACAGCTGTAACCCAGCTTGAGTGGCCTACGTGACAGTTGCAGTTACAGGGGTGCAATAAGCATGAGGTGAAGCTTGAAAAGTGAGTATATTGTAATGTCTGAAGAAGTTGTCTAAGGAGCCAAGTGGGCGATTGCTCGGGGAGCTTATATCCCACTGGAATAGCCTAATCCCCATTGGGAACGGCTAGTACGAAAGGAGAGAGGCCCGTGATATCCAACTGATAGATCCCCCCCAGGTTTTGCCCTAAAAGGCAGGACCTGGAACCTAAAAAATCGTTCCCAATTGAATAACCTCGCTTAGCTCCATATTTTGAGTAGTATATAAATCCACTGCTTTTCGAAAATATTTAAAAATCAAGGCAAAATGTCGAATTGGGAGAATTACAAATGGGAATCCGTGGGTATAATTGTTCAGGCGTTCTAGTTCCTTCAGAACTATAGGAATCCACGGACTTTCAAGGAACCGGAATTATTTAAAGCAGTATCCGTAAGGGTCCAGGAGTACTGTATGTCGAGTCCGTATTTGAAGGATTAATAACAAAAATGAGTGTGATAATAAAAAATCGTTTAATAGCGAAAAATGCTATATAGAGCGATTATAATAGTGAAAGTGATAAGGCTCGTTATTCTAAGTCCTTGGACTTAGAACTTGAATTCTCGTGACCCCCCAAGTCAAGTGAAATCAGGTACTTGATATTAATTATATTAATTATCTTAATAAAATCGTTATACTTTTGAATAGTAAGCGATTTTATCAGTCTATAAGTAATTATTTCGGATATAGGCTTCTATTTAATATGGATATTCCCTTAGATAACCTCTTGGTATATTCACGATTATTGAATATCAATATGCTTGAGTTTGGTGACGAGTTTAGGGGAGTCCTTGATTAGGAGTCTAATTTTTTAAAGCTTATTATACGAAGCGGTGAGGTTCTGATCGATATCAAGATCGATATTATCGAATTGTTTTTACTAGAGGATCCATGATATTAGGTGAGTAATAGTAAGCAATTTAGTCTCGGTGATTAATATAATAATAGTCGACTGGAGACGACTCAACTAGTCGAATATATTACCGAATAGTTTAAGGACTATACTTTCAGTACTCTAGTGACTTCGTATATTATTAGTGAAAGTGGTATTACTAGTTATTATAAAGGTAGACTCTGTAAAAGGACCTTTAGAGTCATTGGTAGTATTGAATATGGGAATGGGAATAGCAATCCTATTATATTCTAGTATAAAGTATTTAATATCTTTTAAATAGTCAATATAATAGTAACCGGCCACTAGGTATTATGGGCCAAGGTTCTTGAGATTTTGGACTAGTATTTTCGTACAAAAAGTAATATCCGGGTATATAATTGATACGGGATATATTAAGGAATTGACGAGTTGGGAATATTAAAGGATTTATTTTACTATAATATTATTAATATAAGGTTTAAGAGGAGTTACTATTATAAGAGTCTTAGGTTTATAAGTTAATGAATCAGGATATCGGAATTGATTATAAAACTTTATAAAATAAATGTCTTAATATAATTATATTTTACGAGCCTTTTGATTATAAATTATTTAAATATTTAAAAATCACTTTAATTCACTTATTTTATATATTTTAAATACTTTAAGGAACTTTATTTAAAATCCGTTATAAAATAATCGATTTGAAGAGTAATAAAGGATTATAATATTATTAATATAAAAGAATATATTTAACTTATTACTTATAAATAAATAAAAGTAATTAAGAATAAGAAAAAGGCTTAATTTATAAAAGTATTTATATATAAGATTATATTATAATAATAAGGATTTAAATAAATTATATAAAGTATAAATTAATTATAAGTAATAATTAAATATATAAAACTTATTAAAATAATATATATATATATTCTTATTTAAGAAAGTATTATAAAAAGTATTTATAATATTAAACTATTAAATATTTAAATTAAAATAAATTATAATAATTATAAGTGTTTTAAATACTCTTATAATAAATATTATTATATATATATATATTACGAATAATTCCTTTAAAAGTCTTTATAAATCACGAGTTTAATTTTATATTTTATAAAAAAGTTATTTTTGTCTTTTTTATAAATAAAAACTTATATTAAAAAAAGAATAAAAGAAATAATATTTAAAATTAATATTATTTTAAAAGTGCCTTTATCTTAAAGGATCTTATACTTGATTTTTTATTTTTATTTAAATCGAATTTCATATAAGTAATTATTTAATTTATAAAAAATTTTAAATAAAATAAAAAAGTTATAAATTCGTAATTTTAATTCTTTATATATTATTTTTATTAAAAATAATATATAATATTACGAGATTAATTCTTTTATAAAATCTTAAAATAATAATTTAATTATAAAAATTATTTTATAATTATATTTTCTTTTAATAATATTTAAAAGTATAATACTTTTATTAATTCTTTTATATATTTCTTATTTTAATAAAACGAATTCACGAAGTGATTTAATAAATAATAACTTTAAGATTATTAAAGGTTAATTTCGAGGAGAATCACGTGAGTTTGAGAAATCACTTAATATAATCGATTTTGGATTTAATATTAAACTTATTTCAATAATTGACGAATTTAATTAATTAATTATTATTATTAATAATAAGAAGGTTTTAAATAAATTCTTTATAAGTTAATTTAATAATTATATAATAATTGAAAATTATTTAAAATTAAGGGTTTTTTCAAATATAAAAAGTAATATTATTAATATTTTTAAATTAAAAATAATATTTATTATAATTATATTATTATAAGATTTAAGAATTATCTTAAACGAATATAAAAGTAATAATATCTTTTAATTATTAATAATCTCTTTAATATTAAAAGTAAAGATATTAAGAATTTAAATTATATTAATTAATACTTTTAATTAATTATTATTTAAATTATATTATTTATAATATTAAAGATAATATTACGAATTAATATAATTGTTTTTAATTTAAGTATTTAAATCTTATAAATATTATTTTTATTATATTTAATATAATATTTAATATATATATAATAATTTAAATATTATTTATATTTTGAAATATTTTTAATAAATGAATATATTTAATAATTATATAAAATAAAATAATTTAAATTAAATTTAAAAATTAAATTATTTAAATATTATTTAATAAAATTAATAAACGTGAATTAATTAAAAAATATATAAGAGATTTATTAAATAAATAAACAATTATAAAGTATATTTTAAATTATAAACTTTAAAGAAATTTATTAATATTCTTATATTATAATTATAATTTATAATTACTCTTTTAAATTTTTTAATATTTTTAATTTAAGTTTATATATATAATAATAAATTCTTTATAATTAAATTATACTTGATTTTAAATTTATTAAAATATTAAATAATTATTTTATTATTTTTATAACTTTAAATTTATAATATTTTTTAATATTTTTTAATATATATTTAAAATAAAAAATAAAATATTATTTTCTTATATTTAATAAATAATATATAAAGTATATATAATTTATAAAATAAATAAAATAAAGTATATAATTTTTATTATTTAATTTATTATTTATATTAATTAAATCTTAATATAATTTTTAAAATAATATAAAATAATAAAATATACTTTTAATATTATTAAAATAATACTTTTTATATTTTAAATTTAATAATAAAGATATTATAATTTTAATATTTTAATAAGCGATTTTAAACTTTTTTAAAGTTTTAAAATATAAATAATTTATAATTTTATATTATTAATTTAATATACTTTCTTTAATAAACTAAAAAGTATATAAAGAGTGAACCTTGAAATTAATTAATAATATTATAAAGGAATCTTTTAATCTTAATTATTTTAAAATTGAATTTTTAATATATTCGAGAATTTATTATTTAAATTATACAAGAGTATTCCTTTAATAATAATAATTCCTTTAATTATTTTCTTATATTAAAGTATTCGAGTGATTATTTTAAAAGATCCTTTATTAATTCAAGAATTTAAAAGATATTATAAATATATAAAGTAATAAAATATAATAATTTAATTATTTGGGAATTCTTTAATTTAAATAATAATATTTATTATTTTATATAATTTAATAAATATTATAATATTATTAATAAAAATAGCATTTTCCTTATTTTCTTAAAAAGATTAAAATAAATTAAGATTAAAATATAATTTAATATTCTTAATATTATAAATAAAACTTAAATTCAAGATAATATTATTTTTAAGGAAATAATTAAATTTTATTAAAAGTATTAAAGACTCTCGTTTTAATTAATTAAATCGAAATATTATAAATTATTATATTAATTATTAAATTCTCTTTTTCTTATTTCTTATTCTTAATTGACTTTAAGATTTTAAATAATTTTATTAAATTTAATATTATTGAATTTTATATTTGTTTTTAAAAATATCAAATCGTGAATAATTATTTATTAAAGGGTTTTATAATTATAATAGTTTTATTAATCTTCTTTTATAATATAAGATTAAATTATTATTTAATTAATTAATATTCCGGAATTAAGGAATTATAAGTAATATATTAATAAACTTTATTATATAAATATTTCTTTATAATAAAGTTCTTATTCAAATCCATTCTTTAAAAGGAAATCACAAACACTTTATAATAAGTTAATAAGGATTATTTAAATACTTGAAAGTATATTAATTCCTTTAATTCTTAAATCATATTTTGGAATTTAAGTTTTTATAAATCATTTTCTTTAAAATAGAGTAATTAATAATCTTAATTATATAAGAAATTAAAATTAATATTAATTATTATAATAATAAGAGTATAATAAATATAAAGTCTTTAAATTTCGAGTAATTTATATTCGATTATTTTATTATAAACCGATTTGAACTTTAATAATTATATTATAATTATTATTTTATATTTTAATTATTAAATTATATATTATCAAGTCCTAGTGACTTTATTTTAATATATTTTATTTAAGGGAATAAAGTGTTATTTAAGCTTTTTAAATATCTTTTATATAATATTATATTCTCGAGTATATTATAAGTTCTTATAATTTATTATTTATTAAATCTTAATTTAAAGTTCATTTATAACTTTGACTTTTGAATTATAAGTCTTGAGTTTATAAAAGTAAATACTTTAAAGTATTTATAAGTAATTTTATTTTAATAAATTAAAGAAAGTAAAAGTAATAATCTTTAATTTATTTAAAGATAAGGTATTATTTAAGATATTAATTTATATAAAACTAAGTATAATAATTGCCTTAATAATTACAAGTATTAGTTCAATGGGTTTCTCGAGCGTTTTTAGGTTAATTAAAGGAATAAACGGGTTGATAAAGTCTTAAAGGTCTCTCGTCACTATTTGGATTACCTTAATCCATAGTAACCAATCCTTCTCCTCTTTTAGTATAACGGGAGTGACAGTGATTATTTTCAAAGATATGATTGTGATTGTGGTGATTTTAATAAGTATTGATAATGCACGAAGCTTGTTCGACAGTTTGGTCGTTTAAGGGAGTCTATTCGTATAGAGACAAGGTATAGGAACTGTTTTCGATTTAAAGTAAGTTTATTCGAAGTCGTATAATAATAAGGTCGCGTTTTCGGTTCGAAATAAGTCAATTCAATGCCGAATAACGGTAAGAAGTCATTATAATTATAAACTTATTATAATAGAAACTCGTAAATATGTGATTTAGAATAAAGCCGGGCTCATAATTGACAGTTACAGTTACAGGGGTGTAATAAGCATAAGGTGAAGCTTGAAAAGTGAATATATTGTAATGTCTGAAGAAGTTGTCTAAGGAGCCAAGTGGGCGACTGCTCGGGGAGCTTATATCCCACTAGAATAGCCTAATCCCCATTGAGAATGGCTAGTACGAAAGGAGAGAGGCCCGTGATATCCAACTGACACTACGAGCGTCTGAATTAAAGAAGCCCACGAGTCTTCCATTTGAGGGAGCTTTTTTAACCACGCGGGAAGCTTGTCTAGATTGTTCCTCCTTATTATACTTGTTTGAGGGCTGAAAACTATCGCAGAACTGTAGATCTATAACGGCCAAGTTGCTACTATCGGGTAGTGTCGCAATAAGAAACGTGTAGTATCCTGTATAAGAATTGATAAGAAAGGGTTCTTCTTTAATTATACGAGCCTTTAGTTAGCCAATGATCCTAGAAATTGAATATATACTACTAACGTCCACTATATCTGCTAATGTCCTCAATGCTTCGATAATGTGCGGGAGCTTGTCTAACAAACTTAGGCATTCTAACCACTCTAATAACTTAGTACGGAGGAATGTACCCACAACCCCTTGTTCAGTAAGAGCGTTCTGTATCTGTGAGGTTTGCTGGCCGCCATTGAGGTGTTGCACCCACAAGGTGGCTGTATAGTCTACGCTAGCCACTAGTGCATTCCTTTTCATCAATTCCCTAGTTGAATCAGGTCGTGGCAGGTCAACAAGGTTGACTTTGAGTCGTTGAGGTAAATAGGACAGACAACTCAATATAATCTCACTATGCCCGTAACATTCATAGGAGTCGAGTATAGATTGGCCATTCTTCTCCGACAAGTAGTCTCGAGCCGATTGATGAACAAACTCGATATCGGTTCCTTGCATCTTGAGAAATGAAGCACATCGATCGACTAGCGCTTTAATAGGGGCCCATTCGTCAGACAGACCTGTCACGCTACCGACTTCTGCCATATTCAAAGGTCGATAGGCCAGCACCATCACCTTGAGGAGTCGCGTTCTATTTACACTATCTTAGCCGCATTATCGTAAACTTAGAATATCCTAAAGCACTGCACTTTGACTGATTTTATTATACGCGAGGCTACACGAGAGCAGTGTGTTGAAAATGAGAACCTGGGGTACAGGTACGAATAGCACGGCGATATTGGCGCCGATCTCAATTAATCAGTAGCAATGATTTTATGCTAACATTCTTGCCTACCCGCCTGCTGCTCGCTTGATCTTACAAGATAAGATATCATTGTACTCCGTGTGGGCTCATAGTTTAGGAGGGGCTCTGTCGCGAGGAGAGGAATCGCATATCAATCAAAGAACAATAATTCAAAGCCTGTCCTGCTTTCCGATCCCACCTGCGTGGTTCAAAGTGGGCTATAACTATTCCGGCTTATGGAATACATACATCTATGGCCTTGGCACAGCAGCCAGTAGGCCCTTTCCTTAACATCAGCAAGTCATGCCTTTCGTGTGCATATCCATACGATCAAGTCCCGTAAAGAGACAAGGATCCCATCGTGAAAGGTGTCTCATTGTCGTAGTCAATAGCAGTCAGGTTTGCATAGTCCATTACTTGCGAGTCATCCTGGCTAAAACATCCAGGACCCTTGAAAGCCGATAGTGAGGCCGAGTCAGAAGCTGCTGTGCTTATATAAGTAATTGAGAAGCATTCGAAGCTTATCGGGTTGCCTGACGAATCGGTAGGGCTGTAACATTGACCTATAGCGTTCAGCTGGGTCTGTTCTAACACGTTGATACAATCCGAATCGGTATAAATGTCGATATAAACTTGCCCGGTTGGAGTCGGTGGCGAGGTTAATGTCGATGTCGGTGTCGCTATCGCAACCCAGCTGTTGCAAACGGCGGACGTTATGCACGGCTCCTGTGGAATCTCGCAGATCGTGGTTGTCGATGTCGAGACACAAGAGCTTCCTGACTCGGTGGAAATCGGCTCGACTGTTGTAATGGCCGGGGTTGATGAGAATGTGAGCGTCGGCAATGGAGGTAAAGAGGATGAGGTTGTCAAAGAGGGCGATGTTGTCGAAGAGGGTGTCGAAGAGGGTGTCGAAGAGGGTATCGAAGAGAGCAATGTCGTCGAAGAGAGCGATGATGAAGTGCCTGTATTCCCGGCTGTGGATGACGCCTGGCTTGCAGTGCTTGAGCTACCAGAGCCCGACACTGAGGTTAATGTCACAGTTGGTGCAGTCAACTGAGGGGGAGCCACAGGCA
Source organism: Hyaloscypha hepaticicola (assembly GCA_002865625.1). Lineage (NCBI taxonomy): Eukaryota > Fungi > Ascomycota > Leotiomycetes > Helotiales > Hyaloscyphaceae > Hyaloscypha > Hyaloscypha hepaticicola. The sequence continues at coordinate 177,129 of KZ613502.1, read as the reverse complement.
CGCTTAGGGTTGCGCTGCAAGCCGATGAGCCTGGTTTAGAAACGGTTAACACATATTTTACCACGATACTGCGAGTGTTACTCACTTGAAGAGCTGCTGGAGCCGGACGAGCTGGACGAGCCACTAGCAGGTGAAGAGGTCGGTGAAGTTGAAGGCTCCGGGCTCTCGGGGGGTGCATCGTTCTGGGGAGTAGGTCCCGAAGGATCAGGGCATGAGCCAGCAATAGTGATGCCGAAAATCTTGACGCAGGGCAGGTGGAATTTAGGGAGCTGCGGAAAGGTTGGCCAACTAAATTCGACGTCTGGAACTTCTGGCAGGTTCCAAATGATTTCTGGTTCACATGTTGGACAGGGCAAGATGATGGGTACAATCGTGGTCGAGTGATCGCTGCCCGTGGTCGTGAGCCACATATTTCCCGTGACAGGGGTGTCGGTGTAGGGTTCAATAGACAGCCCAGCAGGCACCGTTGTTATAGTTGCTGTAATTATGACGCTGGTAGTCGGCGTAGGCACAGGCTGAATAGTGAGCGTCTGCCCGTCCGTCGTAACAGTCTGCAGCCCTGTCAAAGTCGAGCCAGGCGGCAGTGTGAGGACTACCGCAGACCCATCAGGCTCGGTGAATGTCTCAACGTTCGAAGTTGATGCGGATGGTGTTGAGAATACACTAGATGCCACCGTTACAGGCTCAACGGTCAATGTGGAGCCGGATGTAGTAAGGGTCTCAAGTCCGGTAATAGAAGCGCTGGCAGGGAGTGTGACAGTAATAACAGGTCCGTTTGGTTCCGTGAGCGTCTCCACGATCAAGGGCACTGATATACTAGATGCCGCCGTTACAGGCTCAACGGTCAATATAGAGCCGGATATGGTGAGAGTCTCAAGTCCGGTAACAGAAGCGCTGGCAGGGACTGTAAGAGTAATAACCGGTCCGTTAGGTTCTGTAAGCGTCTCCACGACCAAGGACACCGATCCGCTAGGTGCCACCATTACAGGCTCAACGGTCAATGTGGAGCCGGATATGGTGAGAGTCTCAAGTCCGGTAATAGAGGCGCTAGCAGGGACTGTAAGAGTAATAACCGGTCCGTTAGGTTCTGTAAGAGTCTCGATTAAGGACGCTGATCCGCTAGGTGCTACCGTTACAGGCTCAACGGTCAATATAGAGCCGGATATGGTGAGAGTCTCAAGTCCGGTAACAGAAGCGCTGGCAGGGACTGTAAGAGTAATAACCGGTCCGTTAGGTTCTGTAAGAGTCTCGATTAAGGACGCTGATCCGCTAGGTGCTACCGTTACAGGCTCAACGGTCAATATAGAGCCGGATATGGTGAGAGTCTCAAGTCCGGTAATAGAGGCACTGGCAGGGAGGGTAAGAGTGACAAAAGATTCGCCAGGTTCCGTGAGCGTCTGTACGATCAAGGACGCTGATCCGTAGGGTGTCGTAGATGTAAGAGAGCTAGAGGCTGTTGAGAGAGATACTGTATTTGAGGTTGACAGCCCAACTGGACCACTAGAGCTAGTGGTAGTTTTGGAGACAAACGTAGTCGGTGTGCTTGAAGATTCACTGGATGATAAGGCAGTAGACGAGAAAAAGGTAGAGTCTGTCGTGCGTGAATTACTCCAGGTTGTTGTGACAGTCGTCCAAGATGAACAGCCTCTAGTAGGGACATGTTGGCGCATGCCTGGAGCTACGGGACTTGAAAAAGAAGTGCCAGCCAGAGCTGCGAGGCTAGATAGGCTGATAATTTGCTTTAACGCCATATCTGCAGGCAGATTGCAATGACCGAGAAGAACGATGGCAAAACCGCGTGCAGCTGGTTAGCTATTTGGTAGGGGGTGCTGACAATAGTCATATATATACTCACCAACCGGTCACATTGTTCTTTGTTACGTGTCGAAGCACACTCCAGCAACCTTGTTCAACTAATCTGTCTCCAGGGATTATACGACTAGCCGTGACGAGCGGCAACGAGACCAACACCCCGTCATCATGTTCTATTCGACAGTGAAGCTTTAGACATGTAGTCATGCTGGCTGGGTATGTTGCCGTGCCTCAAGCCGGAGCTGTCGCAGGTCCGGCCCCCAATGCGGCTCAGTTTTTCCACCGAGATATGCAGGATTCCGACGGGCTGACTGTGCCTGAGTTCTGATACAATGGTGCCGCCCCGCACATGCGTCTGAAGGAATCCAACAGACCATGCAGCCATGGGTCATGCTCGTAAATTGCTTCCATCCATCTAGTGCAAGAGGTATGCTAAGTATAGAGTGGTTCTCTTCTCTAGTGGACTAATGCAGCCACCAGGCTGTAAGATAAGTCAGCGGCTGTCAGTCAGCACTGATGAAATTTTTGGGATATAAATTATTAGTCAGTTAAGGACTTAAAATAACGTCAGTTAGTCAGTTCAAAATATGCTCGACTGATTAGCGCTTATCAGTTAAGGTCTTGAAATTTTATACATAATTTATACACGGTATAAGGGTAATAAAGTGAGTGGATTACTAATAGCTTATTAAGCAGGCCTAAAAGTTCTAGTAGCTTGAATTTTTACAGGCCAAAACCCTTTTATTTCGCCCTTAAAATCTAGAATTAAGAGAAGTAAGTATAACTTAAGAAAATATTTATTAAAGCACTCAAAACTCTCTCTAAACCCCCCTTCTAATAATACTCTAGTACTAGTATGTAAGAAGGTATATAAAGGAGAGTGAGTTGTGGCGAGATTTAAAGATATACTTTTTACTCTAATTTTTTGCATATAAAAATTATCTATGCACTTTAATTAGCCGCTTATTAGTCGACCTCAGTCAGTCGGTCAGTTGTGATTTTATTTATAACAGTCGTTAGTTAATCAATTCGAGTATATCCTCGACTGATCAACTGAATGACTGACTTATCTTACAGCCTGACAGCCACGGCGCATTCTGCAACGATCCTAAGTACATGAGTCGCATCGGGTCCCCGGTACTCAACCACAGGGATGCGTTTGTTACCCGCAGGGCCTTTCTTCAGCATCTTCAGCCCGGTCCTGTAAGGCTCACTGATCACCGAATCCTTTTCAAGATCTAGGAAGTTGATCCGAAACTCTGCAGTAGGCCCCTCTGAGAGGTAGGTAAGCTTGAACCAAGTCAAATGAGGGAATTCGTTGCCAATGCGGCTCAGCAGCTCCGCCCAAGTTGAATTTTTACCAAGTGTCGTTAAGCGGAACGAGATACCCGTCAGACTCTGTTCCGACTTGCTCAGGATCGCCATGATACTTGGGGCGGAAAGCATAGCCCCGCAGACCTCTAGCTTCTCCAGTACTGGCCAGGCCTTATTCTCAAGGACGAAGGCAGGCGTATGCGGCATGTGACAAGGCTTCCAGAAAGAGAGTGAGAGCTCTTTAAGCGCTGGTGCATGGAGCAGGATTTGATCGGCCCAGTACGAGTTCAGGTTCAGGTTCTGACGGAGGCATAAGTCCGCTTTTCGCAAGATAGAAAACCCTGTGCCTTGGCCCTGATGTTCAGCTGAAAGCTCAGCAGTGATGACAGTTGTCATTGCGAATTCCTTCCGCAAGATGAAGGCGGTTACGGCCAGGTCAGCACCATCCAAGATGTTACGCGCGAGGATTGCCGCGGTCTCCGGGTCTGAACACGCGCGTGTGCTGCGCTTATCCCTGATCTCGAGCCTGTCAGGACGAAGCTGCTGGGCCGCAAGCATAGCCTTGAGGAGCCCTACCCCGAGCGCCTCAGCCGCAACCTGTCCGTCTTCATGCCGCGGCCAGATGACGGACGATTCCGAAGGTGACGTCTCCTCGAAATCGTAGTCGTCCTCGAGCCAGATGACTTTGACGTAGTCTCGTATCTGCACGTATGTGGCTAGCATTTGAAGCCTGCTCAGATCGTCGGCCATCAGGGTCGTCTTCCATGTCGAGAAATAGCGACCGAGTATAGACTGGAGACGCCCATCGTCTGCTCCTGCTTCTGTGCATGCCCCCACGAATGCACTACGCTCCGGACCGGGAAGCAGATGTGACCACTCGTCGACCATGACGGCAGATACCAGCCTGGGTGCCGGCGGTGACGGATTCAAGTCGCTCATGCTAATCCTGGCTGCTGTTCAAAGTGATAACTTGATTTCGATGTCGTGAGCGTCGGGCAAAAGGATTGCTAGCTTAGTTTCATACAGCGGCAAGGTAGAAAATTTGATATAAAGATTGCCGATACGAGTGGCTGCTGGCCGGGCTGGCGTGTATAAATATCTAGGTAAGAAAGAACCTTGGTAGGGAACCATGTTGTGCATTATATCAGGGCTCTGGTGGCGCGGGTGTGCCCCGCCCCCAACCGTGCCTCCAAAGTGGGTCGCTAGAACCCCTGCAACATCAAGTGGCTGTTACAGATCTACAGTCGGTCCGATCCAGAAGCAACAAATTGGTCGCTCTTTTACACTTATAATAACTTTCTAACCACAACTCCAATTAATTTATATTAAGTTATGCGATTATAGAATAGAACCAGGCGAGAAATACCTATTAATAAGATTTCTAATATAATTTATAGTTTATTAATATAATAGTAATAGCCTTAAGCTAATTTAAGAGGGGTTGGAGGGGGGCTATTTTAAGGGGAGGGGGGGCCATTTTAATATTTCCCTTCCACACACCCTATTTGTGCCACAATATACAATGAGAGCGTTCCGTGACCAGCACCGCCCTCGACAGGCTGCGATGGTCAGACCGCCACCAACGGGGACCCGCAGTGTGAATCCCACAGCCTAGCATTAATGACGACCGGAATAGAATGCTAGCTCGGGAGCGGCGCCGTTTGACAGGGGAAAGGCCGAAGCCAGCTGAGATCTTGGAATCCTCCATGGTCGAGGAATGACCTTACGAACATGGTGACAAAAGTCCGTGCGTTCAGGGCATTTTCAGGCTTTGTAACCACTAATTAATATTTTCAACTATTGCGCATTTTGATAAAAGAATAATTTTTGTGGTAATTATTAAAGTTTAATCGATTATTTGTTTAATTATTCATTTATGGACAATTATCTTATGTAGTAATTTTAATTCTTTGAAGTGATGATAGAAACTTTGATTTTCTTAGTCCAAAAAATGCCTGAAAAATGCCCTGAACGCACGGACTTTTGTCACCATGTTCGTTAGGGTCTAGGGGCTACCACCGCTTTGCCTGCGGCCAATCGGGACGACCTCACGCGGGTATAAGTGTTAATCCACCTCCCCCCATCAAGCTGGTCAGTTATCACGTTGCTACAGTGCAACGTATGCAGTTAATCCGCTGACGATGGCACGCTTTTCTTCCTTGTTGAAGTTGCTATTGGGCATATGGGTCGCCCTTCTCTGCTCGCTATCCCTATCTGCTCCTTTGGAATCGTGAGTGCCTACGAACAAACTGCTCTGTTACACGACTAACTCCACGATAGCGACGAGATTTCGGGCCTCGTCAAGCGAGATGATCCTTTATATACCATATGGAACAGCATTCCAGGCGCGCAAAAGGCACTGGGCGACTCTGCACTGCCTTTCCGCATAGATCAGTCAGTGGACAATGCCTGGGGTGTCACTTATCTCTATGGCTGCACAGCTCTGATGATTTCCGACCCAAACTTCGTCATTGGTACGTATCATGGTCCTTGCCACAAGCCCCACCCGACAATCGTTTCGTTTGCCCTACTCTTACTGATACGTTGCATAGTTGCTCATATGCAGCAAGAGACTGGCACGGGAAAAATATGTATCAACGATCAAACAACGCTAAATAACTGGCTCGCCAACACGCTTCAGCCTACATTAGATCAGGTAAAATCTCCCAGCAGATCCAGGTTCAGACTCCGAGGAGTGATGCTAATGGTTGTCTAATAGTTTGATCCCGATGGCACAACTGAGGTTGAGTTGATATACAATACAAACAACTGCGCGTGGACCGGCACGGGTGTCAAAAGCATCGTAAACTGGCTTACGAACGCGGACAACTGGGGCGTGGCTCAGGACAATATAATTCCTCGACCTTACCAAGGCAGTAGCGGTCTGGGTACGCCAAACCCAGGTCAACCACAGGGTCTCGCTGTCGTCAGGGTAAGACTCCTTGCATCCTTGGTCTGTCGGATATTATTAACCAGCAACAACTACAGTGGCTGAAACCTCAGCTCACAGGCTTAACAATCGGTACACTTCAGACGTTCTTCAACTCCGATACTCCAAACAGAAATCAGGTATTCGTAAACGCGTGATAAGACGTTGGCGGCATGTTGGGGTTTCCAACAGCCAAAGCCTTAGAGGGTGCAGGTGGAACTCGGTTGTGACTGCGGTTTGTGGAAGCAGAGCGGAATATAGATACAATATGAGAGATGCCGAAAAGATCCCTGTATTGTCCGTGCACCCCTATCCCAAAACGTCAAGTAGTCTCAAAGGGGCAATTTAGAAACGAAACTTTTATAAACTCATTTTTATATATTCTTTCTAGCTATTAGGGCTGACTTTCAAGACTCACAGCTAGGACAAGCCCTCCTATATCCCCCCAGGTTAAAGAACCTAATCTAATAATATTTTTGCTAAAGTAAGGATTTTTTTTTCTTGCTATGTTTTAGCCCCTCTTGCGAGAACGTAAGACTACTAGACTACACGGCCACTACCCTTACTTATCCTCCACGCTTAAAAAGTATATCCTCAACTCTCTTCGCGCTTGCACTCGCACAGACCTCTTCCCGAAACAGCTCTCAAACACTAAGGCCCTCTTGACAGTTGCAGTTACAGGGATGCGGTAAGCATGAGGTGAAGCGTGAAAAGTGAGTATATTGTAATATCTGAAGAAGTTGTCTAAGGAGCCAAGTGGGCGACTGCTCGGGGAGCTTATATCCCACTGGAACAGCCTAATCCCCATTGGGAACGGCTAGTACGAAAGGAGAGGGGCCCGTGATATCTAACTGATAGACCCCCCCAGGTTTTGCCCTAAAAGGCAGGACCTGGAGCCTAAAAAATCGTTCCCAATTGAATAACCTCGCTTAGCTCCATATTTTGAGTAGTATATAACTCTATCGCTTTTCGAAAATATCTAAAAATCAAGGCAAAATGCCGAACTGGAAAAGCTATAAATGGGGATCCGTGGGCGTAACTGTTCGGGCATTCCAGTTCCTTTAGAACCATGGGAACCCACGGATCTTCAGGGAACCGGAATTATCCAAAGCAGTATCCATGAGAGTCCAGGAGTATAATAAATCGAGTCTGTATTTGAAGGAATAATAATAAAAAATCGTCTGATAGCGAAAAATGCTATATGGAGCGATTATAATAGTGAAAGTTCGACGAATTGTATAATAGAAAATCGATAAAATGAGTGAAAGTGGTAAGGCTTATTATTCCAAGTCCTCGGACTTAGAGCTTGAGTTCTCGTGACCCCCCAAGTCAGGTAAGATTAGGTACTTGATATCGACTATATTAATTATCTTGACGAAATTATTATACTTTTGAATAGTAAACGATTTTGTTAATCTGTCAATTATTATTTCGGATATAGGCTTTTATTGATATGGATATTCCCTTGACTAATCTTTTAACGTATCCATGACTATTGAATATTAATATACTTGAACTTGATGACAATCTTAAAGGAGTCCTTGATTAAGAGCCTAATTGTTTTAAGATTATCGTATAACGCGGTAAGGTTCTGATTAATATCAAGATGGATATTATCGAAAAATCGTCCCCATTAAAGGATTCATAATATCAGGTAAGTAATAGCGAGCAACTCAGTCTCGGTGGTTGACGTAGTGACAGTCGACTGGAGACGGCTTAACCAGTCGAATATACTACCGAACAGTTTAAGGACTATACCTTCGGTACTCCGGCGACTTCGTATATTGTTAGCGAAAGCGGCATTACTAGTTACTATAAAGGCAGGTTCTGTAAGAGGGCTTTCAGGGTCGTTGGTGGTATTGAACACGGGGACGGGAATAGCAGTCCTACTATATTCCAGTACAAGGTATTTAGTATCTTCTAGATAGTTAATATAATAGTAATTGGCCGTTAGGTATTATGGGCCAGGGTTCTTGAGATTCTGGATTAGTATTTTTATACAAAAAGTGATATCCGAGTATATAATCGACACGGGATATATCAAGGAATCGATAAGTTAGGAATACTAAAAGATCTGTTCCGCTATAGTATTACCAGTATACGGATCAAGAGAAGGTACTATTATAGGAGTCTTGGACCTATAAGTTAACAAACCAGGATATCGGAATTAATTATTAAGTTTCGTGATATAGGTATTTTAGTATAATTATATTTTACGGGCCTTTCGGTTATAGATTACTCGAATACCCAAAAATTACTTTAATTCGCCTATCTCATATATTTTAAATACTTTAAGGAACTCCGTTTAGAATCCGTTATAGAATAATTAATTTGAAAGATAATAAAGGACTGTAATATTATTAATATAAAAGAAAAATAATTAGTTTATTACTTGTAAATAAACAAGAGCGGTCGGGAATAGGAGAAAGGTCTAATTTATAAAGGTATTCATATATAAGATTATACTATAATAACGGGGATTTGGATAAATTGTACAAAGTACAGATTAGTTATAAGTAATAATCGGATATATAAAACCCGTCGGAATAGTATATATATATATCCTTATTTAAGAAGGTATTATAAAAGGCATTTATAATATCGAACTATTAAATATCCAAGTCAAAATAAACTATAATAGTTATAAGTGCTCTAAATACTCTCGCAATGAGTATAGTCGTGTATATGTCTTATAAGTGATTTCTTTAAAAGTCTTCACGGACTACGAGTCTAGTCTTATACCTTATAAGAAAGTCATCTTCGTCTCCTTTATAGATAAAAACCCATATTAAAGGAAGGATAAAAGAAGTTATAACTAAAATTGGTACTTTTTTAAAAGTGTTTTTATTCTAAAGGGTCTTGTACTCGACTTTTTACTCTTACTTGAATCGAGTTCCGTATAACTATCCCGTTCGCGATATTTCTTTAATAGAACAGAGAGGTCACGGATTCGTAACTTTGATTCCTTATATATTATTTTTACTAAAAATAATATATAGTATTTCGAGATCGGTTCTTTTATAAAATCCCAAAATAAAGACTTAATTATAAAAGTTACTTTACAGTTATACTTCCCTTTAATAATATTTAAAAGTATAATACCTCTATTAATTCTTTTATATACTTTCTACTCGAGTGAAACAAATCCATAAGACAGTTTAGTGAATAATGACTTTGAGATTATTAGAGGTTAATCTCGAGGAGAATCACGTGAGCTTGAGGAATCACTTAATATAATCGATTTTGGACTTAGTTTTAAGCTTATTTCGATGACTAATAAATCTAATTGACGGGTCGTTATTACTAGTAATAAGGAGACTCCAAGTGAACTCTTTATAAGTTAATTTAACGATTATATAATAATTAAAGATTATTCAAAATCAGGAGTCTCTCTAGATATAAAAAGTGATATTATTAATATCTTCGAACTGGAAGTGATATCTATTATAATTATATTATTATAGAATTCAAGGTTTGTCTCGAATAAGTATAAAGATAATAGTATTTTCCAATTATTAATAATCTCTTTAATATCGGGAATAAAGATCTCAAGAATCTAGATTATATTAATTAATACTTTTGACTAGTTATTATTTAGATTATATTATTTTATAATATCGAAAACGATATTATAAATTAATATAATTATCTTTAATTTAAGTATTATAAAAGAATATATTCTATTATATATATTTTTAATATTTTTAATCAATTTAGAAAAGTTATATTATAGTAATATAAAGACTATCACGTGACTATTAAGGTTTAGGATATAAGAATTAATTCCTAATATAATTTATAAAATAACTTTATACTTCTTTATTTATTAATTATAATTTAGTTTTCTCTAATTTTGAACTTCTCTATTATTATTATATACTTATATTAAATTATTATTTTGTGATTTTGAGATTATATAATTTTAAACTCTTTTTATAGAATCTCACTTATTATTATATCTTCTCTCTTATATGTTTTTTAATAAATAATATAAGAATATCGAGTATAATTAAATTAAAATTCTTATAATCCTTTAAAGTTTATATAAAATAAAATTTTAATCTCTAGTATTTAGAAAGAGAGTTTATTATTCTATTTTATATTTATCGGAATATATTATAATTATAATAGAAATATAATTTTACTATTTTATATTAATTTCCGAAAAGACCCGATAATATAATACTAGATTAATTATAAGATATAAGTCTAATTCTAAATAGAAAAATAGAATTAATAAAAACTAATTCAAAAAGGAGAAAATATAAAATAAAAGAGAAACCGGAAATTATAAAAGAATAATATAAAGTGATTATAAACTAGATATAAATATTAACTCTTGATAATAAAATAATATTATTAATTTTAATCTTAATCTTTATTATTTTGAGAATAAGTATAAAGAGACTATTAATTCAAATTTAAAGACTGGAATTAAAGAACGAAAATAAAAGATTAAAAAGAAAAAGTATTTTATTTTAAATAAAGAAATAAAGAATACTCGGGAATAAGATTTAAAAGGAAATAAAAGAATATAAAAAGAATCGGAAATTAATAAAAAAGAAAAAACTAATTATAAAAAAATAATAATTAATAATTAAAATAATAAGAATAAACTTATAAAAATTAAAAAACAAATAAATAATAAAATTAATTAAAATAAAATATATAAAATGAACTTTTAATAAAAAATATTAAATAAAATAATAATAATATTCAAGAATCGAGTATAAAAATAATAATAATAAAGGCTTTTATTTAAAATATTAATTTAATTATAATAAAAAAAGAATCGGAATATAATTAAAATAGAATATAAGTAATCGGGGAATAAAAAGAAAGAGTTCAAGATCTTTAAATCTTTTTTCCAAGAAATAAAGATTTTAATTTATATTAAGTATTAATTTATTAATAGAATTTTTAAAAGAATAATTAAAGAGAGATTTGAATATTATAAAATTAATTATAATAAGTCTTAATATTATAATCTTATAATTAAAAGACTAATTCCCCGTTTTCGAGACTATATTTAAAAATAAAATTATTATTATAATTAATACACTTTTATTATTTTTAGACTAATTGAGAATATTCTAGTTTTAAGAAGAAAATATTTTTATTTTCTTAAAAAGATATAATAATCTTTATAATAATTATAAAGTATTTAAGGAAATAAAAAAAAAAAGGATTATTTATTATATTTATCTTTAATATAAGAATATTATTATTATTATTCTTATAATACTAGAGTATATTAAAATAAATTATAATAAAAATAAATTTTATAAAATTCTAGAAAATGAATATAAAAATTATAATTAAAAAATACTTTATTTTAATTAAGAGTTTCTAGAATAAATTATTAAAAAAGCAAAGAATAATAGATTAATTTTTAAAGTTTATATAAACCTATTTAATCGGATTTTAAAAGTATTAATTAACTAAAAGGAATTTAATAAAATATAATATATTAAAGAGTTTATAAAGAGTTTAAATAATATAATCAAAAACAAAATCTTTTAAAATATTAAATTTAAATCTTTTAATATATAAATTTATAATTATAATAAAATATATAAAATAATAATTAAAATATATAAGATAAAAGAGAAATATTAATAATATAATAAATATAATAATCTAAACTATTCTAAAATCAAATAAGTTTATTTTAATAAAGTAATAAATAATTTATTCTTTAAAAGAAATTAAGAATATATTTTATTTTTTCTTTTATTTATATTAATTCCTAAACCTTTAATAGGCCTTATTAAAAAATATAAGAATTAAGTAATATTAGTAATAATTCGAATTCTCAAAATTAAATAATTAGAATTTAATAAAATTAATAAATTAATAAAAGAAATAATAAAATTGAAAGTTTATATTATAATTCAAAATACTCTTAATAGTATTATAAATAATCTGGAGAAAATAATTATTAATAAAATAGAATTCCTAATACTATTTCAATTACTATTTAATAATTAATATAATTAATTAAGTGAATATAATTAATTAAACGGATTTGATTAATAAAGTGAATTCCCGTAATATAAAAGGGATTATAATAATGGATTTCGGAATGAATATAATAAATATAGTAAATATAATAAATATAATATATTTGAGAATAATAGTTATAGAAATAGAGATTACTAGAATTCGGAATAAATTAAAAGAGAAGTAATATAAGAGAACTCTCTTGAATTTATAAATAATATAAATACTATAAGATTTTAATTAATTAATAAAAAGTATTCCGGATATTATAATCGGATTATTAATAGAATAAAGAATCTAGAATATAAAAACTATTATATTTATAACTATTCGTTAATATAATATTTAATAAAAAGGAAATATATTTATAAATTTCGAATTTAATAATATTAAGAATTATTAAAGTCAAGAGTGAAAATAGTATTATTATTCTTTAATAGAAATCGGGGATAATTCGATTAAATTCAAGTTATTATTTAAAATAAAGAGTTTAATTATAATATTAATATTAGATTAATTAATCTCTAAAGAATAAAAGAAAAGACTTATTTAATTATTTAAGAGTAAATAAAAGTAATAAGTATTTAAGGGAATTAAATAATATTATTCTCTATTATATAAAGAAACTAGAATAGGAATATAATATAAGATAATAATAGAATTATTATTAATAAAAGTTTTAAAACAAGTGAATATTAATTCTAGTTCAATTTATTAAATAGTAATAAATTAAAGGATTAATATAAGACTTTATTAATATTAGTATTCGTGAATATTATTAATAATATTATTATTATAAATAAGAAAATCAAAATAGTAAAAGGGATTAAATAAACCTTAAAAAGATAAATATATATAAAAAAAAAAATTTCGCGAATAAGAGTATAAAATAAAATAGAAGATTCCTATTAAATTAAAAATATTATAAATAAAATAGAAATGGATTTAGACTAAAATATAAAAATTCAAATAATATTAAATAATAATTTAAAGGAAACTATTAAACGAGTAATAAAAAAGAAATAGATAATTCTTTTTTCCAAAATTAATTAGAATAAAAAAATAATTATAAATACTCTTTATATATTTAATCCAATTATAATCTTTAATTATTAATAAAGAAAAGATAATATTTTATATATTTAAGTAATCGAGATAATAAATATTATATATAATAATATATTAAATTTAATAGAATATAAGAATAAGTTTAAATATATTCTTATAAAATCAAGTTTATTAAAACTAATTATAATATTTATATTTATTCTAATAAAAGAAAATTCATTTATTTAAAAAGAATTAATAGAATCGAGATTTATAATATTATCTTTATATTTTTTAATTATTTTTATAAGTCTAATTAAGAAATAAATAAATATAAGATTAATTAATACTAGAACTAAAATTAATATTCTCTTTAAATAATTTATATAAGAAATCGAGTATATAATCTATAATATAAAATATTATATTATAATAATAGTTAATAAAAAGAAAACCGGATTTATTAAAGTAATAAGAATTAGGATTAAGATTAAAAAAGGAATTAATTATATAAGTATTTTCTTTTTAATTCGGGAATCTAATAAGATTTTATTTAAATAATCTTTTATTAATTATATATAAATAATAATATTCTATTAATTAAACAGTTTAATAAATAAAATATTTATAAATCTTAAAACCGGAATTTTATATATAATTATAATAATATTAAAAAAAAAAGAAAAAAAAAAGAAATAAATAAATTTTAAAGATTATAAGAAATTTACTATTATAAATAAAAGTAATAATTTAATAAATAATAATATAAAAGAAAATTAAAATCTAATATATAATCCGGAAAGTATATTAAAGGGAATAAAATTAAATTAGAAGTTTTAAAGGATTTTATTTATTTGAATTTAATAATATTTAAGATTTAAGAAATAAAATAAAATATTAAAGGATTTAAAAATATTTTTAAAAATTCGAAAATAAAGAAAATATTAATATAAATTATATTAAAAATATTCTCTAGTATAAAAGAATAGAAAGTCAAGGAGTTATTAAATAAGGAAATTTCCGAAAAGGAATTAGTATATTTTCTATTATTAGTAAGAGATTATCTAAAAATTAAAAGGAATTTAGAGAATAAAGAAAAATAAAGAGATTTTAATATAAACTATTTTAGAAAGGAATAAAAGAAATTAATATAATATAATAGAAATAAAAGTTTTCGGAATTTAATAATAAATAACTTTTTCGAAAAAGGAGAAAATAATTCAAAACTCTTAATATTAATATTTAATTATAAGATAATAAAAAGACTATATTTGATAAGTTTATAATTAATTATAAAGGCGCTTTTATATTCGATTAGAAAGAAATTAATAAGATTTATAAAAATATAAATCTTTTAATTATAATTAAAATAATTGAATATAAAATATAATAAGAATTAAACTTTCTATATTCTAAAGTCTTAATCCTAATTTATTACAGTCCTATAAAAGGAGTTTACAAATAGAATATTTATAGGAGAATATTATTTATTGAGAAAACTAAACTAAAGAGAAAAGGAGAAGTTCGAGGATCGAGTCTTCTTAAATATCTAGATTTTACTTATAGTCCTTTCCAATTAGACTTAGTATTATAAATTTCCCTTAAGTCCAAATCTATCCCAAGTCTAAATTTACTCATCACGTGCACAATCCGTCACGTGATACTAAGGACTTTAGGGACATATAATTAGTATAATATTATATAAGTCTAAATTATTATATCACTTTCCCTCTTTGAAAAAGCTTATTCTCAAACAGATAGGTAATACGGAATTATTATTCAGGTTATTATAATCCTTAATATTATCCTTTCAAGTTTATATCTATTTAATTAATCTCTTCGAGAATTCTAGTTATTATTAATTATTCAGATAGTAAGTCTTTAGTTTATAGAAAGAGTATTTCAGGTCAAAAGCGGAATACTAGTTAAGATCTTTATTATATCCGATCTAATTGATTCTATACTAGAGTTTCTTTTATATTACTTTTAATACCAGAATCTCTTATACTTTATACTCTTTATTAGATATTACCTCGATTAGTAATAGTAATTCATTTTTCTGATCGGGTAACGGATTATTAATAGTCTTTTATAATAATTAAAAGAGAAGATATTATAGATCTTAATACTTTCAGGCAATTCGATTTTATAAGAATTATTAATCTTATATATAATAGAATATAATCCAGTTATTTAATAGTCTAACTTATAATTAAAGTATTAAGTCTTCCAGTTCTTAATTAAAATATATATTATATTTTCCTCTTCGAAGTCTATACCTTTAAATAATAGATTTAAAGGTTAGATTTTCGCTTGGTTCACCCATACTAGAACAGGGGTTTTTACTGATAAGGGACGCTAAAGTCTTGGCAAAAAAAGATAAGGTTTCTGCAAGATTGGTGGCGTGAATCTCCTGTTTGGGCCTAGTGTGGGCCCTTAAGCCAATAAGAGCCCTTAAATCCAAGGGGGTAATCTCCCGAGCTTAAAATCACGTTCTTATTTAATGCGCTAGCATTTAATAAGTCACGTGGTTTACGTCTAATTTAAATTATAGACCTGAACTAGGCCTATTTCAGGAAATTAAAATCACGTGCTTAGCCTTAGTATTAAAGAAGTTATAATTTTTTAAAAAAATTAAAACCGATGTTAAGGTTTTGAAGTGCAGTTGTAATGATGTTATTGTGTACGGTAGGAACACCAAAACCACGATTTTTACCACTTATTTAAGACTTAAAATGCTGCCTTAATGAACCGCATTATAAGGATTCTGTTTAACTAGTAATTTGGAACTAATTGATGGGCTACTAGGGAGAAAAATTCCACGTGATTTAGACCATTATTCGTGATGATTTAATTTTTAAAAAAATAGGTGCGGAAAATGGGTGCGAAATGGGTGCACGGGAGTTGTGTAAGTGCGGCGGCCTTAAATTTAAGGGTCTCTACGATTTGTACCACTTATTTAACACTTAAAATACTGTATTAATTAAGTGCTTTATATGAATTTCATTTGACTAGTAATTTAGGCCTAGTTAATGGGTTGTTAGGAAAAAAGTTTGCACGTGATTCGGACTATTATTCGTAATGATTTAATTTTTTAAAAAATGGGTGTGGAAAATGGGTACGAAATGGGTGCGAAATGAGTGCACGGGAGTTATGTAGGTGCGGCGGCCTTAAATTTAAGGGTCTTCACGATTTTCACCACTTATTTAATACTTAAAATGCCGCATTAATTAAGTGCCTTGTATAGATTTCATTTGACTAGTAATTTAAGTCTAGTTAATTGGTTGTTAAGAAAAAAGTTTACACGTGATTTGGACTGTTATTCGTGATAATTTAATTTTTTAAAAAATGGATACGAAAGATGAATACGAAATGGATATACGGGAGTTATATAAGTGTGGCGGCCTTAAATTTAAGGGTCTTCACGATTTCCATTACTTATTTAATACTTAAAATATTACTTTAATTAAGTATTTTACGGAGATTTCGTTTGACTAGTGATTTAGGTCTAGTTAAT
>KZ613502.1:129985-159743 GCA_002865625.1 Hyaloscypha hepaticicola | reverse complement strand
AAATCTTTTAATTAAAGATTTAATTAAATAAGAAATATATTAAATTAAATACTTTTTAAATAAATATTTTTTAAATATTATTTTATTATTTAAAATAATAAAATAATAATAAAAAATTATTTTATTTAAATATAATAATTATTTAAATATAAATTTTTTTTAAATTTTTAATATTTATTAAAAAAATAATTTTAAAATAATTTAATAAAATAATTTAATAAAAAATCTTTTATTTAAATTTTTTTTAAATAAAAGTATTAATAATAAAAATCTTTTTATTAATTATAAATATTATTAAATATATTAAAATTTATTAATAATTATATAATTTTTATTCCTTTTTAATATATAATAATTTTAATTTTTTTAAATTTTTTTTTTAAAAAGGTTTATTATTTAATATATTTTTAATTTATTAATAAAATATATTTGATTTTATTTATAAAAATGTTTTTAATTTAATTTAATATATAATAAATTAAATAATTTTTTTATATTAATCTTTATTATAAATTAAATATAAAATATTTTATAAAATTATATTTTTAAATTATATATTATTATAATATTATATCTTTTATAAATTAATTTTTTAATTAAAAAAATTTTAATTATTTATAACTTTTCATTTTTATTTTAAAATTTAAAATTAATCAATTAATATCACGTGATTTGGTAAATTAAAATACTTTAATTTAATATAAAATTGAATATAATTAAATGAATTCTTTATATAAATATTAAAATTTAAAAAAAATTAAAAAATTAAAAATTAAAATTAAAATTTCCTTTTAATTAATAAACTAATAAGCAATCACGTGAGTATTAATATAAGCTTTTAACTATTAAATCATAAAGCTAATTATGTATTTTAATTTTAATTTTAATATTTAATATAAATAATAATTATTTATTTTAAAAATATTAATTTTTTTTTAAAAAAATAAAAAAAAATAAAAAATTTAAATTATTAAAACTTATTATTGAAGTCCACATGACTTTGCGTATATAAATATATCAAATTAACGTGTCTTTAACTTAAATTAAACGAATTTTTAATATTCATTTTTATTTTTAAAAATATACTCGAATCTTTTAATTTTTATTAAATTTAAACCTTTATAAAAAAGTAAACCTTGATTTAAAGGCTCTTGAATCGACCGAAGGCTCGATTATACTATAGGATAATATTTTATATTAGTATACTTTTCTATTCTTGATTATATTTATTCTATATTCTTCTTATTCTTCTTTATAGTATTTTCTATATATTTAATAATCTATTAAATCTTTTTAATATTAAACTTATCTTAAGGATTCGTTTTCGGAATAGATTAATTAAAAGAGGTTTACGAAAGTCAATTATTAAAAAGTTTATAAAATAATATACTAATAGAATTATAAAGGAATATAAGTTAAATATAATTAATTATAAACAGATATTCATTTTAATTATTTTAATAATATATAATATATAAGTATAATTATTAATTAATATATTAATTTATAATTTCTATTTAATTATTTATCTAAAAATAATATATTATAAATAGTTTTAATTTAATATCTAGTATTTTATTAAATTCTATTTAAAATATTAATATAAATTAAGAATCACGATTAAAAATAATTAATATAAAGGGATTATAATATTAATAAATTATATAAAAGTAAATTCGAATTATATTTTCTATTATTATTATCTTATAATAGAATATTAAAATAGACTATTTATTTAATCGATTAATTATAATAAATATCGAATTATAATTTATCTTTAAAATAAATAATAATTTAAAATCTATTATAATATACTATTAAGAGTATTCCGGAACTGATAGAGATTAAAGAAAATCAGGAATTTTATTTCTCGGAATATTAGTTTATTTATAAGACTAATAATTACAAATATATTAAATAATATTATATTATATATTCTTTTAATAATATTTTAAATATAATAATTTATATATTTTATTTTTTCTAGAATAGATAATAAATATCTAATTATAAATTTTATAAATCAGTTTTATTTAAATTTGACTAGTTAATACTATTAATTATCTATTATATAATAATAAACTATTCTTTAAAATAAAGTTATTATTTCTTCTTTTAGTCTATTTATAAAAAGTTTATAATAAAAGGACTATCCGGTTTTTATATAAAATCCTCTTGATTAATTTATTTATTTTATCGAATAAATCTTTTTCTTAAATAGAGAATAGAATATTAATTTTAATATTGAGATTCTGGAATATCTTTGGATTAATTTGATTTTGAGAAAGAAAAGATCTTATTTAATATTTCTTTTTAATACTATTCTATTATATTATTTTATTATTTTAATATATAAAAATATAAATTTTTATATTCTATTTACTTGATTCATATTAGATAATAAAGTAATATTCTATTAAAATTTCGATTTATTTAATTTATTTATTTATAAACTTTTTGATTATTTTAAAATACTCGAGTATATAATAGTTTATATAGATTTATATATAATATACTATTCCTTAAAGTTCTAGTCTTTATTAATTTAAAGATTATATAATAGTAAATATTTCCTTATTATATATTTTATAATTATATTCTATAAATAATATAGTTTTTGAAAAGTATATTATAGAATATTATTCGTTTTTATATTATTAAAAGAGAATATTAATAATAATATTATTTAAAATATTAATTTCGATTATAGATTATTTTTCGGGATTATAATAATAGAATAGATTTAATAATATAAAATAGACTTTAAATTTCTTAAAAGTTTTCTAATAGGCCTTATTAAATAAAAATAATATATTTATTTAAATAAAATTTATTAAAGATTTAATAATAATTCTATAATTATAAATAAATCTTTTATAAAAGTTATAGAAATCTAAAAAGGCTTATATATCTCGAATTATATTTGGAGTTTTTTAGTTTTTTATAATAATAATCTTATTAGAATTAATTTTAATATTATTAGTTAAAATAATAAATTTAAAATATTTTATATAAATAATATAAAATTTATATTTTTTAAAATTTATTTATAAACTAGTATTATAAAATTATTAAAGGACCTTTTTAATATAAATCTTATATTCTAATTTATTATTTGAATAAATGAAAGTATTATTAAAGTAAATTATATAAAAATTATTAAAATAATTAAAAAGAATATTATTTAAATATTATTAATAAATGACTAGTTTATTTATTAGTCTAAAAGACAAGACTTTATATTTATATAAATTATAATATATTCTAAATATTATAAATTCTTTTAAATTAGAGTTTATATAAATTCGATAGAAAGTTTATTAGATATTAAATTTAATAAAGATCTTAATATAATTAATCCGAATTAGTATTTTATTAATTAAAGAAAATAAATACTAGTCTTTTCGAATAATTTAATTAAATTTCCGGTAATTAATATAAAACCGTAAACTTCTATTAGTCTTTTATATAAAAAGTACAGAAATTATAAAAGGAACTTGACTAGAAATAATAAAATCCTTATTTAAATTCTTTAAAAAGTACTTTTTTATAATCTTTAATTTAATAATTATTATCTTATATAAGAGACTATATTCTAAATTTCCTTTAACTTTCTTCTTTAATTATATCTTATAATTATATATTTGATAAGAAAATAAGATATTGGATATAATCTTTAAGAAAATATTAGTATATTTAGTATAAAGATCGGGAATAAGAGATTCTTCAATCTCGACTTCTAATAAGGGTTCTTTTTATTACTTTAAGAGACTATCGATTTTGTAAAAACTTGTAATAAAGGCCTTATTATCGAATTATTAAAGATTATAATATATATTTATATTATTAATATTTATAATATTAATAATAGGATTAATTACTATTTCCTTTTCTATCTAGAGTCTCTTTTTATAAGGAATATTCTTTGGATATATAATATTAACTAATAAGTCCTTTATCTATTAGTATTATTCTTGAATATTCTATTTATATAAATAGAGGATTTTTAGTCTCTATTAAAGAAAAATAACGGGAATTAATTTAGGCTCTTTATTCGAGTCTGATTCTGAATTAAAGTCCAATCCGGATATAATAGAACTTTTATATAAAGAGGAATTATTAATAATATTATCTTTTATATTATAACTTTTTATATAGACTTATCTATTTACTTTTTATTATTAGTCCTCTTAATCGAAAACTTGATTTCAGTCTTTAATATTCTATTAGTATTCAAGACTAGAAGAGTATTTCGGAATTGGAAATATAATTTCTCGAGGAATAATAATCTCTTAAATAAGGAAATAAGAAAGTAATAAGTCTAAAGATTATATAAGTCTTTATTTTTATATATTAAAAAGAAGATTAAAATAATCTAATTATTTATAATTAAGGATCAGATTATAAGAATTAAGATTAAGAACTAATAAGGGAATATTATACTATTATTAACTATTAATAATAAAGTATAATTATAAGATATAAATAATATTCTTTTTTAATTTATTATTATATTCTTTAATTCCGAGAGGTCTAAATAAATACTAGAATTTAAATTTAAAGAAAGTAATAATATCTATAATAAGGAGAATATTAATAAAAGTAAAATTATTTATTCCGGAATTAATAAGAAAAAAAATATTAATTAAGTATTTATTAAAAGATAAATTATAAAATATAATAAAATACTTTCTATCTATTAACTAATTCAAGTCAATTTCTATAAAATTAATTCCAATTTTATTTAAAAGAAAGTCTTTTTCTAGATATTTTTATTTTCTGATATATTCTTAATATTAATAATTTCTTTTATTTCTTTTATTTCCTTAATATTAGTTATATACTTTAATAATAAATAATCACGGATAATATAATCTGATTAAGAATAGTTATAATAGACTAAAGAAATAAGAGTACTTTCCTTTTTAATAATAGGGTCTCCGATACCTGAGATTATTCTAACTGGTATAAAGGATTATTAGATTATAGTAAAGAATTGAGAAATAGTGATTATAGAGGATAAGACTATACTAAAAGTCTTAGAAGTAATAGAGATTAAAACAGTGATTATAACTCGAGTCTTAATATACTCGCGGATATTTTTATAATTCTATAAAACCTTTATTTCAGAATTAATAAATAAGATAATAAGATATAGATTCTATAGGATCTTAATATTATAATACTGATCTGAAAACTATTCTTAAAGAAAGAATATTAATTTATTATATATCTTATTTAAATAGTTATTAATATTAATCTGAATTTTATTAACTAGGTGAATAAATTTAATCTTGAACTTATAAAAACTTTAAGTCTTATTTATATATATTTTCTTATATTCCCGTTTAATTTTATATATATAATAAAGATTAATAAAATATTCTTTGAGATATTCGATTATCTCAATAATTATCTTAAAAGAATTAATAATATTAAACTAATATCGAGTATATAAGTAATATTAAATATTTCTATTAATAATATTAAAGATATAATATATATAAGTATTTTTATTTATAAAATAATTAGTATTAATCTTGAATTTACTAATAATCTAAATATACTAGTAATTATAGATCGGACTAATACTATTATTAAGTTTTACTAAATTAGGAATTTTAGTAAAATAGGTCTAATAATACTCATGGCCTTTCTATTCGATTAAGGAATAGACTCGAACGGGATCAGATACTTATTCTGGAATTCGATTAATAGAATATTCTCTAAAGTTATTATCTTCACTTATAATATAATTTAGATTATTAATTATACTATCCAGGACTTCGTGATCGGTTTAATATTACTTCTTATTCTCGATTTATATAATAATCTGGACTTATTATAAAGCGATTATATAAGAGTAAATATCTTTCAGAATAATGAAATTACTTATATAAAATAGACTAATAATAGGATTACTTTCCCGGAATACCGAGTCGATTATAGAAATATAAATAGGGATTTGAAAATAAAAAATATAGTCTTTAAAAGGAATATTAATAAGAGATATTTTAAGAGTATTTATAATAGGTTTAATTAATAGAAGATTATTTTTCGAAAGTAAATAATTATTTTTTCAAGGGGATATTTAAGAGCTTTTCTAGATAGAAAGAAAGAATTTAATTTAATATTATAATTCTATAAAGGGAATTTATAAATAGAATATTTATAAGAGAATATTATTTATTAAAAAAACTAAATTAAGAAGAAAAGAAAGAATTCGAGAATTAAGTCTTTTTAAATATTTAGATTTTATTTATAATCCTTTCTAATTAGATTTAATATTATAAATTTCCTTTAAGTTCAAATCTATCTTAAGTCTAAATTTACTTATCACGTGTATAATCCGTTATGTGACACTAAGGACTTTAAGGATATATAACTAGTATAATATTATATAAATCTAGACTATTATATAATTATAATAAAAATACTTTAAGAATACTTAAAATAAAAAGTATTTGAAAATTATAATAATTTTTATAAAAACTCATAATTTCTAATTATTAAGAAATTAATAGGAATATCTAAATTTATTAATATTATTATAAAGATAAACTCTATTACTTTATAAAATACTAATTTACTTCTTTTAATAAACGAATTTTTAAAAGAGTTTATTAATATTATAATTACTTTTTTAATCGATTTCTTTTTTAAATATATTTAATTTATATTAAATAAATAAAATAAAAATATAATTATTTTTTATATTTTATTTAATCTTTTAAGAATAATAATATTATTCTGAAAAGTTATTAATTTAATTATTTAATTTTATAAAATGAATAATAATAAATAATAAATTAATAGAATTAATAAATTATAAAATCAATGAATTTAATATAGAACTAATCTCTGAATTCCCTAAAAGGTTTAAGTGAATATCCGCTATATATATATAAGTGATCACGTGTCTATTCCGCACTTATTTAATAAAGTATATAATAGTAATATAATTGATTTATAATTAATCGAAAGAGTAAAAGTATATAAGTATTTATAAATACTTTATTAATAATATATAATCTAAATTATATATAAATCTATTATATAATTTCCTATATAATAATTAATATATATTATAAGTTTATATAAGTTATTATAATAATTTTAAAGAAATTATTTTCTAAAATAATTATATTATTTATTAATAATATTAATATTAAGAGATTATATATTAATTATAATAATAAATTTAAATTATTTAAAATTCATTATTATATATATAAGTATTTATAAAATCTAAATCGAATATTAGAATATATTAAAAGGATTAATATATATATAGAATTGAAATTATAATTTTATTATAATAAAATAATTATTATAAATTTTATATATAGAATTAAAAGAAAAGAATTAAAAGAGAATAAAGTTTAAAAGATTAATAATTGAATTAAATATAATAATTTAATAAAAGTAAAGATATTTATAAATATTTATATTTATTATTATATATAAATATAAAATTATAATTAGATTATTAAACTTATATATTATTTATTTAAAAAAGAAATTAATTGAAAATAAGGATTTAAATAAAAGAAAGTTATAAAAGTCTTAAAAGAGAAATTTATAAATTTATTATTATTTTATAAATTATATTATAATTTTAAAAATAATTAAAATAATATTATATTTAATATTAATATTAATTTAATAAAATAAAATAAAACTCTTAAATAAATTAATAATAAGAATAAAAAGAGAGTTTTTAGATTTAAATTAAATTTATAAAATTATATAAAATAATAATATAATATTATTAAATAAGAATATAAAAGAGTTTTAAAGTATTTATAAAAATTATATTTCTAGTTATATAATATTTATTTTATTTTAAAAACGAATATAAATATATTAATTATATAATTAAATAAAATTATAATAAATCTTTTAAGAATATTAATAATATATTAATTAATATAAATTCGACTATTTGACTTTAAAGTATAATATATTAAAAGAAGAAAATATATTATTATTAATAGATTATTAAAAAGATTATAATATAAAAACGATTTTAAAAATAAATTAAATATTAATAATTTTATTATAATAAAACTAAATCTAATAAGAATTATTAATATTAATATTAAAAATAAATATAGAAATAAGATTAATACTAATAGTATATTAATTGATTTTATTAAATAATATAAATATATAATATAATATTATAAGATAAAAAGAGTAAAATTTAAAGGATTAAACTATTAAATATAAATACTATTAAAATAATCAATTCGGAAAATAAATAAATAAGGTTTAAAGAAAAGAATTTAAATATTTCAAAATTAATAAGAGATTATATAAATATTAATAAAGATTATAATATTAATAAAATTTCTCTTTTATTAAACTTTATTTTATTTAATCTATTCGATAATAATTATTTCAAAAAGTATTAATTAATTATAAAGTATTTAATTATATTTATTAAATTTAAAGATTATTTAAAAAGAGAATATAAAAAGTTAAAAAAGGAAATATTAAATTATAATATACGAGATTATAAATTATAAAAGAATATTATAAATTATTATTCCTTGAGATTAATTATTAATAATAATAAAAAAGAATAATCAAAAAAGAGTTTTATAATAAAATAGAATATACTAAACGAGAAATTATATATATAAAAATAGTTATATAATATTAATAATTAGGATTTTATAATAATATTCAAATATATTATACTTTTTATTATAAATACTAATTTAAAATTAAACTTAAATAAGAAATAGTCTTATATCTAATAAAAGTTATATTTCTTTTCTATTATATTAATATTAATATAATAAAAATACTAGATTATAAAAGATATAATTATTTACTTATAATAAGAGATAACTTTTTAAAATAAGTAAAAGTCAAATTTATAAAAATATTAACGAATATAAAAGTAATAAAGTTTATTTATAATAAAATTATTATAAATATAATATTTTCGGAAAATTAAAAGTTAATAAAAGTTCAGAATTTAAAAAGAATATAATTATAAAATTCAAGAAATTAAGAATTATTAAAATAGTAATCTTTATATATAATATAAAAGTAAATAATATAATTAAATACGAGTATTAATTAATAATTCAAGTCTTGATAATATTATTAAAAGGAAATAAAAAACCTTAAATGGATTTATTAAAGTAAATACTTTTTATAAATAAAATAATAATATATAAATTTATAGGATTTATATTAATTTATATAATATATAAAAGAGAAATTATATTATTAATTAAAATAAAATACTTTATTTAAAGGACTCGTGAATGAAATAAAGTTAATAATAGAAAAAAGTTCTTTAAATTCAAGACTAAATAAATTAAAATAAGAAACGAGAATCTTATTAAATCCAAATTATAAAAAGACTAATAATATATAAAAGAGAAAGAGTATTTTGATTTTATATATAATATTTATATATAATATTTAAAGAATAAATAGAAATAAATCTAAAAATATAAAATTCTTATATTAATAATTAAGATTATATTAAATAAAGGAAATAAATAATATAAAGAATATTTATATATTTGAAAAACTAAATAAGACTTAATTAAAGAGAATATATATAAAAAATAAATTAAAGCGATTTATAAAAAGAAAGAATTACTAATATTCTTTAAAGAATAATATTCTTATTATATTAAAGTTAAGATTTAAAAGTATAAAATTCAAGACTAATATTAAGTTTAAAGAGAAGATTATAAAAGAATTTTATAAAGAATATAAAATTCTAAAAGAACTAAAATATCTAAAGACTATTTAAGAAATTATTAAATTAACTAGAATAATTATAAGAGTATTGTCTTTATTTAAATTAGAAAAAGATAAGTATATTATATTCTTAAAATAATAATTCAAAAAAGAGAATAATAATAAGAAAGAGAATTAATATTCTTAAATAAGAAGAAAAGTATATTCTTAAAGGAAATATATATAAATCCCGTTTTAGGTATTTAATAAAGTCCTTAATAAAGTATTTAATATAATAAATTAATTAAAAAAGTAAAAGTATATAATAAATACTAAAAGAATATATTAATTAAAAATAAAATAATAATATAATAATAAAATATAAAAGTTTAAAGAAAAGTAAAAGTATTATAGAATAATTATTCTATTATTATTAATAAAATAATTATTATTATTTTTATAACTTTATTATTCTTTCTATTTATAAACTTTAATTTATATTATTCCTAGAATATTATTAATATTAAATTATATATTTCTTATTCTTTATAATATCGAGATAATTTTATAAAATTCGATTAATTAAATTAAAAGGATAATTGTAATCTTTTTAAAATCTTAATATTAAGGAATTATATAATTTAAAGAGAGAGAATTAAAAGAATAAAAAGTAAAAGTCTTATATATTCTTGAGAAATAAATTAAAAGAATATTTATATTTTATAAAAGTCTAAGATTATATTAAAGAAAATATTATAAAAGCGGGATATTATAAGAGTTTAATAAAATAAATAAGACTTTATTTAAGTATTTAAGGAAAACAAATATATATAATCAAATTAATAATTATATATAATAAATAATAATTTTTAAAAGAGAATAAAATTAAGGAAAAACTATTATCTAATCCGAATTTTAATTATAATAATATATAAAGGATTTCCGAAAAAGATAAAATATATATTAATTAATATAATTATAAAATTCAATTATTTATAGATTTTATTATTACTTTTCTTTTTATTATTAATTTTCAGATCTCGTATATAAATTTAAATAATTATTTATATATTCTAATTATTATTAATAATATTTTACTTTTATAAAATCTTAATCCAATTAAATAAATAGACTATAAGATCAAGACTCGTTTTAATTTATATTAAATATTAAATATACTTTAAAAGTGATTCTAGTATTTAAAATTAAGATATTAATAAATTATTTTCAAAAATAGAATAGACTTATATATAATTAAAAAATCGAATTCAAGGAATTTATTAAAAGAGTAATTAATAGACAAGAAAGGAAATAAAAGGAAAAAGAGTTTAAAATAGATATATAAATTAAATTTTATTTCCTTATTATTCCTTTATATAAAAGTAATCTTTTTATCTTTTATTTATATTATAATTTACTTATTCTTTAATATATTTCCTTATTTCAATTATTCGAGATTATATCACTTTATATTTATATATATTATTATTATTTCTTATTATATTCTTAATATTTCTTTTAATAAAAATATTTTATAATTTATAAGAAATTAAAAGTATATTCCTTATTTGTTTTTTACTTTTATTTTCTTAATATCCTTAAAATTTCTATTTAATTTTATATATTTATTAATTATAATATATTACTTTTATTTTTTTCTATTATCTTTTATTTAAATCGGAATTTAGTATATAATTCAAGTTTATTTAATTAATTATTTAATTAATTGAAACTGAATCTCTTTTATTATTATTATAAGATTATTATTTTTTTATTCTTTTAAGAAAAAAGCGATTATATAAATAGTTTAATAATCTCTTTATAATCTCGTAAATATACTTTTATAATTTCTTATTTAATAATAATAATAATATTTTTTATAATATTTTATAAAATATTCCAAAAATCACTTTAATATATTTATTAAAAAGTCTTAATACTTTAAAGAATTTATAATATTTATATATTAATAATATAATTCTTTTATTCTTTATTAATATATTCTCGAAATTACTAATATAAAAGTTATTAATATTTAAAAAGTTTAAGAAAAAGTTCAAGATTTCCTTAAAGTAAATAAATTTATATAAATTATAAAGTTTAATAAAGATTTATTATAATATAAATAAGAAAATAAAAAAGTATTATTAGATTAAGAGAATATAATTAAGAAAGGCCTTTTAGAAAACTTTTAATTAATATATAATATTAAGAATAAGGAATTTATAAAGGTTATAAAAAATATTAAAAAGGATAAAAAAGAAAGGGAAAAGGAAAAGAGACTTTTAGAGAATATTCTCAAATATTAAAATATTCAAGATAAGAGAATTAAAGTATTTCTCGAGTTTATTCAAAAAGACTTTAAAGATATAAATATAAATATTTATATATAATTAAAGAGACTAATTTAATAAATTAAGAATATTAAGAGAACTATTCGTTTATTTAATATATATACTCTTTAAAGATATTAATAAATCAAGTATAATTATAATAAATTTATTCTTATATTAATTAATATTATAAAAGTATTTAAATATTATAAAAAGAAAAAAGAGATTAAGAAGTTAAAGAAAGAAGATCTTATAAAAGCCAAGTTTAGATTTGGATCCTTTAATATATTAGTAAAGGGAAGATATAATAAAAAAGTATTTTTTAATTTCCTAAATAAAGTTTTTTTATAAATTATAATTATATTAAAAGTATAAGAGAGATTTAATAAGATATTCTCTAAAGTACTAAATAATATAGACTTGAATAATCTAATAAGTCTTACGGATAAGAAAGATAAGATACTAGAATTTTATAGAATTAGGTAATTCGAAAAGATTATTATTAAAGATATTATTATAAATGAGAATAGTCTTTTTATTATAAGAATTGAGTTTATAGTAATCCTAAAGTAATCTAGATAAACGAAGATATTCTTATATAAAAGTAAGTGTATATATAAGAATTCTGAAGAAAAGAAGAGTGAAAAGGAGAAGATTATTAAGAGTCCGATTCCTGTAATTAAAAAGATAAAAATAATATTAAGAATTATAATAAAAGTTACTTTCAGAACTATATTAGTAATAATTACAAAACTAGTTAAAAAGACTTATAAAGTAAAAACAATTTATAATAGTTCTTATAATATAATAAAAATATAATATTTAAACCTTAATATATAAAAAGAATTAAACTTTAAGGATAAGAAGAATATTATTAAAAAGATTATAAATTATATTATTTATAATCTCTTTAAAAGTAAACTATTTTATAAATAATATTTATAATAGTTTAATAAATTCTTACTTTTTAAAAAAGTTAATAATTATAATAAAGTTTTTAAATAAATTATTATTATTTATTAAATAATCAAATATAAGAATAATATTTATTATATTTAAATAAACTATAATATTAGAATCTTTTTCCAAAACGATTTATAAATCCTTTAATACTAAAAGGAGAGAGAATATATACTAAAACTTAAATAATTAATTAATTCTTTAAGAATCCTTATAGAATAAATAATAATTATTTATAAAGATTTTTAAAATTAGATTAATAAAAAAGGAATAAAGTTTATACTTATAACTAAAATGGAAATATTATATTTTTATTATTAATAAAATATATTAAAAGATTAAAAAGAATTCTCAAATTCTTATTTTATAATAGTAATTCAATTATTATAAATAAATCTTTTAATTTAATAATTTATATATATATATATATATATACTAAATAATAATAATAGTCTCTTTATAATATATTTATAATTAATAAAGTATTTTAATCTTGAATATAATTATTTAATATTTTATAAAAGGGATTTATTAAATTATAAGAATTTATAAAATACTAAAGTGATTCTCTTTAATTAAAATATAAAGTAAAATTATATTATTTTTAAAAATACTATTAAATTTAATAAACTTATAAAAAAGACTTTCAAGAAATTAAAATTTATTAATCTTATTAAAAAGATTAATAAGAAAAAACTATTATTAGAATATTTAAAATTCTTTAATAAAATAAACTCTTTTTAATAAAGTATTATAATATTAAAGGAGAATAAACTAGTCTTTTATAAATCTCATATCTTTTAGGAATTTATTTATTAATTAAAATACTTTTAGATTTCTATTTCTATTTTATTTATATTTATAAAAGAAAATAATATAATTATAAATAGTATTTCCTACTAGAATATTATAATTTTATATAATATACGAAAAGTTCTAAAAATTAATAAATTTAAGTTTATAAAATATAATATCTCTTTTCTATAAAGTATAAGATTAGATAATCTTAATAATTTTTTTAATATAATTTATTATATTAAATACTTTAAGAATAATATATTCTTTTATAATCTTATAGACTTATATTTATAATAATATAATAAATTAATAGAATTATATAAAACTTGGAAAATCAAAATTATAATTATAATAAAAAGAAAGTTTTAAAGATTTAAAATCTTGAAAATAAAAATATTTAAGAGTAATAAGTCTTATTTCCATTTCTTGAAAAGTAAAGGAATAATTAATAAAGATAATTAAGACTTTTTGAATATATTAAATGAATAAAAGAATAAGTAAATAAATAATAAAATTAATCGAGAGTTATTCAAAAATAAATAATAATCTATAAGGGATTATATATAAAAGAATATATTCAATTATATATATTTTAGTATTTTTAATTAATTTAAGAAGATTATATTATAATAGTATAAAAACCATTATATAATTATTAAAGTTTAAGATATAAAAATTGGTTTTTAATATAACTTATAAAATAATTTTATACTTTTTTATTTATTAATTATAATTTAGTCTTTTCCAGTTTTGAACTTCTTTATTATTATTATATATTTATATTAAATTATTATTTTATAATTTTAAGATTATATAATTTTAGACTCTTTTTATAAAATCTTATTTATTATTATATTTTCTTTTTTATAATATTCAAATCTTGTAAATATTATTTTTATTATAATTAATATAATATCTAATATATATATAATAATTCAAATATTATTTATATTTCGGAATATCTTTAATAAATAAATATATTCGATAATTATATAAAATAAAATAATTTAAATTAAGTCTAAAAACTAGATTATTTAAATACTTTTTGATAAAATTAATAAATATAAATTAATTTAAGGAATATATAAGAGATTTATTAAATAAATAAATAATTATAGAATATATTTCAAATTATAAGACTTTAAGGAAATTTATTAATATTCTTATATTATAATTATAATTTATAATTACTCTTTTAAATTTCTTAATATTTTTATTTCAAACTTATATATATAATAATAATTTCTTTATAATTAAATTATATTCGATTTTTAATTTATTAAAATATTAAATAATTAATTTATTATTCTTATAAAATATTTATATTTTAAATTTATAATATCTTTTAATATATTTTAATATATATTTAAAATAAAAAAGAAAGTATTATTTTCTTATATTTAATAAATAATATATAATTTATATATAATTTATAAAATAAATAAAATAAAATATATAATTTTTATTATTTAATTTATTATTTATATTAATTAAATCCTAATATAATTTTTAAAATAATATAAAATAATAAAATATAAAATAATAATAAAGTCTATTTTTAATATTATTAAAATAATACTTTTTATATTTTAAATTTAATAATAAAGATATTATAATTTTAATACTTTAATAAACGATTTTAAACTTTTTTAAAATTTTAAAATATAAATAATTTATAAATTCATATTATTAATTTAATATACTCTTTTTAATAAATTTAAAAATATATAAGAAATAAGACTTAAAATTAATTAATAGTATTATAAAAGAATTTTCTAATTTCGATTATTTTAAAATTGAATTTTCGATATATTCGAGAATTTATTATTTAAATTATATAAGAATATTCATTTAATAATAATAATTCTCTTAATTATTCTCTTATATTAAAATATTCAAATAATTATTTTAAAAGATCTTTTATTAATTTAAGAATTTAAAAGATATTATAAATATATAAAGTAATAAAATATATATTATATTCTAAAATATAATAATTTAATTATTTGAAAATTTTTTAATTTAAATAATAATATTTATTATTTTATATAATTTAATAAATATTATAATATTATTAATAAAAATAATATTTTCTTTATTTTCTTGAAAAGGTTAAAATAAATCGAGATTAAAATATAATTTAATATTCTCGATATTATAAATAAAATTTAAATTCAAGATAATATTATTCTTAAAAGAATAATCGAGTTTTATTAAAGTTTTAATATTATTAAAAGTATTAAAGACTCTTGTTTTAATTAATCAAATCGAGATATTATAAACTATTATATTAATTATTAAATCTTCTTTTTCTTATTTCTTATTTTTAATTAATTTTAAGATTTTAAATAATTTCACTAGATTTAATATTATTAAATTTTATATTTATTTCTAGAAATATCAAATTGTAAATAATTATTTATTAAAGGATTTTATAATTATAATAGTTTTATTAATCTTCTTTTATAATATAAGATTAAATTATTATTCGATTAATTAATATTCCAGAATTAAATAATTATAAGTAATATATTAATAAACTTTATTATATAAACACTTCTTTATAATAAAATTCTTATTCGAATTCATTTACTAAAAAGAAATCGTGAATATTCTATAACGGGCCGATAAGAGTTATTTAAATACTTAAAAGTATATTAATTCTTTTAATTCTTAAATTATATTTCGGAATTTGGATTTTTACGAATTATTCTTTATAAAATAGAATAATTAATAATCTCAATTATATAAGAAACTAGAATCGATATTAATTATTATAATAATAAGAATATAATAAGTGTAAAATCCTTGAATTTCGAATAGTTTATACTCGATTACTTTATTATAAATCGATTCGAGTTTTAATAATTATATTATAATCACTATTTTATATTTTGATTATTGAATTATATATTACTAGACTTTAATAACCTCGTTTTAATATACTTTATTTAAGGGAATAAAGTATTATTTGAGTTTTTCAAGTATCTCTTATATAATATTATATTCTCGAATATATTAAAGATTCCCACGATTAATTATTTATTAAATCTTAATTCGGAACTCGTTTATAGTCTTAATCTTCGAATTATAAGTCTTGAACTTATAAAAGTAAATGCTTTGAAGTATTTATAAGTGATTTTATTCTAATAAATTAAGGGAAATAAAGTTAATAATCTCTAGTTTGTCTAGAGATAGAATATTATTTAGAGTATTAGTTTATATACAATTGGGTATAATAATTATTTTAATAATTATAAATATCGGTTCAATGGATTCCTCTAGTGTTTTCAGGTTAACTAGAAGAACAGACGGGTTAATGAAGTTCCAAAGGTCTCCCGTTACTATCCGGATTATTTTAATCTATAATAACCAATCCTTCTCCTCCTCTAATATAACAGGAATAATAATAATTACTTTCGAAAATATAATTATAGTAATTTCAGTAAATATTAATAATACACGAAGCTTATTCGACAGTCTGGTTATTCAAAGGGATCTATTTGTATAGAGACAAGATATAAGAACTGTTTTCGATTCGAAATAAGTCTATTCGAAGGCGAATAATAGTATAGTCGCGTTTTCGGTTCGAAATAAGTTAATTCGATATCGAATAATAGTAAGAAGTCACTATAATTACAAGCTCGTTATAGTGAAAGCTCGTAAATATGTGATTTAGAGTAAGGCCGGACTCATAATTGACAGTTATAGTTACAAGGATGCGGTAAGTATAAGGTGAAGCGTGAAAAGTATAGACTGGAGTATGGATATATCCGGTAAGATCTATAGTCTATAATAGATAGATATCCATCCGGATATATCCTTCTGGATAGATATCCAGGAATCGAACTGGATAGGTAGTTTATTCGAGTAAAGGGTTATATAACTAGTTCTAGTCAATTAAAGGACTGGATTTAACTTTTCTCGTATTCAAAAAAATGAAACTATTTTCAGTATCCTCTCCTTATACTTCCTCTCCTCCCATAATACCTATAATTAATCTTTATAATAGTATAATATAATCAACAAGTATTAGACTTCTATATAGTATCTCTATTAACTCTTCCAGTAATACTTGCACCTCGGGAAATATCGCCGAAATGTTCCAGAGCGATTACTAGTATAGTAACTGTTTAGTTTATATTATTACCTAATCGATATCCCCGTATAGCCGCGAGATAAAGAGTTCCAATTCTGAAGTCTATACAGAACTATATATTCAGAGATTTATATCTATTATATACTCGTTATATTATAGAGGAGTGATATAATAAAATAACTATTAAGTATATATAAAATAATTATAACTTTGAGAAGATTATTAATCGTATACTATATAGAATAAATAATTACAAGACTCACTATCGGAAATACTATATAGATATTCCTATCTCTGAATTAGAAGAGAAAGAGCTTCTTAAATAATATATTACTAAGACAGGAATTCAATTAACTTTTTTAAAAATACTTATTAGTTACTAAATATATAATAAATAATATTGAATTCTTTTCCTTAAATTTATTATTAAGAATAATCTCTCTTTCCGAATTATTAATTAGTTTAAGACTCGTAAACTCTTTTTATTCTTTTCTCTAATTATAAAATAGATATTCTAAAGAATCCTTATACAAGATCTCAAGATATAATATAAAATTAGAGAGAGTATATAATTTAATAAACTTCAGGAATATATTTAATTAAAAAAGAAGATTATATTAATAACTAATACTTGAATAGGAAATAATAAATTAGATTATATAATAATTACTAAATACTATTAGATAAAAGAAGAGTATATATATAGTATACTTCTTGATATATTCGAGTTTATAAAACCGGTCTATAATAGATAATATTTTATAAAAAAGTTAATTAAAGTCACTAATTAATTATAGATTATCTATTCTATTATCTCTATTATACGAGATAATATATTCCCGAATAACTCGATATTAAACGAGTTTGAAATAGTAATTATAAAATAATAAAATATTATAGAATATTCCGATTAAGTATAATTTTATTATATATTTAATTATAAAGATAAAGATATATATTATTATATATATATATATATAATATTATAGTTTAAATAAATAAGAAAAATATATTTATTAATTAGAGAATCAAAGTGCTCTATTTACTCTTTTTCTTATATATTTTTATACTATTATATAAAGTAACCAGAATGCGATTTTCTCTATTAAATAAATAATTCTAATTAATCTTCTTTTCTTTAATCCTCAAGTCTATTAAAACAGAATCACGAGAATACTATTCCGATTATTATTATAAGAATAATAAAGTATTTTCTTTTCCTATTTCCGAATACTTTATCTTTTATAAATTCCGAAGTCTTATTATTATTTTCAAGTTCCGGAAATTTTCTTATTCTCAATTCAAGAATATATATATTACTCTTAATATTAAATATAAAGATCTAATTTATAATATACTTATATAATAGAATTCGATAAATAAAATATTAATTATTTATTTAGATATAAAGTTTATAATTCGGACTATTTTGAGTATATAGGAGTGGAATAAGTCTATAAAAGTAAATCTTATTCTAATAAATAATAATTAGAATATATTAAAAGAGATAATTGTATTTTTCAATATCTTTAGATATTTAATTATTTAGTTTTAAATTAATAAATATTCTACTTTCTATAATACTATTCCGAATTACTTTTATATCCAAAGATAGTTTAATATTTAGTGAATTTAAGACATATAGTCTATTCTTAAGATTATTATAAAAGTAGTTTACTCTATTATTTCCGACTATTATAAAAAGACTATTATAATACAATACTCTTTTATAATAATTATTATAGATTTATAATATAAATTAGAGACTTTGGTATATCTCTTTAAAGCAGATAGAGATATGGATATACGGGATTATAAACTAGTAAAAAATCACTTTTAGTATATATTCTCTTAATACAAGAAGAGAAGTATAGACTTAATTGAACTCGTATACTAATAAATAGAGAATAATATAATTAATATATTTAATAATCGAATGCCTATACCGGAATCTTTAAATCAAGAATCCTGGAAAGAGGATCCTTTATATAGATAGGATAAATATATAATAATCCTCTTATAAGTATCTATAATATTAAGTGACAAGATTAAGTAATAGCTTATAGAGCCAATTCTACTACGAGATACGAAACCGGAAGTCCTATAATTCTATATATAATCGAAGTAATATTCCTTTCCAATTATCTATTAAATTATATATAATTACTTCGCGATTCCTGTTATCTCTATTCCTTTCGAATATATATTTAGTATAATTAGTAATTTGATATTAAAGAAGAGAATAAGGATTACGAGTGAGAATATATAATATATATTATACTTGAGAAATTAGAAAATACTAAATAAGGATAAGGATAAAGAGAAAATCAAATTTAGTATAGAAGATAAGATTTTAGAGCCAGTTAATAGACTACTAGTAAGTATATTTATATAAAATATTCCTTTATAAGATATATATAAATATCCGGGTATACTACTACTTTCTAGTAATAGATATCCTATCCAGATTAATCTCTCTGGATAGTAATCCATCCAGAAACTCCGGATTATCTATAAGTATACTCATATCCATGCCCCAGTCTGGAAAAGTGAATATATTATAATATTTGAAGAAGTTATTTAAGGAGCCAATTGGGCGACTGTTCGGGGAATTTATATTCCACTGGAATAGTCTAATCCCCATTGGGAACGGCTAGTACGAAAGGAGAGGGGCCCGTGATATCCAACTGACACCTTTACTCCCGTAACTAGTAAATAAAAACAAGTACTGTCGGCCGCTTCGCGGCCGACTACTCCTTCTTAGACTCCTAATACTCCCTGTACTCCCGATACCCCTAATACTTCCAATACTCCCAATACTCCCTGTACTCCCGATACTCCTAGTACTCGCAATGCCAGGAATAAGAATATCCAGGAACAAAACGCCAGGAACAAAAACGTTCGTCTAGTAATTAGTACTCGTAGAATACCCCTATAGTAATACTTGTAAGTTCAGGCACTCCCAGAACTGGTATCAGCGCTAGTTATTATTTTTAATAAGGGAACAGAAAAGTTTATAAATATTAGTTATCTTTGTATTTACACTGTCTTCGAACCTTTCACGGATATTCAAACTTCAGTACTATGAGTGGGAATAGTAGAACGTATATATCGGTTTTTATTTACCTTTCCGTCTAAGAGAGTAGGAACGAGAAGAAATATAGGTCAAGAGGAAGTTAACTAGTCGAACCTCAATATTAATACTAGTACAAATTATTCGGGAGCGAGTCCAAGTGCAATCATCGCCTGAGTGGTATACAGTAATGGAGGCCCTAGTTAAGGTCATGAGATCAAAAATCCACTAATATTTAGTTTAGAACTTCGCAAAATAAAATCAAAACCGAGATGTTTTGTCCTATTGAATATCGAGTTAAATAGTAATATTATATCCTAAACAAAGCGGTGGGGGCAATCCGGGGCAGTTATAGTCATGTGATCTTTAAATAAGCGAACACCCGATATTATCGCGATAATAGTTTTTTGGCGAGACTAGTACTTCCTTTAAGTGTAGTTTGCTCACTATTAACTTGCCAATGACTATTAGCCCCTTTGAGCATTTACGCATTATGTCTAGTAATAAGCGGACTATTAATAAAGAACTCTCCGATTCTAGTATTATTATAGTGAGAGAGATCGATCCGAAATTAATTGAAAACCTTATAATAGCTCTTCCAGGAGTTTAATAATAGCAAATCCGATAAACTAAACTTAAGTGAATAATAATTACGAGACTATTATAAACGATTTCGAAAAAGTGAATTCTAGAGATCAAAGATATAATATATTATTTTAATAGAGTATAAAGACTCAAACCAAATATCGTGATCTTATAAATAAAGATATATTCGAATTACTGATTTGTCTATTTTCACGAATATCTAATAGTCTTTAGTATATTCAAACTTGGACATGGAATAAGGAAATATACAATTAGTATATTAAAAAAATAATTAATCTAATTAACTAAATTATAATTACCTTGATTTGATTATAATTTAATTATAATTATAAAAAAAAAAAAAAATTATAATTATGATTATTTAGAGTCACGTGTGATCACGTGACCTCGAATTTCCCAAGATTTAATTAATAATAATTAAAGAACTCGTTAACCCTTTTATAAATCATATTAAATAAAACTAATATTTATAAAACTAAAATTAAATATTAATTTTCTTTTATAAAAAACTGATTTTCCTTCTTTAAAATAAAATTCTTATTATTTTTCTCTTTCTTTTTTACTTCTTCTAGCTCTTCCTTAAATACTCCCTAATTCTTTAAATAAGATATTTTCTCAAAAGTACTCTTATTAAGTCTATTTCTTAATTTAGTTATAATAAGAGCCTCTTGAGAAAAGAATCTTTTACTAGAGGTTAAAGAAATAGGAATTTCTAGATATTTTCGAATTATTAAAGAAAGTATCGGAAATCTAGAAGTATTAGACTTCCAATAATCTAAAGGTTTAATCTATATATATATTTGCTTTTTTTTATTAAAAAATATAAAGGAATTATAAGAGAATTATAAAAATATATATAATTTAAAACTTATTTTTTTATTTACTCTTTTCTCTTTTAAATAGATTATTAATTCGTCCTTCTCAAATTCCTCTTTATTACTTATATAAATATTATCCTTATTTTCGGATTTGATTATATTAATATTCGAGGACTCGATTATAACTCGAGTAATATTAAAATTATATTTATATCTAATAAATTAATTAATTAAAATTTTTAAAAATTTAATAATTAAATAATAAAAATAATTACTTATATATTATAATCAGTTTTTAATCGATTATATATATCCGAAGATATACTAGTAAATAAACCGATTTTAGATAATCCTTTTTGTTTAATTCGAGAGTCTAAAATAAGAGTTAAATAAAAAGTTTTACTTTTATTATTTAAAATTCCAGTTTTTGGATAATATTTTCGAAATTTAACTATTCCTTTATCTATAGTTTCAGAAATAGTTTTATTCTATTAAAAATTTAATATTTATTAATAAATTTTAAAAGAATTTAAAATAAAGCTTATTTGAAACTCGATTTTAAAATCATTTAACTTTTTATATATTTTATATATTTCAGGTATAATATAATATATAATCGGATATTTCTCGACTTGAAGTTTTATAATAGCTTTTATAAATATAAAAATTATATTTAAAATATTTTTTAAATAAGTAATTTCTATATTTATAAGAATTAAACTTTTATCTTTAAAAGTTTTTGAATTTAAACTATTAATTATTACTTTAATAGCTTAATATATATATAAGAAGTTTCTTAATATATAATAAATCAAAGACTATTTTGTTTTTTGATCTAATATAAGTTAATTTAATAAATAAATAATTTAATAAAAGAATATTTATAAATGAATCATTTACTAAATTGAGGAAATTAATACTTTTCTATATTAAAAGTCTTAATTTGAGCTTTTAATAATCTTCGATTTTCTTGATTATATTTAAGGTCTATTATAGTCCTTTTTACTTTACGCCAAATTGAAAAATCTAAAAAAAAATTTAATATTAATTAATTATTAAATTATTTAATAAAGAGACTTATTTGTACTTTATTTTAAAAACTCTTCTTTTTCATTCTCGACTAATTCCGTAATATATATATTCTTAATATAAGAGGTATTATAATCGTTTTTATTAAGAGTCTTTAATATATCTTGAATTATAAAATTTAATATATATATTATATACGGAATATTTCTTTGAAATTTAATTGATTCCTTATTATAATATTTTATAAAGGCCTTTATTAAAGTGTTATTTGAGAAGGTATTATCTCGAGTAATACTAAAAAGAAAAAATTAATTTTATTAATTTTTAAATTAATATTACTTATTTAATAATATTATATTCGATATTATATTCTTTTAATATCTCTAATAAGATTGAATTTATATATACATTTGAATATATATTCTTTAAATCTTTTATAACTAATAAATAAGATTTTAAATTAAAATCTTTATTTATAAAATATCTAAAAATCAATTAATATTAATATTATATTATTTATTAAATATAAAAAAGACTTATATAGTAATACTTAAAAAGGCCTTTTGATTTATAGTAGTCTAAGCGTTTAAAGTAATAGAGAATATTCCTTGAGAATTAATATTTTTATTTAATTCTTCTTTTATCTTATTATTCTTCTTTAAATAATTTAAATTAAGTTCATTTATAAGAATTTTAGAGTAAAAAAAGGTACTTGACTATTATATATTAGTTTATATTAATAATTAATAAATTAATAAATACTTATTTATTTAAATAATCAAGAAGTTATTTAAAACTTAAAGTTATTATAGTTTTAAAAGAGATATTATTATTAACTAAAAAGTTTAATAATAATCTTTTAAAGTGATTAATAATAAAGCTTTCTTGTTTTAAATCCGTATAATTATTAAATAAATTAAGTAAAGTAGATTGACTTGATTGAGAAGAAGAGACTTTACTTTTATTTATTATTTATTAATTTTAATTAATATAATTAATATAATTAATAAAGGGTATTTACTATTATTATTATCAGTGTTTAATAGTTTAAGATTAATATATTTATATCGGATAAGTATATGAGTCTTATAATTGCTTATAGATTTACTAATAGATTAATTTTCCTATATTTTACTATTATATAAATTAGTTTAAAAATTATTATTAATTAATATAATAACTTACTTACAGTCTTCAATTAAGCACTTAATAGTATATGTCCTAGGATTGTTTGGGTCCTCTTGAATAGGATTTAAAGTCTTCTTTAAAAGTTGATTTTTGAAAAGAGGAATCAGGTTCTTAATAGGTTCTAGTTCAAAATCAGAGTGATTTTTAAGTTTATTATATTAAGTTTTAGTTAATTGAGACATTTTTAAGTATATCAAATACAAATAAGTCTTTTTATAAATGAAAGTGTTTTGATTCGATTAATAGTTAAGTTTTAATAAGTGTTTAAAGTATAGAAAAGTAAAAGGAAATCGAAGAAATTTACGTATTCTTATAAAAAGTTTTAATATTCTAAGAGTTTCTTTAATAAACTTTTAATTCAAAATTATTTCTTGATTTCAAAGTATCTTTTTTATTATAATTATTAATTTTTTGGATTATAAATAAGAATATTATTAAATTTTGAAGTGAAGGATATTCTAGAAGTATTATTATAATAATATTATTTAATAATACTTAGCGAAGTGACAGAGTGGCACTAGGCCCTCACTAGGCCTTATTAGGCTTAAGCCTAGTCTAGCGGCCGCCGGACCGAATTTTTCCGGGTCACGTGGGTCACGTGATTTTCTAATCAATATAATCATGATTTAATTATAATTATATTAATTTGATTATAATTTGATTATAATTATAACCTTTTTTAATTAATTATAATTATAATTATATCTAAAAAATAATTATAATTATAATTATTAATATACTATATATAATAATAATTATAATAAGAAAAGAGTCTAGACTTTCACTTATTTGCAAGGACTCTTATAAGTCGTTTATAAGTTCCTTTAATATAGGCTTTATAGTCTTTAATATAAGTATAAAACGGGAAGATCTCATTATTAAAAGTATTAATAGAATTGAGATCCTTTTATTATATAAGGAAATTTAAGAAGATAATAAGGGAACTTATTATAAAAATATAAATGAATTTTAATATATATAATATTAGTAGTATTTATAATAGGTCAAATGAGGTTTATAATAAGTTTGAAATTTGTTCTTATTATAATATATCTAATATAAATTTTAAGATCTTATTTGAAAATATTTCTAATTATTTTAAATAAAGATTTAACTATTACAAGTCGAATTATTAGAAAATGTATTTGAAGTATTATTGAATAAATTCCAATTATTCGATATCAGACTCCAATTCTTACTTTCTATATTAAACACTTTATAGTCATACGGATCAGGTATTGTGAAATGGCTTTATAATATAAGATTACAAGTATTAAACTCGTTTCACTCAAATTCAATTCGGTATTGAAATGGATTTTTTATATTATTTATTTAAGGCGATTATATATAATCGATATTATTACTCCCGGGAGTTATAAGATCGAGACTATTAATACTTTCTATTAATAGTGTATTATCGAGTCATTTATTAAAGTATAAGTGGTTTATATCACTGTTAGTGTCTAGTTTTGTAGATCGAGAATACGTTTAGTTAACTGCGACTAAGAGGACCTCGACTTATATAGTGAAATGGAATCGAGTGCACCACGCTAAACGACACGGTTAAATTGGCTTTGGGGTGAAATGATGTCTTCTTGAATTGATTATTCTCAAGCTAAACAAAGTCGCTTTTCACCTCTACTTAAGAGACTAGCTTTCGCTATTATTAATGAGATAATAAAAACGCGATAATAATACGGATAAATACCTTCCATTTCCCCAACACTTTTGTGCTTTAAATCCTTGAATGTACTAGGTGTTTTATTACTAAATTCAATTACATCAACTCGACTATGGGTTTAGCTTTTATTTCGTATTAGGATTTTACTTAATATTTCCAGAAGGTTTAACGAACTTGTCTAGTTATTTCTTTAATTGTGTGTCTAGTTCCTATAAAGTAATTAAATGCAATTGCCTCTTTAAACCCAATGTTTAAATATTATTAAATTTTCCATTTAAGGCATTCTTTAAAATATTTATTAAACTCATTAATACGATTGAATATTAAATTACAATTACATTTTATATTACAAGTCATATTTAATATATTCTATTAGTCGCCTTATATACTTTAAGGGCTTACTTAAAAGGAATATACACAATTTGAAATAGCGAAGTAATTTGTCCTTTTTAGTATATATCAGCGGCTTCGAATAGTTGAAATTAAAGTATCTTAAAGTAAAATCGATATTATTTTCTCTATTAAAAGTAATTGAACTCTTAGTATTTTCTTGTAATTATTAATAACTTGAGTACACTACTTATTAAAGCTAGTCGAAAAGCTAACTAATAAGTTATTATTTAAAGTCAATTGCGATTAAAGGAATAATGTAATTGTTCACAAACCCTATTTGGTTCAAGGTATCTTTAAAAGCTATCTCTCGAGATAAATCCTCGCAAACAGTAAGGGCAATTCCATTTAGTTATACTTACTTCCATGGTTAATTAAAAGTCAAAAGCACGAATACCTGATACGAATGCGAAGTTGAAAGGCACGGGCCTTTAAGCCTTGAGGCCTTATCCGCTAGCTTCCGCTATAAGCAGGTAACTCGATCTAAAGCGAGGCTAGTTATATAATACCAAGCCTATAGTGGGAGAATCGACTAATTGCAATTCCATTACGGGTATTGTAAATACGAGAGGGGAGTATATCGTTGACTAACGGGTATAAGACTAATTCACTATTTGAGTAATAAAATTTAGAGCGCGCTTATTCGGACCAGTTATCCTTTTAAATAGTAACTTTAATATTAAGCCTTAATTAAGAATATCAAAAATTTGAGATTTTCAAAGTGTTTAAAGAATCTCTACAATTTTTAAGGCTTCTATAACTAAATCATAGATTACAAATATAAGCTTATTTCTCTTATTTTATATTATTAT
Source organism: Hyaloscypha hepaticicola (assembly GCA_002865625.1). NCBI lineage: Eukaryota > Fungi > Ascomycota > Leotiomycetes > Helotiales > Hyaloscyphaceae > Hyaloscypha > Hyaloscypha hepaticicola. The sequence goes on along the minus strand of KZ613502.1, from coordinate 132,245 downwards.
ATAATGAAAATTGGCTTTAGCAATTAAGGTAGGCGACCCTCCGGGAAATCCTCAGGGGCAAGTTCCTGGAGTAATTCTCGGAGCAATCTTTAAAACAATCCCCGGAGCGATCCCCAGAGTAATCCCCGGAGTAATATTAATAGAAGATTCCAAAACTGGAAACTCCTTTACATTTCTTTAAGTTAAACTAAGTGTATTGAACGAGACTTATAGTCTAAAGGCGTTAAACTAGACTATATAATATAATATAATACTATATAATTAAAGGTCACTTTTTATTTTAATATAAGCTATAAACAAAACCAAATATTCTCTCGCTCGAAACGGCTCGTATCACGATTTGTTATTAAATATTACGGGAAGATATAGACTAGAAACTAATAAACTTGATACTAAATCCTAAATCAACTCTATTATAATCCTATAAAAGTAAGGTTTACTTTATTATCTTATAAGTTTATTAATACCAATTTCTATTTAATACTTCTCTTTTTAATTATAAAATAATTTAAATCTCAATATACCTTATACCTTTATAATATCAATTATCGAAGATAATTATTTATTAAATTTTACTATTTCTCTTTTATGCGAATAAATCAAATATGACTTGAAAGAGTAAGAAGTTTAAGTCTATTAAGAAAGTTTATTCTAAACTATTTTCCTTATTAATAATTATTAAATAACTCTTATTAAATATAAGTAAAGTATTATTAAACCGGATAATAAAATAATAAAACTCATTTAATATTATATTAAATAAGTAATAATAAATGTCTTAATAGTTAAATTCAAGTATTCTCGAGAGAAGACTACTTTAAACACTTTTAATACTATTACTCGCGATTTATTTAATAATCACATATTTGAATTAAATAATCATGACTATATTAATTTGAATTAATTATAATTATAATTAAGGGAAAAAATAATTATAATATTAAAGTGAATTTTAATAAAAAGAAAATCCATTAACTACTTTAATTATTAATTACACGACTCTTGCATTTATTTATATCACTTATTTGATCTTGTCTCGTTTTGTAAATTAAGATTTCTAATAGATAACCGGTATCGCTTTTGAGTAAACTTCCCTTACTTATATCACTTTATTAACTCGACCGATTCAATCTCTTATATAAGTCTCTAATTCACTTTATATTCTGTTTTACTATTAACTACTTTCCGATAAAGGATATTACGGAATGGCCAAAGTTTATTAAGATTAATAACCGGCTTGCTTAAACGAGACTTTCTAGTGTGAGCGGATTCGAGTTTAATAAAAGTAATATTACTATTTATAATCGATTTGATTAAGGATACTTGACTCTTGGGGCCTTTGCGTATAGTATTACCTTTTCGGGAATATTACACTTATAAAAGAGTAATATTAAAGTTTAATTACTAAATAATCACTATTATTAAAATTAATTATAAGGATTATATATACTTATATTATATTTCCTTTAATTCAAGATTCTTATTTATTAATATTAAATTATAATAAAAAATAATAAATTCCTTTTAATATTTTTTGAAATAGACTTTATTATTATTTCCGCAATTATCTTTAATAAAGATATTAAATAAGTAATCTTTTAATTAATTAAAATAAGTAATATATTTAATATTATTTATTATAAACTTAAAAGTTAAATTATAATTTATTAACTTTATAAAACATAAAAGTATAATAAGATAAAGTTAACTTATAATCTTTAATAAAAGATTAAATTAATATATTATAAACTTTATAATTATTTTAATTCTTATTATTATTAATAAGATTAATAACTAGATAATTAAAAAGAGACGTGATTCCCGAATTTAAGACTTAACTTTTATAATATATATTATTAACTTTAATTATAAATTTCGAATTAAGATTATTATTATTAATTTAAAATATAATATTATTAAACTTATTATTATTAATTTTAAAAAAAGTTAAGATAATATTAATTAATATTTATAATAAAATCAAAAAACTTTATATATTTACTTTAAAAATTACTTATTATTAAATTATTATAATTAATTAGATTATTATTTTAAGTTCAATTATTAACTTTTTTATTAATATTATTAATATTTAATTTCGCGTTTATTAAAAGTCGTTTCTTTTCTATATTTAATATAAATTACTTTATAATTAATAATTCGTAATTATTATTATTATTATTATTATTATTATTATTATTATTATTATTATTATTATTATTATTATTATTATTATTATTATTATTATTATTATTATTAT